>CM050170.1:58852341-59174841 GCA_027410445.1 Discoglossus pictus
GAATGTAGTGGTGGCAGTATGATTCATCAGGCCTAGCTTTATATGTAGTGGTGACAGTATGATTCATCAGGCCTAGCTTTATATGTAGTGGTGACAGTATGATTCATCAGGCCTAGCATTATATGTAGTGGTGGCAGTATGATTCATCAGGCCTAGCTTTATATGTAGTGGTGGCAGTATGATTCATCAGGCCTAGCTTTATATGTAGTGGTGGCAGTGGGATTCATCAGGCCTAGCTTTATATGTAATGGTGGCAGTATGATTCATTAGGCCTAGCTTTATATGTAGTGGTGGCAGTATGATTCATCAGGCCTAGCTTTATATGTAGTGGTGACAGTATGATTCAATAGGCCTAGCATTATATGTAGTGGTGGCAGTATGATTCATCAGGCCTAGCTGTATATGTAGTGGTGACAGTATGATTCATCAGGCCTAGCATTATATGTAGTGGTGGCAGTATGATTCAATAGGCCTAGCATTATATGTAGTGGTGGCAGTATGATTCATCACGCCTAGCTTTATATGTAGTGGTGGCAGTATGATTCATCAGGCCTAGCTTTATATGTAGTGGTGGCAGTATGATTCATCAGGCCTAGCTTTATATGTAATGGTGACAGTATGATTCATCAGGTCTAGCTTTATTTGTAGTGGTGGCAGTATGATTCATCAGGCCTAGCTTTATATGTAGTGGTGACAGTATGATTTATCAGGCCTAGCTTTATATGTAGTGGTGGCAGTATGATTCATCAGGCCTAGCTTTATATGTAGTGGTGACAGTATGATTCATCAGGCCTAGCTTTATATATAGTAGTGACAGTATGATTCATCAGGCCTAGCTTTATATGTAGTGGTGGCAGTATGATTCATCAGGCCTAGCTTTATATGTAGTGGTGGCAGTATGATTCATCATGCCTAGCTTTATATGTAGTGGTGGCAGTATGATACATCAGGCCTAGCTTTATATGTAGTGGTGACAGTATGATTCATCAGGCCTAGCTTTATATATAGTAGTGACAGTATGATTCATCAGGCCTAGCTTTATATGTAGTGGTGGCAGTATGATTCATCAGGCCTAGCTTTATATGTAGTGGTGGCAGTATGATTCATCATGCCTAGCTTTATATGTAGTGGTGGCAGTATGATACATCAGGCCTAGCTTTATATGTAGTGGTGGCAGTATGATACATCAGGCCTAGCTTTATATGTAGTGGTGGCAGTATGATTCATCAGGCCTAGCTTTATATGTAGTGGTGGCAGTATGATACATCAGGCCTAGCTTTATATGTAGTGGTGGCAGTATGATTCATCAGGCCTAGCTTTATATGTAGTGGTGGCAGTATGATTCAGCAGGGGTAGCCTTATATTTAGTGGTGGCAGTATGATTCATCAGGCCTAGGTTTGTATGTTGTGGTGGCAGTATGATACATCAGGCCTAGCTTTATATGTAGTGGTGGCAGTATGATTCATCAGGCCTAGCTTTATATGTAGTGGTGGCAGTATGATTCATCAGGCCTAGCTTTATATGTAGTGGTGGCAGTATGATTCATCAGGCCTAGGTTTGTATGTTGTGGTGGCAGTATGATACATCAGGCCTAGCTTTATATGTAGTGGTGGCAGTATGATACATCAGGCCTAGCTTTATATGTAGTGGTGGCAGTATGATACATCAGGCCTAGCTTTATATGTAGTGGTGGCAGTATGATTCATCAGGCCTAGCTTTATATGTAGTGGTAGCAGTATGATTCATCAGGCCTAGCTTTATATGTAGTGGTGACAGTATAATTCATCAGGCCTAGGTTTGTATGTTGTGGTGGCAATATGATACATCAGGCCTAGCTTTATATGTAGTGGTGGCAGTATGATACATCAGGCCTAGCTTTATATGTAGTTGTGGCAGTATGATACAGCAGGCCTAGCTTTATACGTAGTGGTGGCAGTATGATTCATCAGGCTTAGCTTTATATGTTGTGGTGGCAGTTTGATTCATCAGTCCTAGCTTTATATGTGGTGGTGACAGTATGATTCATAAGGCCTAGCTTTATATGTAGTGGTGGCAGTATGATTCATCACGCCTAGCTGTATATGTAGGGGTGGCAGTATGATTCATCAGGCCTAGCTTTATATGTGGTGGTGACAGTATGATTCATCAGGCCTAGCTTTATATGTAGTGGTGGCAGTATGATTCCTCAGGCCTAGCTTTATATGTAGTGGTGGCAGTATGATTCCTCAGGCCTAGCTTTATATGTAGTGGTGGCAGTATGATTCATCAGGCATAGCTTTATATGTTGTAGTGGTTGCAGTATGATTCATCAGGCCTAGCTTTATATGTAGTGGTGGCAGTGGGATTCATCAGGCCTAGCTTTATATGTAATGGTGACAGTATGATTCATCAGGCCTAGCTTTATATGTCGTGGTGGCAGTATGATTCATTAGGCCTAGCTTTATATGTAGTGGTGGCAGTATGATTCATCAGGCCTAGCTTTATATGTAGTGGTGACAGTATGATTCATCAGGCCTAGCTTTATATGTAGTGGTGACAGTATGATTCATCAGGCCTAGCATTATATGTAGTGGTGGCAGTATGATTCATCAGGCCTAGCTTTATATGTAGTGGTGGCAGTATGATTCATCAGGCCTAGCTTTATATGTAGTGGTGGCAGTGGGATTCATCAGGCCTAGCTTTATATGTAATGGTGGCAGTATGATTCATTAGGCCTAGCTTTATATGTAGTGGTGGCAGTATGATTCATCAGGCCTAGCTTTATATGTAGTGGTGACAGTATGATTCAATAGGCCTAGCATTATATGTAGTGGTGGCAGTATGATTCATCAGGCCTAGCTGTATATGTAGTGGTGACAGTATGATTCATCAGGCCTAGCATTATATGTAGTGGTGGCAGTATGATTCAATAGGCCTAGCATTATATGTAGTGGTGGCAGTATGATTCATCACGCCTAGCTGTATATGTAGTGGTGGCAGTATGATTCATCAGGCCTAGCTTTATATGTAGTGGTGGCAGTATGATTCATCAGGCCTAGCTTTATATGTAATGGTGACAGTATGATTCATCAGGTCTAGCTTTATTTGTAGTGGTGGCAGTATGATTCATCAGGCCTAGCTTTATATGTAGTGGTGACAGTATGATTTATCAGGCCTAGCTTTATATGTAGTGGTGGCAGTATGATTCATCAGGCCTAGCTTTATATGGAGTGGTGACAGTATGATTCATCAGGCCTAGCTTTATATATAGTAGTGACAGTATGATTCATCAGGCCTAGCTTTATATGTAGTGGTGGCAGTATGATTCATCAGGCCTAGCTTTATATGTAGTGGTGGCAGTATGATTCATCATGCCTAGCTTTATATGTAGTGGTGGCAGTATGATACATCAGGCCTAGCTTTATATGTAGTGGTGACAGTATGATTCATCAGGCCTAGCTTTATATATAGTAGTGACAGTATGATTCATCAGGCCTAGCTTTATATGTAGTGGTGGCAGTATGATTCATCAGGCCTAGCTTTATATGTAGTGGTGGCAGTATGATTCATCATGCCTAGCTTTATATGTAGTGGTGGCAGTATGATACATCAGGCCTAGCTTTATATGTAGTGGTGGCAGTATGATACATCAGGCCTAGCTTTATATGTAGTGGTGGCAGTATGATTCATCAGGCCTAGCTTTATATGTAGTGGTGGCAGTATGATACATCAGGCCTAGCTTTATATGTAGTGGTGGCAGTATGATACATCAGGCCTAGCTTTATATGTAGTGGTGGCAGTATGATTCAGCAGGGGTAGCCTTATATTTAGTGGTGGCAGTATGATTCATCAGGCCTAGGTTTGTATGTTGTGGTGGCAGTATGATACATCAGGCCTAGCTTTATATGTAGTGGTGGCAGTATGATTCATCAGGCCTAGCTTTATATGTAGTGGTGGCAGTATGATTCATCAGGCCTAGCTTTATATGTAGTGGTGGCAGTATGATTCATCAGGCCTAGGTTTGTATGTTGTGGTGGCAGTATGATACATCAGGCCTAGCTTTATATGTAGTGGTGGCAGTATGATACATCAGGCCTAGCTTTATATGTAGTGGTGGCAGTATGATACATCAGGCCTAGCTTTATATGTAGTGGTGGCAGTATGATTCATCAGGCCTAGCTTTATATGTAGTGGTAGCAGTATGATTCATCAGGCCTAGCTTTATATGTAGTGGTGACAGTATAATTCATCAGGCCTAGGTTTGTATGTTGTGGTGGCAGTATGATACATCAGGCCTAGCTTTATATGTAGTGGTGGCAGTATGATACATCAGGCCTAGCTTTATATGTAGTTGTGGCAGTATGATACAGCAGGCCTAGCTTTATACGTAGTGGTGGCAGTATGATTCATCAGGCTTAGCTTTATATGTTGTGGTGGCAGTTTGATTCATCAGTCCTAGCTTTATATGTGGTGGTGACAGTATGATTCATAAGGCCTAGCTTTATATGTAGTGGTGGCAGTATGATTCATCACGCCTAGCTGTATATGTAGGGGTGGCAGTATGATTCATCAGGCCTAGCTTTATATGTGGTGGTGACAGTATGATTCATCAGGCCTAGCTTTATATGTAGTGGTGACAGTATGATTCATCAGGCCTAGCTTTATATGTGGTGGTGGCAGTATGATTCATCAGGCCTAGGTTTGTATGTTGTGGTGGCAGTATGATTCATCAGGCCTAGCTTTATATGTAGTGGTGGCAGTATGATACATCAGGCCTAGCTTTATATGTAGTGGTGGCAGTATGATACATCAGGCCTAGCTTTATATGTGGTGGTGACAGTATGATTCATCACGCCTAGCTGTATATGTAGGGGTGGCAGTATGATTCATCAGGCCTAGCTTTATATGTGGTGGTGACAGTATGATTCATCAGGCCTAGCTTTATATGTAGTGGTGACAGTATGATTCATCAGGCCTAGCTTTATATGTGGTGGTGGCAGTATGATTCATCAGGCCTAGGTTTGTATGTTGTGGTGGCAGTATGATTCATCAGCCCTAGCTTTATATGTAGTGGTGGCAGTATGATACATAAGGCCTAGCTTTATATGTAGTGGTGGCAGTATGATACATCAGGCCTAGCTTTATATGTAGTTGTGGTCTTATGATACAGCAGGCCTAGCTTTATACGTAGTGGTGGCAGTATGATTCATCAGGCCTAGCATTATATGTAGTGGTGGCACTATGATTCATCAGGCCTAGCTTTATATGTGGTGGTGACAGTATGATTCATCAGGCCTAGCTTTATATGTAATGGTGACAGTATGATTCATCAGGCCTAGCTTTATTTGTAGTGGTGGCAGTATGATTCATCAGGCCTAGCTTTATATGTAGTGGTGACAGTATGATTTATCAGGCCTAGCTTTATATGTAGTGGTGGCATTATGATTCATCAGGCCTAGCTTTATATATAGTAGTGACAGTATGATTCATCAGGCCTAGCTTTATATGTAGTGGTGGCAGTATGATTCATCAGGCCTAGCTTTATATGTAGTGGTGGCAGTATGATTCATCAGGCCTAGCTTTATATGTAGTGGTGGCAGTATGATACATCAGGCCTAGCTTTATATGTAGTGGTGGCAGTATGATTCAGCAGGGGTAGCCTTATATTTAGTGGTGACAGTATGATTCATCAGGCCTAGGTTTGTATGTTGTGGTGGCAGTATAATTCATCAGGCTTAGCTTTATATGTAGTGGTGGCAGTATGATTCATCAGGCCTAGCTTTATATGTAGTGGTGGCTGTATGATTCATCAGGCCTAGGTTTGTATGTTGTGGTGGCAGTATGATACATCAGGCCTAGCTTTATATGTAGTGGTGGCAGTATGATACATCAAGCCTAGCTTTATATGTAGTGGTGGCAGTATGATACATCAGGCCTAGCTTTATATGTAGTGGTGGCAGTATAATTCATCAGGCCTAGGTTTGTATGTTGTGGTGGCAGTATGATACATCAGGCCTAGCTTTATATGTAGTGGTGGCAGTATGATACATCAGGCCTAGCTTTATATGTAGTTGTGGCAGTATGATACAGCAGGCCTAGCTTCATACGTAGTGGTGGCAGTATGATTCATCAGGCTTAGCTTTATATGTTGTGGTGGCAGTTTGATTTATCAGTCCTAGCTTTATATGTGGTGGTGACAGTATGATTCATCAGGCCTAGCTTTATATGTAATGGTGACAGTATGATTCATCACGCCTAGCTGTATATGTAGGGGTGGCAGTATGATTCATCAGGCCTAGCTTTATATGTGGTGGTGACAGTATGATTCATCAGGCCTAGCTTTATATGTAGTGGTGACAGTATGATTCATCAGGCCTAGCTTTATATGTGGTGGTGGCAGTATGATTCATCAGGCCTAGGTTTGTATGTTGTGGTGGCAGTATGATTCATCAGGCCTAGCTTTATATGTAGTGGTGGCAGTATGATACATCAGGCCTAGCTTTATATGTAGTGGTGGCAGTATGATACATCAGGCCTAGCTTTATATGTAGTTGTGGTCGTATGATACAGCAGGCCTACCTTTATACGTAGTGGTGGCAGTATGATTCATCAGGCCTAGCATTATATGTAGTGGTGGCAGTATGATTCATCAGGCCTAGCTTTATATGTAATGGTGACAGTATGATACATCAGGCCTAGCTTTATATGTAGTTGTGGTCGTATGATACAGCAGGCCTACCTTTATACGTAGTGGTGGCAGTATGATTCATCAGGCCTAGCATTATATGTAGTGGTGCAGTATGATTCATCAGGCCTAGCTTTATATGTAGTGGTGACAGTATGATTCAATAGGCCTAGCATTATATGTAGTGGTGGCAGTATGATTCATCAGGCCTAGCTTTATATGTAATGGTGACAGTATGATTCATCAGGCCTAGCTTTATATGTGGTGGTGACAGTATGATTCATCAGGCCTAGCTTTATATGTAATGGTGACAGTATGATTCATCAGGCCTAGCTGTATATGTAGTGGTGGCAGTATGATTCATCAGGCCTAGCTTTATATGTGGTGGTGACAGTATGATTCATCAGGCCTAGCTTTATATGTAGGGGTGACAGTATGATTCATCAGGCCTAGCTTTATATGTAGTGGTGACAGTATGATTCAATAGGCCTAGCATTATATGTAGTGGTGGCAGTATGATTCATCAGGCCTAGCTGTATATGTAGTGGTGGCAGTATGATTCATCAGGCCTAGCTTTATATGTAGTGGTGGCAGTATGATTCATCAGGCCTAGCTTTATATGTAATGGTGACAGTATGATTCATCAGGTCTAGCTTTATTTGTAGTGGTGGCAGTATGATTCATCAGGCCTAGCTTTATATGTAGTGGTGACAGTATGATTTATCAGGCCTAGCTTTATATGTAGTGGTGGCAGTATGATTCATCAGGCCTAGCTTTATATATAGTAGTGACAGTATGATTCATCAGGCCTAGCTTTATATGTAGTGGTGGCAGTATGATTCATCAGGCCTAGCTTTATATGTAGTGGTGGCAGTATGATTCATCAGGCCTAGCTTTATATGTAGTGGTGGCAGTATGATACATCAGGCCTAGCTTTATATGTAGTGGTGGCAGTATGATACATCAGGCCTAGCTTTATATGTAGTGGTGGCAGTATGATTCATCAGGCCTAGCTTTATATGTAGTGGTGGCAGTATGATTCATCAGGCCTAGCTTTATATGTAGTGGTGGCAGTATGATTCATCAGGCCTAGGTTTGTATGTTGTGGTGGCAGTATGATACATCAGGCCTAGCTTTATATGTAGTGGTGGCAGTATGATACATCAGGCCTAGCTTTATATGTAGTGGTGGCAGTATGATTCATCAGGCTTAGCTTTATATGTAGTGGTGGCAGTATGATTCATCAGGCCTAGCTTTATATGTTGTGGTGGCAGTATGATTCATCAGGCCTAGCTTTATATGTAGTGGTGGCAGTATGATTCATCAGGCCTAGGTTTGTATGTTGTGGTGGCAGTATGATACATCAGGCCTAGTTTTATATGTAGTGGTGGCAGTATGATTCATCAGGCCTAGCGTTATATATAGTGGTGGCAGTATGATTCATCAGGCCTAGCTTTATATGTAGTGGTGGCAGTATGATACAGCAGGCTTAGCTTTATATGTAGTTGTGGCAGTATGATACAGCAGGCCTAGCTTTATATGTAGTTGTGGCAGTATGATACAGCAGGCTTAGCTTTATATGTAGTGGTGGCAGTATGATTCATCAGGCCTAGCTTTATATGTTGTGGTGGCAGTATGATTCATCAGGCCTAGCTTTATATGTAGTGGTGGCAGTATGATTCATCAGGCCTAGGTTTGTATGTTGTGGTGGCAGTATGATACATCAGGCCTAGTTTTATATGTAGTGGTGGCAGTATGATACATCAGGCCTAGGTTTGTATGTTGTGGTGGCAGTATGATTCATCAGGCCTAGCGTTATATGTAGTTGTGGCAGTATGATTCATCAGGCTTAGCTTTATATGTAATGGTGACAGTATGATACAGCAGGCCTAGCTTTATACTTAGTGGTGGCAGTATGATTCATCAGGCTTAGCTTTATATGTAATGGTGACAGTATGATACAGCAGGCCTAGCTTTATATGTTGTGGTGGCAGTATGATTCATCACGCCTAGCTGTATATGTAGGGGTGGCAGTATGATACATCAGGCCTAGCTTTATATGTAGTGGTGGCAGTATGATACATCAGGCCTAGCTTTATATGTGGTGGTGACAGTATGATTCATCAGGCCTAGCTTTATATGTGGTGGTGACAGTATGATTCATCAGGCCTAGCTTTATATGTGGTGGTGACAGTATGATTCATCAGGCCTAGCTTTATATGTAGTGGTGACAGTATGATTCATCAGGCCTAGCTTTATATGTAGTGGTGGCAGTATGATACATCAGGCCTAGCTTTATATGTAGTGGTGGCAGTATGATACATCAGGCCTAGCTTTATATGTAGTTGTGGTCGTATGATACAGCAGGCCTAGCTTTATATGTAGTGGTGGCAGTATGATTCATCAGGCTTAGCTTTATATGTAGTGGTGGCACTATGATTCATTAGGCCTAGCTTTATATGTGGTGGTGACAGTATGATTCATCAGGCCTAGCTTAATATGTAATGGTGACAGTATGATTCATCAGGCCTAGCTGTATATGTAGGGGTGGCAGTATGATTCATCAGGCCTAGCTTTATATGTGGTGGTGACAGTATGATTCATTAGGCCTAGCTTTATATGTAGGGGTGACAGTATGATTCATCAGGCCTAGCTTTATATGTGGTGGTGACAGTATGATTCATCAGGCCTAGCTTTATATGTAGTGGTGACAGTATGATTCATCACGCCTAGCTGTATATGTAGGGGTGGCAGTATGATTCATCAGGCCTAGCTTTATATGTAGTGGTGACAGTATGATTCATCAGGCCTAGCTTTATATGTAGTGGTGACAATATGATTCATCCGGCCTAGCTTTATATGTAGTGGTGGCAGTATGATTCATCAGGCCTAGCAGTATATGTAGTGGTGGCAGTATGATTCATCAGGCCTAGCTTTATATGTAGTGGTGGCAGTATGATTCATCAGGCCTAGCATTATATGTAGTAGTGGCAGTATGATTCATCAGGCCTAGCTTTATATGTAGTAGTGGCAGTATGATATATCAGGCCTAGCTTTATATGTAGTGGTGACAGTATAATTCATCAGGTCTAGGTTTGTATGTTGTGGTGGCAGTATGATTCATCAGACCTAGCTTTATATGTAGTGGTGACAGTATGATTCATCAGGCTTAGGTTTGTATGTAGTGGTGGCTGTATGATTCATCAGGCCTAGCTTTATATGTGGTGGTGGCAGTATGATACATAAGGCCTAGCTTTATATGTGGTGGTGGCAGTATGATACATCAGGCCTAGCTTTATATGTAGTGGTGACAGTATTATTCATCAGGCCTAGGTTTGTATGTTGTGGTGACAGTATAATTCATCAGGTCTAGGTTTGTATGTTGTGGTGGCAGTATGATTCATCAGACCTAGCTTTATATGTAGTGGTGACAGTATGATTCATCAGGCTTAGGTTTGTATGTTGTGGTGGCAGTATGATTCATCAGGCCTAGCTTTATATGTAGTGGTGGCAGTATGATTCATCAGGCCTAGGTTTGTATGTTGTGGTGGCAGTATGACTCATCAGGCCTAGGTTTGTATGTTGTGGTGGCAGTATGATTCATCAGGCCTAGCTTTATATGTAGTGGTGGCAGTATGATACATCAGGCCTAGCTTTATATGTAGTGGTGACAGTATGATTCATCAGACCTAGCTTTATATGTAGTGGTGACAGTATGATTCATCAGGCTTAGGTTTGTATGTTGTGGTGGCAGTATGATTCATCAGGCATAGCTTTATATGTAGTGGTGACAGTATGATTCATCAGGTCTAGGTTTGTATGTTGTGGTGGCAGTATGATTCATCAGGCCTAGCTTTATATGTAGTGGTGGCAGTATGATTCATCAGGCCTAGGTTTGTATGTTGTGGTGACAGTATGATTCATCAGGCTTAGGTTTGTATGTTGTGGTGGCAGTATGATTCATCAGGCCTAGCTTTATATGTAGTGGTGGCAGTATGATTCATCAGGCCTAGGTTTGTATGTTGTGGTGGCAGTATGATTCATCAGGCCTAGGTTTATATGTAGTGGTGGCAGTATGATTCATCAGGCCTAGCTTTATATGTAGTGGTGGCAGTATGATACATCAGGCCTAGCTTTATATGTAGTGGTGACAGTATGATTCATCAGGCCTAGCTTTATTTGTAATGGTGGTAGTATGATTCATCAGGCCTAGCTTTATATGTAGTGGTGGCAGTATGATTCATCAGGCCTAGCTTTATATGTAGTGGTGGCAGTATGATTCATCAGGCCTAGCTTTATATGTAGTGGTGGCAGTATGATTAATCAGGCCTAGCTTTATATGTAGTGGTGGCAGTATGATTCATCAGGCCTAGCTTTATATGTAGTGGTGGCAGTATGATTCATCAGGCCTAGCTTTATATGTAGTGGTGGCAGTATGATTCATCAGGCCTAGCTTTATATGTAGTGGTGGCAGTATGATTCTATTTCATGTTACCAAAGTTGTTGATTGAGTCCAATCTTTTCTTGCCCAATGTCCATGTTTGGCTGTACTATCCCATATCTATATCTAAGAAACTAGAGCTGCTGCGGTCTATCCAATGCAATTTTCTGATAACCTCGAGAACAGGCCTAAAAGTCAAGACACCAAAACAATAAATTATTGGTCTGTGTTATATTTCCCATTTCTCTATTTTGACTTTATATTTATCAAATGGGCCAAAACGTATTGATAATATGATAATATTCTATATTTGCTTTTTATCAAACTGGTTAGAAGTTTTGGATCCATAAAAAGAGAATCTGGTAATATTTTATTTGTAACTCCACACAAACCAACCCAATTTATCCCGGTGATATTTTTGCCATTTAAACATAGTTACATAGTAATTGAGGTTGAAAAGAGACTTTTAGACTATCAAGTTCCACCTTTTAAGATCTCCTCTGATCTGCAATATGTGGATTAATTGTTAATGGTGTATTACCATTCACTAAATTGATAATTATTTATTTCTACAGTTTTGCAATTGATATTGTGTTTTTCCCAATTGTAATTATTTTTTCCAATTTTTCTTGTTTTCAAATTTATTTTCAAGGTAGTCTAGATTATATTATATAATTTACATACATTATTTTAGCACCATATTAGAGGGCAGATTAGTAGGGGTAGCTACATTATATTATTCCTATTTCTATAGTAGTATAACATAGATTTAGTGATTATATTTTTACTTTATGAAAAGATGTATAATATAAAATTGTATTATTCGATACTTTTCGAGTAGGCTTAAGACGTTTTGGGAATGGATGGGTTGAATCAGATGGAGATAAATCTATACATTGAACTGAAAAATAAATTAATTAAAGAATGAATTAATGGAAAAACCATAATTAGGAAAATAGACGAAAACAAACAGAATCCTTAGAGAGTTGAAGGTTTAACTAACTAGCAATTAAAATAAATAATGAGGAATGTATAAGTAAATGGAATATATTTGCTGGATAATTGCCTCAGACACAAATGTTATATTTTCAACAAAGATATAAATATAAATAGAGAAAAAATGGAAATTATTTTAACTCCCAGAGTACCAACACATTAATTAAGTGTGAGTGGGTTTTCATTCTGATCACTGCACTGTGTATAAGCTTCTGGTTTGTTACATTCTTAGCCCTCTGTGTACTAATATATCTATCTCTCTATCTATCCATCTATCTCCAACTATCTATCCATCTATCTCCAACTATCTATCCATCTATCAGTCTCTCTCTATATCCATCTATCCATCCATCCATCTATGTCTATCTATTGATTCATCTATCTACCCAGCTAGCTATCCATCCATCCATCTATCTCTCTAGCTACTATCTATCTGTGTCTATCTATCTATGTCTGTCTGTCTATCTGTGTCTATCTATCTATCTGTATCTATTTATCTCTCTCTCTATCCATCTATCTTTCCATATATCCATCCATACATCTATAAGTCTATCTATTGATTCATCTATCTACCCAGCTATCTATCGATCGATCCATTTATCTCTCTATCCATTTATCTATCCATCTATCTATCGCTCTATCTATCCATCTATCTCTCTATCCATCTCTCTATCCATCTATCTCTCTATCCATATATCTATCCATCAATCTATTTATCCATCTACCCATCCATCTATATGTCAATCTATTGATCCATCTATCTATCTACTCAGCTATGTATCGATCCATCCATCTACCCATCTATCTACCCGTCTATCAGAGCTACATAATTTTGAATTTTAAGGTATTAAAATGATAATATATTAAATATAAGATTTTTGTATACACATGTCCTAACCATTCCAGACGGAGCTTTTGGTTATTCAAAAATCCAACACACACCTATAAGTCTGGGGAACCAGCGCAGACCTGCTCAGTCAGGTAACCAAGCGTTCAGACCACCCTGAAGCCAAGCAGGGTTGGCCCTGGTCAGTACTTGGGTGAGAGACCACTTAGGAATACCAAAAGCTGTATGTGGTGGCCCACTGGAGAATGAGCTGGCAACCCACTCCAGTATATCTGCCATGAGTGGATCAGCATGGTGTGTTTAGGTACAAGGAAATGTAGCATTGTCAAATAATATGGCAACATGATCTTATAAGCTTTTCTCAACATGGCAACACGCAACAGATACAAAAAGAGCAAAGAGTGTAAAATTTTAATTTTAACAAAAACAACCACACTATGGAAAAGACAAACACTGTCTAAAGCCAAACAATGAAAATAGAACAGGAAGCCCCAACTGTACTCAGACTTAGGTAAATTCTCCAGGAGGCTGAATATGACCTAGTAATTGAGGTTGAATAAAGTACTTTAGTCCATCAAGTCCAACCGTTTTAGTTCTCTTCTGATCCTTTTAATATGTGAATTATTTGATAATTGTTAATAAATCCAGAGGAAGGCAAACAGAAAAAAAAAAACATTGTCAGTTGTCTTCTTCATCCAAAAATGTTCCTTGACATTTCACAGCGAAAACTGATTTTTATTAGATATTGAATGAAATAAAGCAAACAGATAAAAAAATGAGAGTACAAAGGAGGCGAGCAAAAGATAAGGATATATAAAAAATAATTTAAATTAATAACCCATAAGTACATGGGGAAATAATAATAATTATATACAGTGGATAAAAAAAGTCTACACACCCCTGTTAAAATGTCAGGTTTCTGTGCTGTAAAAAAATGAGACAAAGATAAATCATTTCAGAACTTTTTCTACCTTTAATGTGACCTATAAACTGTACAACTCAATTGAAAAACAAACGGAAATCTTTTAGGTAGAGGGAAGAAAAAATATAAAAATAAAATAATATGGTTGCATAAGTCTGCACACCCTTAAACTAATACTTTGTTGAAGCACCTTTTGATTTTATTACAGCACTCAGTCTTTTTGGGTATGAGACTATCAGCATGGCACATTTTGACTTGGCAAGATTTTGCGAGGGCATCTCCTGTGCACAGCCCTCTTCAGATCACCACACAGATTTTCAATCGGATTCAGGTCTGGGCTCTGGCTGGGCCATTCCAAAACTTTAATCTTCTTCTGGTGAAGCCATTGCTTTGTTGATTTGGATGTATGCTTTGGGTCGTTGTCATGCTGAAAGATGAAGTTCCTCTTCATGTTCAGCTTTCTAGCAGAAGCCTGAAGGTTTTGTGCCAATATTGACTGGTATTTGGAACTGTTCAGAATTCCCTCTATCTTAACTAAGGCCCCAGTTCCAGCTAAAGAAAAACAGCTCCAAAGCATGATGCTGCCACCGCCATGCTTCACTGTGGGTATGGTGTTCTTTTGGTGATGTGCAATGTTGTTTTTGCGCCAAACATATCTTTTGGAATTATGGCCAAAAAGTTCAACCTTGGTTTCATCAGACCATAACACCTTTTCCCACATGCTTTTGGGAGACTTCAGATGTGTTTTTGCCGAATGTTGCCTGGCTTGGATGTTTTTCTTTGTAAGAAAAGGCTTTCCTCTTGCCACTATACCCCATAGCCCAGACATATGAAGAATACGGGAGATTGTTGTCACATGTACCACACAGCCAGTACTTGCCAGATATTCCTGCTGCTCCTTTAATGTTACTGTAGGCCTCTTGGTAGCCTCCTAGACCAGTTTTCTTCTTGTCTTTTCATCCGTTTTGGAGGGAGCTCCAGTTCTTGGTAATGTCACTGTTGTGCCATATTTTTTCCACTTGATGATGACTGTCTTCACTGTGTTCCATGCCCTGGAAATTATTTTGTACCCTTCTTCTGACTGATACCTTTTAACAATGAGATCCCTCTGATGCTTTGGAAGTTCTCTGTGGACCATGGCTTTTGCTGTGGGATGCGACTATGAAAATTTCAGGAAAGACCAACTAGAGCAGCTAAACTTTATTTGGGGTTAATCAGAGGCACTTTAAATGATGGTCGGTGTATGCTGACTCCTATTTAACACGATTTGGAATGTGATTGCTTAATTCTGAACACAGCTACATCCCCATTTATAAGAGGGTGTGCAGACTTATGCAACCACATTATTTTTACTTTTTATTTTTCTTCCCTCCACCTAAAAGATTTCAGTTTGTTTTTCAATTGAGTTGTACAGTTTATAGGTCACATTAAAGGTGGAAAAAGTTCTGAAATGATTTATCTTTGTCTCATTTTTTTACAGCACAGAAACCTGACATTTTAACAGGGTGTGTGGACTTTTTATATCCACTGTATATATATATATATATATATATATATATAAAATAAATCTACAGGAAGCACTACTAAGGAACCAGAACCACCTGCAGAATCAATACTACTTTACCAAGACTAACTCTGGATTCTGTAAAAAAATACACACCTACAGAAAGTACAGTGGGTGATCATCATTATTTCATGGTTCTTTACAATAATTCAGCAATAGATGGTCACGTTTTTAGCACAAATATCATCAACATCCTTGTAATAACGGCTACACCACCCATCCTTCAACAATGTGCCAAGTTCCTCTTCCTGTTTTATTATTCTCTGTATATCTGCTAACATCCAGTTCATACTACTCTCTTGATAATGATGCATTTTTCCATTTTTTTCTTGTTTGTAAGATACGCATATTCAAACTTGGATCAATTAATCAAAATTACCTCATCAGAGCTTTGAGATCAGACATCAATATATTAGGGTTATGTTCAAGAATATAGCTGTAAACACCAAAACACACACAAAAATACATTTTGACTTTAAACAAATGTATTTAAATAATAATGTAAAAATTAACATTATCCAACAAATCACAAATTATTAACATTAGTTCCCAATATGTCTCAGCTATCAAACTAATTGTGCAACTGTGGTGTATAAATAAAATTTGAGCACTAGAAGAAAATGGGAAAGCACAAAATAACACTTGATGAAGTACATCAGGCCTTTTTAATACACTTTAAAAATATGCTTACAAGATAAAAAAATTGGCATTAATAAAATCCAATCACATATATAGCACCGCGAGTGGGAGAGGATTGCAATGAGCGCTCAGCGCTGGGCTCGCAATGAGCGCAGAAGGTGATCAGTGCAAAGCAGGAAAGTTCAAGTACATGTGAGGGAGAGGCTCGCAATGAGCGGCAAATGTGCTTATTGCAAGCCACGCGATGAGCGCCAAAGGCGCTCAGAGGAACAAAAGCCTCACATTGTGTGCCAAACAGCATTGACAGCCTTACAATTTTAATCCCGTCATTTTTGACGGGCAAGTTTCTAGTTCTGTTATAAATCTTTAAATATAATTTGTAGTTTTACAGGGCAAAAATAATCTCTATTAAAAGAAAAACAATAAAGCATGATGGCTTCAATTAGTATGAATTGACGAATATAGGAAGATCTTACAGAAAACTAAAAAATCCAAATGAAAAAAGTCTCAATCAATAAAAATAATTTTATACTCTTCTTGGCAGCATATCAAAGAGATTAAGCCATGCCTACTATGGTGTTGCAAAGCAAAAAGAAATATCCAGATAAAGAAGACCTCCCACCCCAATGTTGGTTCAAAGCAAACTCAAGAAAAGAAAGGAACCCAGCCATGCTTTAACAATTAACGAAAAGAAACCTCTGCCTGCCTTTAGACGTAGGCCTTTCCTTACGGGGGTACAAACACACAGAGTAGCATTGCCATAACCTAGTATGGTCCTGATGATGGTCCATCTTGGAAATTCCCAAGGGCAGCCAGCCTATTGAAATGTGCCTTTCAAGCCTCTCCATATCAACAAGATGAGATCCAAACCCAACTAAAGAGAGGGTGTTATATCTGAAATAGTGCAATAAAAGACACTGAAGGCCAACGGGTGAGAGGTCCTATTTATCTAGGTGGTGATTTTGGTTTGCCTTACCTTGGCCTAATCTCTATGTTATGCCGCCTTGAGCCGAAGAAAGATTTTTCTATGTCCAAGCCACTCCAAATATGTATTTAAATTAAAATAGGTAAAAAATAACTGCGCTTATAGTATCATAATGTGAGAGGATCTAGTAGCATCAAACCAATTTCCTAGTGGCATCAAACCATTTTGCCAAATTTGACATGAGAGAAGCCTTTTCGTACTTTCTAGCTAACATACTACTTTGCTATTGTGTGTGTTTTAGTGTGTTTAACAAAACTTGACCTCCAAGAGAAGCAATCCCCACATATCTGGCAAACAAACGGCTTTTCTCCTGTATGAATTCTGTTGTGTATATCGAGACTTGTCCTACTGTAGAAGCATTTCCCACAAGACTGGCAAACATGTGGCTTCTCTTCTTTATGACTTCTGCTGTGTATACCAAGACTTGACTTGCTATAGAAACACTTTCCACATGATTGGCAAACAAAGGGCTTCTCCCCTGTGTGAATTCTGTTGTGTCTAACCAAATCCGATGCTTGAGAGAACCCTTTCCCACATGTCTGGCAAACATGCGGCTTCTCTCCTGAATGAATTCTTTGGTGTTTAACCAGACCTGATGTTCGAGAGAATCCTTTCCCACATGTCTGACAAACAAAAGGCTTCTCGTCCGTATGAGTTACTTGATGACTAAGGAGGGATGACATAAAAGTGAAAACCTTATCGCAATCAGGACAAGGGTATGTTGTTTTTTGTTTTGCGGGTCTCTGGCTTGTAGGTGACGTCTTAGATTCAACAGAAGAATGTTTACTATTTTTCTTAAAACCTATATGTGAGCTTTTGTGATCTTCAAGAACTATGTCGTGATGAAGACTGGTCTCATTCACTATTATCTCCTTAGAGGAACAGGCAGTGTGGGATACTTCCAACATATTCATATATATGGATCCATCTGTTGAGAAGGAATGCATTGTAAGATAACAGGACATGGAACAGAATTATTGTTCTTGCATTTTCAAGGGCATGATTACATGACAAAAAATTAAGTGAATGGTGTTTAAACATTATTGAAGTACCGTATATACTCGATTATAAGCCAACCCGAGTATAAGCCGAGGCACCTAATTTTACCACAAAAAAAACTGTGAAAACTATTGACTTGAGTATAAGCCAAGGGTGCAAAAGAGGGTCTGTAACGGATCTACTGGCACCCCGACCGGGTACCTCCGTTGATGGATGCGTCCTAGCTTGCGTCGAGGCCTACAAGCACCGCACTGGACACCACCACCACCACAGACTCGTTACAGCTCAAGGGAGTATGCAAAAGCATAGCAATCCCCAGTATGATATAGCGATCCCCTCCAATAACGAGACGAGGCTACGTTTTGAAGGGTCAAGTAGTGAACTGAACTTTATTTTGTTGTGCAGAAATATTTATACACATCTCTTCCCACAGGCAATACGCATGCCCATATTTGGCCACACAATACACATAAAGAGAACAATAGGTGTGGTCACACCTCCCCGAGGCTACCTGGCAACTTTGATACAATCAGACATTGATTCAATTACACTTCTTTGTTATCTGAGAATGAAAACACTTTATACAATAGACTTCCTTTATCTTATGCGGAGTCTCTGTAACAGGATTATCTCCCATGCCAAGTAGCTGCAATAGTCTGGGACAATATTCTGCAGAGCATAAACCAACATACATGCAGTATAATAGTAGGATCATATTTTAACCATAATAATCATAAAACAGGGTAAAACAGTGATGGGTTCCGTTACACACCTCCCCCGTGACCATAAGCCGGCATACACGGTCTGATCCCAATGGATCGACCTGGGGATGTCCGGACAAAAGTTTTTGTTGGTCAATTCTCTAGTTTGACAACCCATCAGCATTACTGCAATTCACATTTACTCACATTTCACATATCCCCAGATAGCTGGGATCTGAGCGCACAAAACTACTGAATAGCGCTCAATATGCCGGTTCCAAAGATAGGCATAAGACGAGCTGCGGGGCTCCGATCATCAGCAGGAGTTGATCTGAGGCTACAGAGAAGAGGTGAGAGGCGGGAAGGAGGAAGGGGGAAGGTGGAAGGGAGAATGAGGAAGGAGGGAGGAAGGAAGAGGAATGGTGTGCTGAGGAGATCCTGACTTTAGTATAAGCAGAGGGGGGCTTTTTCAGAATAAAAAATGTGCTGAAAAAGTTGGCTTATACTCGAGTATATACGGTAATCTATTTCATAAGCATTAAAATACCCATTAACAATATATATATATATATATGTAACATCTCAACTGAAATGGCAGGTTTTTCAAACTGGAGACCAGCATTGGTTATGTAAGTTACCAGGTATATGGCAATGCAACAAAACAATATGTTATCATATATATGACTCACCTGTACATGGATCTGAATGGATTTCCATTTGCCGAATATCTTTGTCTTCTCTCTCCTCTTTAACCGTCACAATATGCAGATTGTAATCATGGAGCCCTGTAAGTCCAATATATATATAAACTTTGAGTCTTAGATCATAATTAATCAGGAAAAAAGTCATACTGCTAGTTTTTAATACAAAAGACATGTAATTGTGTAGAGCGATCCATGATAAGTTGTGTGTGTGTGGGAGAAGGGGGTCTACATTTCTGGTCAGCTATGGTTGCATTGAATGAAGCAATGTCCATCTTCCCGGCCGGGGAGTGGGAAGGGACATGGTATCTATTTCAAAGTTATCCAGTTCTTCCCCCCAAGCCACACTCCGTTGATAACTCAAAATGCATCCCCCATCATCCAAGTCTAAGAATGTGATGTGACATTCACAAAATGGATGCCTTTACTCATAATCAGAGTCTTCACAATTTATAGCTATGGTAATTTTTATAGTTAATCATCACTGAAGCTCAAGTGCTGCTTGAAGTTGTGGTTGATCAACTCTCAACTCTACACACTATTATTTATATATATATATATATCACATATTATAATTGTCTAACTACGATTCGTCGTCACGCTGCGTTGCATAGTGCGTACGACTTAGCGATGAGCGCCGCAGGCGCTCATCGCCCGGCGAGCCTCGTGCAGCAAGGCGAGCCGTTAAACCGTAGCACTTAGAAAAAAAATATGAGATGAAAAAAATTACGAGATAAGTGGCGGAACCAAAACACTAAAAAAAACACTAAATACACACTAAAAAATAAAAAAAAGGTCACTTACAGCATGGGGAAGCAGGCAGGAAATCTGGAAGTGAGTTGGAACTCCAATTTACATCGATTTAGCCGAGTTACAAAGATCGAAAATCGGCTAAGCGAGAAAAAAATGGCTGCCGAAAAAAATGAAAACGAGGCTATACTACTATGAACTGCGTAAAACACAGCCACAGACGTATGTCTTTGAAAAACAAGGTGATAAAGGATGCGGATAAACCGCGCAATGAGTAAAAAGACAGTAGTAGCGAGTACATTTTACGAAACACAATTACAGATTTACGCATTAACACAGATTTAACGCCTTTGTCTCGTGCAACATCGGATTTCCCGCCTAAACCAACGCATTTGATGAAATATAAGTTGAAAGTAAAAAAAAAAAAAATGTGTATTTATTTTAAGAAAAAAAAAAGAGACAAATGTAGCGTCATGTTGTGTGGCAAACAAATTTCACAACATTTAATTTTTATTGACCGTCATTTGACCGTTTGACCATATTTACTGTTAAACCGTAGTACTTTAGCGGGCTGAGCGATGAGCGCCGCAGGCGATCATTAAACCGTAGTACTTTGGCATTGAGCGCCGCAGAAAAAATGGCGGACGAACAAAACGAAAACGAGGCTACAGCACTATAAGCACCGAAAACACGTACCGATAATCCGCTAAGACGCATACCACACATTACCCGCCATTTTATGATAATGCGGAAGTACACAACTACGCTAACGGTTTCGGCTCGCGCACGCACACTATTACACTGCACATGTTCATCACGCTTACACAGCAGCTCCACACCACTAATGCTGCTGCAACATCAACACAGATTGCCAGCTCTTCAACACAATGCATTAAAATACGTAAATTAATTTATTAATTTGTATTATACATTTCAGTAGTACACAGAAAACAACATTAGCTACCTTACAATTCCATATGTATATTAATAACTAAACAACTTTTAAAACATACTCATCTGATTGCCGTCATTTTTTGACGGGCAATACGCTAGTTTATATATAATCACTATAATCCAATAAAACAAATTTTTTGCATGATCAGTCATATTTTCAAAATAAACTTTTGAGCACAACTGTATATGTATATATATATATATATATATATATATATATATACACGTGTACATAACATTAAGATAAAAAGTTCAATATTTTAAAAAAAACTGATTTTGTTGATTTAAATATAGTTTGTTTTGAATTTGAGAACTTCTTCATATTTAGAATTTATTACGCACCTTCACTGATATTCACTGGAATTTCCTCCTCCTTAATCTGCTGGTGACTCCTTATATTCAAATCTTCTTGCCCAAGTCTTGTGAGAGGTGAAGACTCCACACTGGAAGGTCCTGCACAAATATGCATTACATGCTTTCAAAATGGCACCATTTTAATACTGGTAATAAACCTAGTGTCTATGCCATTATAAGCCTGTGCTTATCCATAAGGTTACTGGAGTGGGTTGCCTGTTCCTTCTCCAATGGACTGTTGTGACGAAGTGCCCTTCGCCACTTTGGCTTGGAGAGGACTGTTGGCCAGCCTCCTGCCCTGCGACTATGGCCCTGGTACATGTTGCCCTGTAAACACAGTATTCGGCCATACCAGAGTGTATGTCACTCATTCTGGCCCTTTACATACAGGGGGGGTCATTCGGTACTTGCCCTTTGTGAACCATGATACCACAGAAAGCTATGCCATGGAGCCCATTCATATAATGAAAGACTATGGGAAAGACTTTAGCTCCATGGCAATTGAACTGTGTGAAAAGGATCTGAGCGCTATTCGGTAGTTTTATGCGCTCAGACCCCAGCTGTAACGGAACCCATCACTGTTTTACCCTGTTTTATGATTATTTAATTCTTGGTTAAAATATGATCACATTGCTGTACTGTAGAAATGTTGTTTTATGTTCTACAGAGTATATTGGCTCAGAATATCAAAGCGACTAGGCTAATAGATAATCCTGTTACAGATAAGAAAAGTCGATTGTATAAACTGTTTTCATTCTCAGATAAGAACAAAGAGGGCTGATCTAATTAATGTCTGATTGTATCCAAGTTGCCAGGGAGGTGTGACTCACCTATTGTCCTATATGTGTATTGTGTGGGGGATATGTGCAATGTCTGTGTGTTATGTGTAAAAACATACTTTTACTAACTTTTGAACCCCTGGTCTGATTCATGCCATTTTTGTATATGTTGTTCCCCTGGGTGAGAGCTATTGAATGGTGCGGGACTTAAAGGTGTACCCCCTGTATTTGGGGTACATCCAGAATGTGGTTAAAATTGTCTGTTTTAATTGTGTTACCTGTTATCTGAGGGGAGGAGACGTGGGGGTTGAACCATGTAGATAATTGGCTGTTGTGATAATTATGTGGGTGTAGCCCTTCAGAGGGCAACATTGCATAAAAGGAGATTCTCTGTCATTAAAATATAGTTCTTCTTGACCCTTCAAAACGTAGCCTCGTCTCGTTATTTGAGGGGATCGCTATCATACTGGGGATTGCTATGCTTCTGCATACTCCCTTGAGCTGTAACTACTGAACGCTTGTTCCTGATGTACTATCCTTGGAGTCTGTGGTGGTTTTGGTGTCCGGTGCGGTGCTTGTAGGCCTCGACGCAAACTAGGACGCGTCTATCAACGGAGGTACCCGGTCGGGGTGCCAGTAGATCCGTTACATTGGCTGGCAGCGGTGGGATGGCGTCCTAGTAAGAGGAAAAGCAGCCCGGAGACACTGGTAACGTTTGGAGTTACAAATTGAGGGCAACGCTAGTATCTGTACAGCGCCCCTGGCTACAGCAGGATGGAACCGGCTAGTTTTCGTACAGCGTTCCATGATGAGGATGAGGAGGAGGCCGCGGACTACAGGGATGCAGACAGAAAGGAACTCTGGTATGATGCCCTGGAAGATGCCCAATGGCGGCGAGGTGAGAGTCTCCCCAGTGATGAGCAGCGGCTACAGAAGCGTGTGGCGATGCGGATGTATCTATTGGGAGAGCAGCCCCTGGATGAGTGGGTGACAAGACTAGAGACCCTGGTACGGCGAGAGATCTGGCTAGACAACGCATACCAGGCCCTCTGGTGGCATACCATTCGACTTACCCCCTGGACGGCTGAACACGACTTACCGGAGGGAGATGACTATGATGGCCCGGGATTATTATGGGATGCCTTGGAGGACGACATTGATCTTGGCAGCACGGAGGAGTCTAGGTTTTGGGACATCTACGACTACCGGATGGGCATGTATGTCTGGGATGACGAAGGCGAGGTGAGCAAAGACATGACCCATCTGGTAACAATAGAGTGGGAGCTGGAGCAGGACTACCAACACCTGCTCAGCTTCGTGCAGCATATGTGTACTTCCCTGCTATGACCTGCCCGTCTTGGGTAATCCGACATGATATAACTCACAGCTTCCATGAAGTACACCATGACAAAGGTAGCGATCCAGAAGGGGAAACATGCATTAGACACATTAATCTAAGAAGGCATGATACTGTATTCATATATTTCGAGCCGCTATGGCAACCTGGCGACTGTATTTGTTAAGCCCTCTTGTAAATATGTTAATCCCGATTTTTATGATCAATTCTCATTCTTTGGCATACAGCCTACATGTGCAGTGAGCCTTTTAAACAAAAACTTTCATACAGTGGTGCTTATCCTATTTAGAGCTTACCTGCACAAAGCACTGACTGGATTGTCACCTGTATATTTCCATCCATCTCTTCTCCTCCTTCCTCTTGGAAACCTGTTAAGTCTAATATGAAAATGACAAACATGCTTAAGGATTCAAGCCTTTGTATACATTGTAATAACATGTGTTGTTGTTCAGTCATGCCTCACTCTCTGGGACCCTATGGATAGCATCACGCTTGTCTATAAGGTTTTCTTGGCAATGATATTAGAGTGAATTGCAGTTCCTTCTCCAGTGGACGATGACTTCTCTGCTATGACCTACCCATCTTGGATGTCCCTACATGGCATGGCAACAGCTTCATTGAGGTGCACAAGCCTCTTTGCCACGACAAGGTGGCTCTAGCGATCCAAAATGGGTTGTAATAATTAAATATATTTAAATGATAAGAGTCCTGTTCATAAATTAAGCCCAAATTGATAAATGTTACCTGAGCTCCTGTTTTCTTGGATACCCAAAGTCCTGAGGGTCTGGTGTTCCTCCACCATCATGTCCTCATATCCATCTGTATCATGCTGAGAAACACAGGAGGTGAAGCCATTATTGGAATATTAGAGCCAAGCTATTTTAATCAATGACAAATCCTTAAGAGACCACAGTAATTTGGTAAAAACTTCACATGTTTGTGTAACAAAGTAACAAAATTAGCAGGAATCACATGGAGGACATGGACATTAAATCATTTTTCGAGAATGTTGAAGACATATAGTCACTGATTGGTTAGTATGAGACACTGCACACCCAGTACAGCAGAGTTTGTGTCTTCATGAGCTGCAGAGGGCAGACCCAAGCAGGAAATTTTTGACTCCATCACCTATAATAGTTGTAGGTGTGTAACTCTCCCGCTACGCATGCGAATTGGAGGTGGGAGGCTACACACTTTGACAATGGCGCATACAGGTGGGAGAGAGACATGGGAGGGGGAGACAGGGGAGAGGGGGGAAAGAGACATAGGGGAGGGAGAGAGGGAAAGAGAAACAGGGAAGGGAGATGGGGAAAGAGACACAGGGGAGGGAGAGGAGGGAAAAGAGACACAGGGGAGGAAGAGAGGGAAAGAGAAACAGGGAAGGGAGATGGGGGAAAGAGACACAGGGGAGGGAGAGGAGGGAAAGAGACACAGGGGAGGGTGAGGGGGGGAAAGAGACACAGGGGAGGGAGAGGGGGGAAAGAGACACAGGGGAGGGGGAGAGACACAGAGGAGGGAGAGGGAAGGAAGGAAGAGACACAGAGGAGGGGAGGAAGAGACACAGGGGAAGGAGAGGGTGGAAATAGAAACGGATGAGAGGGAGGAAAGAGAAATGGGGAGGAGAGGGAGAGGGGGGAAGGATAGGGGGAAGAGACACAGGGGAAGGAGGGGGAGGAAAAGACACACTGGAAGGAGAGGGGAGGAAAAGACACACAGGAAGGAGAGGGGAGGAAGAGACATAAGGGAAGGAGAAGAGAAGAAGAGATACAAGACACAGGGGAGGGAGAGGGGAGGAAGAGACACAGGGGAAGGAGAGGGGAGGAAGAGACACGGGGAAGAAGAGGAGAGGAAGAGACGTGGGAGGAAGAAGAGGGCAGGAAGAGACACGGGGGAAGGAGTGGGGAGGAAGAGACACGGAGGAAGGAGAGGGAACGAAGAGACACAGGGGAAGGAGAGGGGACGAAGAGAAACAGGGGAAGGAGAGGGGACGAAGAGACACAGGGTAAGGAGAGGGGATGCAGAGACACAGGGGAAAGAGAGGGGACGCAGAGGCACAGGGGAAAGAGAGGGGAGGAAGAGACACGGGGGAAGGAGAGGGGAGGAAGAGACACGGGGAGGGTGACACTTTAAATATTATCCCGTCATTTTTGATGGGCAAGTTAAGAGTATATAATATCACATTATCCAGCAGTTCCCACCTCTCCCATCAACTGGTGAATGCTGTTCGGGAGGGAATTCTTGGTCACAATGGTGTATTCCTAAATAATGAGAAAGGAACATTTCAGACTTCAATGTAAATTACTTAATTTTTATTATCTCTTTAATTAAAAAGCACCAGCAGCAGTTTCACTGTAGATTGGGGTGTGAGTGATATTATACTGTGAAGTGTGCATATTAAGGATGAAGATGATAAGCTTCTTTGAAAAGAATGTGTTTCAGTGAGTGTGTGAAGGTTTTGAGGCAGGACGATAGTCTGGTGGAGCGAGGCAAGGAGTTGCAGAGAATAGGGGCAGCATGAGAAAAGTCCTAAAGGCGGGAGTGAGAGAAGATGATATGAAAGTAGAATAGAAGAAGGTTGTTAGCAGTGGTTGGGCAGTTGGGGGAGTATTTAGAGACAAGAGCAAAGATATAAGGGCATGCACTGTTGCGGAGGGGTTTATACGTTAAGGTCATGATTTTTAAATGTTATTCTAGAGACTATCGTGGGCCAGTGGAGTGACTGACAGAGAGGTGCTGAAAACACAGAGCGTTGAGTATGGTAGTGGACTCTAGCGGAGGAATTCATTATGGATTAGAGTGGTGAAAGACGGGTAATATTATCTATTCCTGGTAGGAGTGAAGGAGATAATAACATTGTGATTATGATATTTCCTATAAGATCTCACCTCTCCAGTCAACAGGTAGATAATCTTCAGGGTGTTATTCAAGATCCTCTTTACTTTCTGAGCATCCTTGTTCATGTCAAGCACCGTGAGGGAATTAGACAGCTGCTGCAATATGGGGACCTGGAATATTAAAAATGAAAGGTACAGATGAAGGGGCTACTGTAATTAGTAACATGATATTTCCTATCAGATCTCACCTCTCCGGTTAGCAGGCTAAGGATCTCCAGGACATGATTCAAGATCATCTCAGCCATCTTCTTATCTTTGTTCTTTCAGATGCTGACATCAGGTCTACAAGAAAGCTAAAGATGTCAGAAATTAAGAAAAGTAGATAAGGACCCTCATAAAGGGAGTGGGAAGGTTTCTGGATTTGGCTACAACATATCTATGTATCTGTTTACATAATGTACTTTAATTTATTAAAAAGTGTTTTTACTGCCTAAAATCTAACAATTAGTCCCCGTATGGGTTTGCCCAGTGCAACTTATGCAGACACAGACTTTCTGCCTTAAAATATACAAATAGAACCTACTTGGGTCTGGCCTCTGCAGCTCATGAAGATACACAATGGTCATACTGGGTGTGCAGTGTCTAATAGCAGCCAATCAGTGACCATCTATCCGCAACATGCTGTTGAGATGGTCACTGCACTTCAGAGTCTGTGTATTCATGAGCTGCAGAGGGCTGACCCACAAATTATTTCCAGGTTTGCTTAACTGTCATTGTTATTATCTGCACTTATGGGAATTACTGACTAATGACTTTATAGAACACCCTTGAGTCTGACTGCATTTACTATATATATGAAACATCTAGACTACATAAATAAAATATATAGACAGACAGACAGACAGACAGACAGACAGACAGACAGACAGACAGACAGACAGACAGACAGACAGATAGATAGATAGATAGATAGATAGATAGATAGATAGATAGATAGATAGATAGATAGATAGATAGATAGATAGATAACCACTCACCTCCACTATTTATTCAAACCACACTACCGCATCCTGGGGCTTCCGTTACTATGAAAAGGGATGTGACGTCATGACGTATACATATAGCGTTTCTTAGATCGCCATGTTTGTTTTGGGCAATTTAGAAAGTAAGTCTAATACTTGATTTATATATTAAATGGAGGGCGGTGATATCATTAGTTACCAGACACAGCAGCACATTAATACCAGATGTGTCTGCGGAGAGTTATACTGCTTTATATAAATAAAGTCACCATAGAAACCGGATCAACTCCAGCTCTTCTACAATGCTGATTGGATGTTTATTTTACTGCAGGGGATTCTGGGACCGGTGGTCCAGTCAGATGCAATTACTTCTGGAGAGGTCACTTCCGGCGCCTTTGCAAGATGGCGGCACAGAGTTGATCTTTGTGAGTTTCCTTATTTTTAAACGCTAAACAAAGTAATTAATCGTATATAAGCAATTAATATTCGTATTAAAGATATAAGTAGACAATTTAGCAGCAATAAATATGATAATATAATAATATTAACGTAGAAGGAAGAAATAATGTCTATAAAAGTGATACCTGTGTATATTGTGTGGAGGCAGGGATGTGTTTTTATATAAATGTATTTTCTTTATTGTGCTTGTAACTACATAGCGAAGTGAACACACATACATACATATATATATATATATATATATATATATATATATATATATATATATATATATATATATAATTAGGCACCCTGGCTCCTGCGTGATCTTGTTATTTTTGACCTATTGTTGTTGTGTTTCAGTTTGATTTAGATGGACAGAAAAATGATGGATGAGAATCACCAGACTCTCAGGGCTTTTGTAATGTCAGGAAACATGACCTCAGGTAACTCGTGTTAACGGACGATTTAAGTGTTACCCTTGCTTCACTTCCAGTCCTGGAAACAACAATATTTAATGTTTAACTATTGTATTCAGTTTTGTTTTAATGATAATAAACATGGTTAAATAATTAGAAACTTTGGAAGAAAAATGGACACGTGTATGATCTGTATTCACATTTGTTACAACACATCCTTCTTTTCAAATAGCCCTAGTAGTACTCAAAGGCAGAATAAGGCTCCATAGAACATCCTGCCCTCGAGTTACACTCTAGCGGATGATCTACATTGAATAAATGTTGATGACAATTCCCCTTTTTTAAATTTTGAACCAAGTTAATAGTACAAGACAAAAACCTCAAAGCTCAGGACCGTTTGCAGCGCCATATATGTAACTAATGGATTCCCAGGATCTCGCAGCAAAAATATAAAATTTTAGAATTTTATTAGCAAGTATGCCACTATAGCCAATAACACCCTCACGTATAAATTTGGAATAATTACATAAATATTATTAAGTCTGTCTGCAAAGTATTGCTGGTGGTAATCTCCAAACCACTTAGGAAATAAAGTGCTTAAGAGTTAGTGCAATATTATATACCAATATAAAACCTAATATGAGTGGCATAAGAGGAGCCCGCCACTTACTCCCTAAATGTGCATAAAGGTGAAGGCTAATCTAACCCTTCTCAAAAACATATCAAAGGAAAACCCTATTCAGATGTGGTAGAATGGGGATTGACACTTATCCCCTTTATCTGCATGTGAAAACTAACCTATACTATGCTATACTATAATAATATCCTAAGTAGGATGTGTATACCACTTGTTATACCTAGACACAAATCTATATTATAAGATTGTAAAAATAGCTAGTTTCTCAGGAAATATCTGTATCCACAAGATATACTGTACATAATATTAATCAGAAGTATTGATTTAAGATCAGTCTGGTTACTTAGCTTTGTATATATCACATTGAGGGATGTTTAAACATAAAGTGAGTCAAATCCGTCATCAGTTCAGTGAAGTTACTACTCCGGTGTGCATAATGTCTCCATCTCCTATACAACAAGTGCAGATCCAATCACACATGCAGTACTTCCGGGTTGACGCGATGACATCACTTCCAGGGCATCAAGGGCAACGTAGCCGACGCATGCGTTTCGCCATTGGCTTCTACCAGTATTTTAATTGTTGTTTTTTTTTAATAGTGTTATACTTTCTAATAAAATTCTAATATTTGATTTAATGCTATTATATGGCTTATTTATAATTAATACGGGTAATGTAATAGGGCATACTGGATAAAATGGGATACTTATTTTTCTTTTTTTGCTTACATTGATGTTCTTCTTCCATACCAGGTTTTAAGAGAGACATAATATATTTTTTGGTTTAGAGATTATACAATTGTTAGAGGATCTTTTTTTTGCCCAAGGATTGTCAGCATACGAAATTCTCTTTTTGTATATATAATTATCAAAATAAAAGAAACTTATTTCATATAGGTCCCATATAAGTCTCTGAATCTGATTTTATAAGAATGTAATGGATAAACTATACAGACCATGATATCTTTGTTGTGTAGAATATAACTCTGCTGTTAAATCTCTATTGGACTACCAGGGCTCCATGACTACAATCTGCACATTGTGACTGTTAAAGAGGAGAATGAAGAGAAAATTCAGCAAATGGAAATGGTTTCAGATCCATGTGCAGGTGAGTGATATAATATATATATATTTATATATATATATATATATATATATATATATATATATATATATATAAACAAATACTGTATATACTCGAGTATAAGCCAACTTTTTCAGCACATTTTTTATGCTGAAAAAGCCCCCCTCGGCATATACTCGAGTGAGGGTCCCTTCAGCACACCATTCCTCTTTCTTCCTCCTCCCCATCGTCCTCTTCCCCATCCTCCTCCTCCCTCCTTCTCCCTTCCTCCTTCCCCTTTCCTCATTCCCCCTTCCTCCTTCCCCGCTCTCACCTCTTCTCTGTAGCCTCCAATCAACTCCTGCTGCTGATCGGAGCCCCGCAGCACGTCTTATGCCTATCTCTGGAACCGGCATATGCTAATGACGTGACGTCACACGAGCGGGGCGAAGAGGAAGATGAGGGGGGGGGGGGGGTGAGAGGGGAAGGGGGGAAGAGGAGGATGACGGGGAAGGGGGGAAGAGGAGGAGGATGGGGGAAGAGGAGGAGGAGGAGGGCGGCTAATATATGTTTTTGTTGACCCTATTTTCCTCTTACACAGCGAGTTTACAGTTTTTCTTTGAAATAAATATTCAAAAACATTTAGCCTACTGATGCCTCAATTAAAGTAATTTTATTGGTATCTATTTTTATTTTTAAAATTTACCAGTAGCTGCTGCATTTCCCACCCTATGCTTATACCCGAGTCAATATGTTTTCCCAGTTTTTTTGTGGTAATATTATGTCCCTCAGGCTTATACTTGAGTATATAGGGTAATACATTTGTAAGCCCATCTGCAAGTCTAAAAATAAGTTTAACAACTTATTAACCTCTCTGAATTCCCAGAAATACTGCATTCTGAGCCACAGGGCGGGGACATGCAAATGAGCACACAATGCATTTTTGCTCTTAAATCCCAAATTCTACTATATACATAGTTCCTTCAAATGCATATGTCCACTACACCACAGCTTTAAAGCAAAGGATTGGATTTTGCACAAATCAGAAACCCACTCACATACAGCTGTTTAAAGCTTAATGGCTATCATCAGTGCGAGGTTGGTTTTGATTTGTGCAATGGATTTGTGTGAGTGAGTATAATACAACAACCATTTAATGTATGGTGTGCATTTGCATGTCCCCGCCCTGTGGCTCAGAATGCAGTACAATAAATATATTTTTGGGAACCCAGAGCTGTCAATAAGTTGTTAAACTTATTTTTAGACTTGCAGACGGGCTTACAAATGTATTATTTGTTTCTGTACTCTGTACAGTGGAGGGCTTCAATGTAAAGTAGTAAGTGTACAGCCTGTATAATGGTGTAAATTTGCTGTCCCCGCAAAATAACTCAACACACAGCCATTAATGTATAAACAGTTGGCAAAATAAGTGAGTACACCCCTAAGTGGAAATGTCCAAATTGGGCCAAAAGTCATTATTTAGTGTGGCCACCATTATTTTCCAGCACTGCCGTAACCCTCATGGGCATGGAGTTCACCAGAGCGTCACAGGTCGCCACTGGAGTCCTCTTCCATTCCTCCATGATGATATCACAGAGATGGTGAATGTTAGAGACCTTGCACTCCTCACCTTCAATTTGAGGAGGCCCCACAGATGCTCAATAGGGTTTAGGTCTGGAGACATGCTTGGCCAGTCCATCACCTTTACCTTCAGCTTCTTTAGCAAGGCAGTGGTCATCTTGGAGGTGTGTTTGGGGTCATCATGTTGGAATACTGCCCTGCGGCCCAGTCTCAGAAGGGAGGGATCATGCTCTGCTTCAGTATGTCACAGTAAATGTTGGCATTTATGGTTCCCTCAATGACATGTAGCTCCCCAGTGCTGGCAGCACTCATGCAGGCCAAGACCATGACACTCCCCCCACCAAATGTATACATCGATACTGAGGAAAGGTAGTTGAAATAATCCCTAAATTACAGATAAGGCACAAAGAGCACAAAAACACTGATATGAGATGAAACCCTCAGTTTGAACGTAAACAGCGATGCAGAGAGAGTGGAGGCAGCATCTGACATCAGGTAAATGCATATAGGGGAATCAACACAACATATTATAAAAAACATATATTCACATATAGACATATGGTGATGGTTGTGGAGTGACCATCACAGTCTCCTGACCATAAAATCATTGAGCCACTCTGGGGAGATCTCAAATGTGCGGTCATGCAAGACGACCAAAGACTTTGCATGACCTGGAGGCATTATGGCAAGATGAACGGGCAGCTATACCACCTGCAAGTATTAGGGGCCTCATAGACAACTATTACAAAAGACTGCACGCTGTCATTGATGCTAAAGGGGGCAATACATAGTATTAGGAACGATGGGTATGTAAACTTTTGAACAGGATCATTTAATGTTTTTCTTTGTTGCCGATGTTTTGTTTTATGATTGTGCCATTCTGTTATAAACTACAGAAATTAAAGTAATGTGTTTTGCTGCTCACTCATGTTTTCTTTAAAATAAAGTAATACATATATTACCAATTCGCCAAGGGTATGCAAACCTTTGAGCACAACTGTTTAAATATATGTGTGTATATATATATATATATATATATATATATATATATGTATATGTGTAATATATATATATAAATATATACCAAATTCATTATTAAAATGGTGAAGTTCTTGAAACAGTTCATGTATATCTATGTTGGACCTTTTAGATGTGAAGCCTCAAATTGTCTTAAAGCTGGAGCCGGAAGAGCTGAATATAAGCGATCACCAGCATGTTAAGGAAGAGGAGATTCTTGTAAATATCAGTGAAGGTGAGTAATAAAAATAACATAATATAATACGTATAATAATAAAACTAATAATACGCTACATTATTTCACTATAAACACATTTGATTCACTAAAAAACGATGATATCAATATATTCGTAATATTTTTTCATTCCGTGTGACTTAATTTGTAGCTATGATCAAGCAGTATTGTCCTCCTCTGCTGCTGAGGTCTCTTGAGGTGGCCCTGGAGGAACAGTGGGCGCTAATACACACCCCTATAATTTACATAGAAGAGAGTGAGTCAGGAGCAATGGAGGAATGTACTGCTTGATCAGAGCTGCAAATGGAGTGACATGGAAGAAAAGTTAAATATGTATTAACCTATCTGAGGTGTGGTGTCTGTTTCCACCCTCCTCCTGGCACACCACTCACATTGTTTGGAAACCATTAACGTTATCTAATTATTCAGGAATTGTGTCTTAGATGTTCCTATCATTTTGTATTAAAAGCTACTAATTAGAAAATTAAACAACAAATATTGACATCAGGTAGAGTCATGGTCATACGTAAATACAGCACCAGGGAGATAACTCTTGAATAACTGATAATAATGTATTGATTAATCATTATTTAACAAGGTGATTGACCACATTCTGAGAATGATATACTGGTACTCAATAATATATATATATATATATATATATATAGTATATTATAGATTTCATTGGACATTACTGTATTTGATTGGACATTATTTTATTTACTAAGTTTATTCACATTATTTTATTTAAAACTTGTAGATTAATTTAACTAAACCAAAGGGAAGTGGCACATGTTTTTAAAATCCAATAAGAACATAGGTACATTGTGATTGTAATATTAAATATACAAGTAAATGTACATACACAATTATTGTTAGCAGCTTTTCCATACAGTGTAAATGTTTGTAAAGTTGTTTTATTTGTGAACACATCCATAATATAAATTGTGGAGGGGAGACGAGCAAAACAAGACCTGATTATGTAGTAAATAATAATAATAATTCTTTATTTCACACAAGGTAAAAAACTACTTAGAAACTAATGTCATAAGCTCAGTTTTATAATAGGTTCAATAGGTTTAAAATCCATCAAACTTCCCTGAGTAAGTCCAATCTGGACGAAACACGTTGGTTTTTAAACCTTCTCTATATGGTGCTTATTGGACCTACTATATAACTGTGCATTTGACATCTGGTTTACAAGTAGCTTTTTACTTTTTTTATTTACTATACTTTATATTTTATCTTATATTATAGTGTTAACAAGTCATATAGACTATCGCTTGTATGTGAAAAAACTTTTTTGTGTATAATATAATTTGTCTTTACAAGCAATGCAGCACACAATGGATTGTAACAACTATGACACAATATATGGTCTTCTGTCAATACAAAGTAACAGCATTTGTTTGCTTGTTTTTAATTGTGTTTTTCAACTGAATTATTTAGAATATTTTTAAATTGATAATTAATAATTAAAATGGTGAAATTCTATAAACAGTTTATGTATATCTATGTTGGACTTTTAGATGTGAAGCCTCCAATTGTCTTAAAGTTGGAGCCGGAAGAGGTTGATATAAGGGATCACCAGCAGATTAAGGAAGAGGAGATTCCTGTAAATATCAGCGAAGGTGAGTAATAAATATAAAATAAGAACATTTATAATAAATTATTTAACTATAGACCTATTATATTATAAACTGGCAGGATTACTTGTTGGATAGATCCTCCTCTCAAACTATATAGGACAGGGTAGAAATCAGAGCTGTTAAAAAAAAAAATCAATGTATCTGTCTTTCTACCTCTACTAGTAACTTGCCCGTCATAAATTATTGTGCCTGTGCTGTCTCTCTCTGTGAGCTCTCTCTCTCTCTGTGCACCATGTCTCTCTGTCTCACCTTCCCTCTCTTTCTCTGCGCTCTGTGTGCTCTCTGTCTCTATCTCTCCCTCTCCTCTCTCTACCTCCCCCCTCTTTCTTCCGCTCCCTCTCTTCCCCCTCTCTCTGCCTTCTCTCTATCTCACCTTCATTCTCTCTCTGCCTTCTCTCCCTCTCTCTCTGCCTCCTCTCTCTCTTCCTTTCTCTCTCCATCCCTCCCAATGACCCAGTGCCTCCCTCTCTCGCACTCTCTCCCCTCCTCTCTTTCTTTCTCCTCTCTCTCTCTCTGCCTCCTCTCTCCCTGTCTTCTCTCTTCCTTTCTCTCTCTCTCTCTCTCTCTCTCTCTTTCTCTCTCTCACTCTCTTCCGCTTCCTCACTCTCTCTCCCTCCCAGTAACCCACTGGCACGCATGCGCAATCCCACTCAATTTTTTTTTTTTGCAATTTAGTGATAGCAGCATTTGAGTAATGCCTGTGCAGAATGCATAACTATTATAGTTAATTTTATATATATATATATATATATATATATATATATATATATATATATAATAGATTTTAAATCTTTCAGTCAAGCTAATCATATACAGTTGCAAGCAAAAGTATGTGAACCCTTTGGAATGATATAGATTTCTGCACAAATTGGTCATACAATGTGATCTGATCTTCATCTAAGTCACAACAATAGACAATCACAGTCTGCTTAAACAAATAACACACAAAGTATTAAATGTTGCCATGTTTTTATTCAACACACCATGTAAACATTCACAATGCAGGTGGAAAAAGTATGTGAACCCTTGGATTTAAAAACTGGTTGAACCTCCTTTGGCAGCAATAACTACAACCAAACGTTTCCTGTAGTTGCAGATCAGATGTGCACAACGGTCAGGAGTAATTCTTGACCATTCCTCTTTACAGAACTGTTTCAGTTCAGCAATATTCTTGGGATGTCTGGTGTGAATCGCTTTCTTGAGGTCATGCCACAACATCTCAATCGGGTTGAGGTCAGGACTGGGCCACTTCAGAAGGCATATTTTCTTCTGTTCAACCCATTCTGTTGTTGATTTACTTCTATGCTTTGGGTCGTTGTCCTGTTGTAACACCCATCTTCTGTTGAGCTTCAGCTGGTGGACAGATGGCCTTAAGTTCTCCTGCAAAATGTGATCATAAACTTGGGAATTCATTTTTCCTTCGATGATAGCAATCCGTCCAGGCCCTGACGCAGCAAAGCAGCCCCAAACCATGATGCCCCCACCACCGTACTTCACAGTTGGGATGGGGTTTTGATGTTTGGTGTGCTGTGCCTCTTTTTCTCCACACATAGTGTTGTGTGTTTCTTCCAAACAACTCAACTTTAGTTTCATCTGTCCACAGAATATTTTGCCAGTACTGCTGTGGAACATCCAGGTGCTCTTGTGCAAACTGTAAACGTGCAGCAATGTTTTGCTTGGATAGCAGTGGCTTCCTCTGTGGTATCCTCCCATGAAATCCATTCTTGTTTAGTGTTTTACATATCGTAGATTCGCTAACAGGGATGTTAGCATATGCCAGAGACTTTTGTAAGTCTTTAGCTGACACTCTATGATTCTTCTTTACCTCATTGAGCAGTCTGCGCTGTGCTCTTGCAGTCATCTTTACAGGACGGCCACTCCTAGGGAGAGTAGCAGCAGTGCTGAACTTTCTCCATTTATAGACAATTTGTCTTACCGTGGACTGATGAACAGCAAGGCTTTTGGAGATACTTTTATAACCCTTTCCAGCTTTATGCAAGTCAACAATTCTTAATCGTAGGTCTTCTGAGAGCTCTTTTGTGTGAGGCATCATTTACATCAGGCAATGCTTCTTGTGAAAAGCAAACCCAGAACTGGTGTGTGTTTTTTATAGGACAGGGCAGCTGTAACCAACACCTCCAATCTCATCTCATTGATTGGACTCCAGTTGGCTGACACCTCACTCCAATTAGCTTTTGGAGATGTCATTAGTCTAGGGGTTCACATACTTTTTCCACCTGCACTGTGAATGTTTACATGGTGTGTTCAATAACAACATGGTAACATTTAATTATGTGTGTGTTATTAGTTTAAGCAGAGTGTGATTGTCTATTGTTGTGACTTAGATGAAGATCAGATCACATTTTATGACCAATTTGTGCAGAAATCCATATCATTCCAAAGGGTTCACATACTTTTGCTTGCAACTGTAATTAATCAGGAAGAAAGTCATACAAATAGTTTTTAATTAGAAAGAATACATTATTAGAGTCTACCCATTAGTTGGTTCTTAATAGCAGTTCACACAATGTCGGTCTTGATTAATCTGCCGAATTATACAATTATCTTCTTCCCAACAGAGTCAAATGAGAATATGGATATGTTAGAATATCAGACAGTGAAGATCGAAGAAAATACCATTGTGTCTTATAGTGATCCAGGAGCAAACTCTGAAATAAACTCAGCTACAGAATCAGTCTTATATGAGAATGGAAACCGATCATCTGCATCCATGTCCTATCTCCCAGAACATGCTAAGTACATGTCTACAGAGTCTAATTTAATGATGCATCAGAAAAATCATCCAGGGGAAAAGTCATATGTGTGTCAGAAATGTGGTAAAAATTTCTGCCGTAAATCAAATCTGATTAGGCATAACAGAAGTCACACAGGAGAAAAGCCACACGTTTGCCAATATTGCGGGAAAGGATTTTCCGAAAACTCTATTTTGGTTAAACACCACAGAACCCACACAGGAGAAAAACCTTATGTTTGTCAGGAATGTGGTAAAAGTTTCTCTGAAAGGTCAAAGCTGGTTACACACTCCAGTATCCACACAGGAGAGAAGCCACATATTTGTCAAGAATGTGGGAGAGGATTCTCTGCAAGGACAACTCTGGTGAAACATCAGCTAATCCACACAGGAGAGAAGCCACATTTGTGTCATGAATGCGGAAAATACTTTTCTCGTAGGTCAGCTCTAGTTATACATAAGAGAATACACACCGGAGAAAAGCCACATGTTTGTCCCGAATGTGGTAAAGGATTCTATGAAAAGTCAACTTTGGTTAAACATCTGATAATTCACAAAGGAGAGAAGTCATATGTTTGTGGTGAATGTGGGAAAGGATTCTATGAAAGGGCAACTCTGATCACACATCAGATAATTCACACAGGAGAGAAGCCACATGTTTGTTCCGAATGTGGCAAAGGATTCTGTCAAAAATCAAATCTCATCAGACACTACAGAATACATAATAATGAAAAGACCTTGTAGACTGCCTACAACCTAAGTCATGGTTTCCACTGATGTTCACATCACTAACTCTTCAGATTTTCTTTTCTGTGGTATTCATTTCAGATGTTCAATCATTGTGATTATATACGAAGAGCTATCAAAGATTAGTTTGTCAAAAAAGTCAAGAAATTTGATTAGCTGTCTTTGTGGGTTTGATCCTCTTTAGCTTGAAGCCATATCACTTGTCTTTCTCCATACTACCGGCGCACCTCGCATGGAGTTATAACATCTCATTCTAGATGGGTATCTTCCATCTTTACCATGGTTCGAAAATGTCTTATCTCAATATATCCCGTTAAGTAACCCCATATGAGCACTGTTGTTTGATTGGATCATACCTTACATGGTGGTTTTGCTCTTTAAATAAACTGTCTTTTATAATCGCGCCATAGGATTTTGAAAGTTGTGGCAACCCAAAGTCATGTTGATGCTCTTCCATTTCAAACTATATCCGCCAATCACTCTTGGTTTGAGGAACTCTAATATCATTGGCATCCAAATGATCCTATTTGGTGCATTTGGGAGAAAATATATGCTGTGGATCGACTTCATAATATTGAAGAGTATACAGGATACAGCTCATCATCATTTATTTATAATTACATTATGACTTATTTTTTATATTTGGTATATTAAAACATGCTTTGAGTTAGTTTGCACCATCTTTTGTAGTGTGGATTATTGACTATGTTAAGACTTTTTTCAATTAATATGCCATGAATTAAAATATATCAGCTAAGATCCTACTCAATAGTGACCGGACATTGGCGTGATTGTCAATGTAAAGGGACTCGGAAAAGGTTCTAAATCTTCCAACGGTCTAAACAACAAGAATAAGTTACCAGATGTACAATTCAATTTGTAACTATCAAACATTGATCTTGTGTCAGAAATCCAATTACTTCAATTAGAGTATGGCAATTAGTTGGAACATGGTTTGTACCTTTAAGGTTCACAGGTAAACTTGCCTCCTAATGCAATAATTCGGAAACAATATAGGCTTATAGCCCATGTTTCACAAAGTAAGCTTCACGGCTCCATATATTCAACATTGTTGAAAGAAAAAAAAAACATATATTTTCATTATTATTATAGCAAACTTTATAGAAGCTATTGAGTGGTAATTACAGACTTAGAATAGATTGGTTCTGAAAATAAAAATTAACGACAATATGCAATAGGAATTTCTCGCTCAAAATGACTACTTGACAAACCGTTCTTGTTTTTAACATTTCATGTAATTATTTTATTTTAATTCAATTTCTTATTGTTTTTATGTCAATTCAGATCCCAACACAGATGGATTAATGTTAGCATGAAATAAACTGTTTGGGTTAACCTCATTACAATTAAGCCTCTGTATTAGGTTTTAAGTATCATATTGTAAACTTATTTTCTGACTATGATCCTAGTAACTTGATTAAAAAAACATTTGAAATAAATAAACATCATGATTAGTTATTTTATTCTCGTGTCATCTTCACCTTTTTTAGTGTTTGATTTCCATTCCCACACTTTCATGGCTCTCATATCAATCTATAGCAGCAGATCATCGTTATGTTTAGTGTTAGGGAATGCTACTTAAGGTGATGTCATGTACGTCAGTCAATAAAGCTTAGTCAGTTCAGGGTCGTTTTTGTGTTTTTTGAAAGTTTATTTAGTGTGTGGATGTGTTTCAGGGTGTAGAAGTTACATTTGGCTAATAAAACTATTTTGGGGTTAGTACCACTTTAAAGCTGACCAGTATGTACTGCCAGTAGCTAACCTCAATATCCAGTTCGTTCCCAGCCTCCAGGCTGGTCTTTGTCAATGGGCGGCTCAAACTTGGGTCATCTGTAATTTAGGCTCCATAGGTTTCAATGGGAAACTCAAAGCATGGATAGAGCCAATAATTGGTCCTTTGATCCTTTGTTTTGTGGTTAACCACAAATTAAGAGCCACTTGACTTTAGCCATTGTTTGTGACCCCCATTAAATTTAATAGGAGCTGGATTGTCTAGATTTCTCATGGAAGTCCTGGTCATCCCTGAAAAGCAGATACCTCCTGGTCCAGTCACAAAATGGTTAACTGACTCCCCTCCTACTCATTAAAGATATTTCATCCAGTGGGAGATCGGTTAGATCCAACAGCACAGTCCCTTGATGCTATTTGGAGTCTGCCACTATGCCTACACTGCACAAGAGGTACCCACAAGCTAATTAATCCACCCCACTACCACCCAATAGGGTCCCAGAATATATAGGGGTCCCTGATCCCGGTAAACCCAATATGCTAACCCCTCAATTCCTAAGCCTCAACTTGGGATAATGCCATAGTCCACTGGCCTAGACACCATGTCTTTGAGTCCACACTAGCTAACTAACCCCTACTATGCCCAAATCCTGTTAAAGGTGACTGACAAGCCAGGATCACCAGACTCATTGGCACCTAGGGGCAGTAGAGACAGTATGTGTCCAAATCCATGGAGCTAGGTGTGAACATTTATGTTTGTTCAAGGAAGGGTCTATATGTGATTGGTTACTTTTATGTATGAATATGTGGTTGAAAAAAATAAAGTTTATGCTGTGTTTGGGTCACATTGGTATGGTTTGTTTCATTTAGAGGGAAGATTTTTATTTTTGTTTTTTATCAGAAATTATTTTTATTGACCTTGTACCCAGTAACTTGTCCTGAAACTTGGTGTTGCAACCGCAACTTGGTATAGCGAACGGCAGTTTGTCCTAGCCTCCAGTTAAGTGTGGGGATAAAAAGAACCAACAAGCTGTGGGTAGATTTGGTCTAGCCCAACTAAGAAGTGGGTAGTGACAATTCCCCAGTAGGTGACTCCCAATCCAGAGTCGACACATGATTCAGAAAGAGGAGAGATAAGGAGCTCATGTTACCTGAGGGCATGATTAAAGAATAGTAACTCAAGATATGTAGTTGACACACAAAATAATTCTTCATAATAAATCTTAATTACATTTCCACTACAGCCAGGGTCAGTGGTGGATATTTTTGCATTCATGTCTATATTTCATTTAAATATTTATTTAGTACTACAAGCACTTGAATGGGGCAGATTGGAGCAGTCCAATAACTCACAAAGACTTAAAAATAATATTATATAATTAAATACAATAAGCAATTAATTAAAAAACATTGTGAAAAAATGTGTTTTGTTACCAGACTGTATCCAAACCTGATTGGAATGTAAATTGACAATTTATGGAGGAGGAACATCAAAAGTTCCTTATTGGTTCCAGTGAAAAAAATCTTATTTGCCCAGTATGGAGATAAACCATAATCATAAACAATTTATGGAAAAATCTGAATTTTTCAATACACTGTGAGTACAGGAATCCGTTTTGTGTTTGTTACATCATATTCTTAGAGCTGGTTTAGGAGAGTACGTATTTGTGGTTATCAGTAAAGGGAAGTGTGCAGAGGAAGGGACCAAAAGAAGTACAGAGCCTTTGTTTGATAATATAAGATTTAAATTGAAACCATATCATTACCCCCTCACTTGCCCACAGGCAAGACATTGCATCATTTAATGCAACCATAGCTCTCCAGAAATATAAACTTCTTTACAACTCCCCTCAGGTATAATCCTGTCTTACCATTCAATGTGTATCACTGGAATCCTGTTTCTCATTCACTAATGTGTGACCATTCCCATCTGCTCTATGGCCCTTATACCAATTTTGTATTGTGACATACTTGGTCTGTTATAACTGAACACACATTTACCTCTATGTTGATGTTTATTTCTCAACTGTCTCATGATGAATATGTTCATGTAACTAATGTAACCAACCTGGATCCAAAATAATATATTTGTATTGTGACCTGTCATACATCTACCCACATATACTTTCATTTTGCTGTGTATTACTCAACTATTGTTGTTGTTTAGTCATTCAGTCATGTCCAACTCCCTATGGACACGCCAGGCACATCTGTCAGCCACTACCCTTCTGAATTCCGTCAGGCTCATGCCCCTTGCTTCAATGACCTTAACTATCCATCTCCGCCTCTGCCACCCCCTTCTTCATGCACCCCCAATCTTTCCCAGCATCAGTCTTTATGGAATACTGTTTTCTCATGATATGGCCAAGATATTTGAGCTTCAGCCTCATGATCAAACCTAGTACTGATTTGATCTTCTTGCAGTCCAATCGGCAATAAGCAGGTTTCTCCAGCACCACAATTCAAAGGCAACAATTCTCTGATGTTCAGCCATCTTTATGGTCCAGCTCTCACATCTTTATGTTACTACTGGGAATACCATAGTTCTAACTATACAGACCTTTGTTTATAGTGTAATAATTATTACAAGCTTGTCCAGAATTGCCATAGCTTTCCTCTCCAGAAAGAAACGTCTTTTAATTTCAACTATTACCATATATATATATATATATATATATATATATATATATATCACTCAGTTACAGTATTATCATATAGTATTTCCTTATTTTGATTTTTATGTTGTAATTTATCCAAAAAACCTGCATTGAAATAAATCTGATCCTCCTTATCAACATAAGGTCAATTCTCCCTCCCTATCTTGCAAACCCCAGCTCTGTATATTGGCATATGTGGTACATTAAATATATTTATTCAAACAATATCTTGTGTGGAATATCTATGAAAATAAATAAATAAAATGTTAATAAATAAATAAAATGATGACACTGACAAATTGTATATTTTTTTAAGTTTTACTTAAATTGTAATGATATACATTTAGCATGGTCATCAACATAAGAAGCCAATGTCAATCCCAGGGGCCATAAGGCTGACTAAAAATAAATCAACAACTCTGTCTAATTCCTAACACTACAGAAACAGGCATAGCACTTACATACTAGTCCTATCTGGTCAGAATACCAGAATAACTCTACATTTAGAGAAGAGATTCTCCAAGAATGAAATTCCTAAAATGGATCTAACAGTAATAGTACACAGCACCGACATATTTTGTTCATCTAGTTAGTACACTAGAATCCCTATCTCTAAGGAGAAGGGAATCCAATTCACCTACACACACAAAGTGTCCTGGAAAAAATAAAAAAAATAATATCACAACTCTGGAACACTCTGTGTGTAAAAAAATAATAAAGCAAAGGAGGTGTAAACATGGATGGGTATGTACAGTTAAGTAATGCTTACATTTTAGTATTGCATTTATCATTTCTACCTGCTGTTGATCTCCAAGCAGTGCTATCAATGCTGGTTTATCTGTCAAAATGAAAACATATATTATATATACCTAGTTATAATTAAATATATATTGTTAAAACTGGCAGTTAGAGGCAGGACAGTTAGGAACCCAGTCACAAGAAAGGCTCAGGAAATCAGACTAACAGGATAGACCGAGATGCAGCGCATGTAGGAGGACTGCAAGGTAAAAGAGGTCTGGGACAGCAGGTAACACAGAGATTCGGGATACCAGACTTCAGGTAACAGAGATCCAGGTGGACAGGTTGCTTTAGCAGAGACAATAAGAGCAGGAAGTCCTCAAAAATAAGGAGTCTACAAAAGATAAGAGGTCTGGATAAACCAATTGCAGTAAAAGCCTGAGCAGGAGCGGAAGGTCAAAGGCTGAAGTACAAAACTAGCAAAGTTAAAAGTGTGGTCAGCCAGTCTAGGGTTACGTAAAAATGGCAGACAAAATAGAGGTTCAAAATAACAACCCTGGGTCAGGAAAGCTGAAGATCTGAGTTCAGGAAATATTTGATCACAACGACTGAGCACAGAGGTTCAGTCTGACTCCCTATTTATAGGTTTCAGATATAGCCACAGATGGAGGTGATTAGCTGATAATGAACAGCACTAAGTTCTGGAAACACTGAATTAAAGTGTGAGCAGACTACTTAGCCTACAGGTTCAATGCTTGCTGACCACGTAAAGTTCACAGCAAGTGAACATATTGTCCTAAGTTCAAATCTCACTACATCCATATTCTCTGCCATGATATGGAGATACTGTAGCTCTCATAATATTATTACTGACTGTGTTTATAGTTACAAAAATTAGCTTTACATTGATAGAGCAATTTTTTAACTAAGCTTGAGCTTACAAAAACCGAAGTGTAGCTTGTGTCTGCTGTTCTACTGGAAGAGGACTCCCATTCCAAGCAATAACCTCTCTCCTTCCCCTCTACATTGCCACCATCCCATTTATGTCTCTATAGTTTTAAGATTTTGTATAAAAAAACAACACCATCAGTTTAAAGCAAAATGTGAAATTTCTGGGGCTCGGAACAGATTAGTCAATTTACATTGATCCCTATGGGAAATGCTACATTGGAACTCAACTTTTTTGGAACTTAACCTGCTGTCCGGAACGAATTAGGGTTGAGAACCAAGGTACCATTGTAAATTAGTACCAAAAGGGTTTCAAATAAGATCATCTCCCAACTAAATTGGTAAATAATGGGAAAATACGCTGACATGTACTCAGACAAACTGATGGCCCTCATTATACAAAAAGAATAAGCTATTTTGAAGAAACCAATGGAACTTTAGAGAAACCTTCAAGAGACATTAAAAAGTTTGACTCCCTGGAGAAATTCAAGGAGTTGGAGATCAAATTAAACCAAAATATAGAAACATTTAAAAAAATCTATAAAAAAAAAAAAAACACATTCTTGAGAAACTCAGTGGATTTTGAAACAAAAATGTGTATCTATTTTGATATGGTGGTCTTGCCAGTAGGTTGATTCACAATAGTTATACTTCTCAGTCAGATAGTGAATCTTCAGATAGTGAGACCCAAATAAGAACTGGGTGGAAGAACATATGGCGGTACACAGTCTAATAGGAATTTCTTAGACAGACGTGGAAGACAAATACTCAGACCAATCAACTTGGAAAGAGACCTGAGACACAGACAAAAATGGATCTACCAAAAGTAAAGGAGCAGCAATTGAAGGATGTTAGAAATAAGTAATTGCACATTTTTAATTTATCTAAATTTGGATTATGAGATATTTGTGGATAAAAGATCTGAATCTCTTTGGTTAAAAGCTGGCCCGATATAAACGTTTTAAATGTAGGGAAAATACTTATTTTGAACAGTTAAGGATGACAGGACAAGAAACAGTGTGCATGGGAATTTATATTCTTATTAGTGGAAAATAATGAAGGCAATCTGGATGGAGAAGATTAAATTAAAGTACATTCACTCGATCACTGTCTGTATCTCTTAATAGGTAGATGTTTGTAAACTTGGTGACAAAATAATTAGAGAAATTGAATGATACATTGAGTGGAAAGTCCATTGTACACACTCATCATGAGAGGCCAGCCTTGCAAGAACAAATATGTCAACTGAGATCACTTTAATTAGGCAGACTTGGTAACATGGGGTATATTCTGTAGCATAATGTAATATAGCTACAATCCCATAACCCCTGTATCTATAAAATGAGCATATCAGGTTACCAAATCTACACAATTAATGTTCTCACAATATATTTAATTACATTTCTTTTTTGATTCAATTGTTGATTTAATTAAGTGATCACATAAAGAATTTACCTAATTATTTCAATTATTGCAATGGATGATGCTTAAATTATACTGCAGCAAATGCAGCCTATGTTTGTCATTCATTAATTGCACTACACTTGGGTAATATTCCCGATGTTGCCCATACCAAACATGGAAGATGCGGATGAAGTATACACGCTGCGTCATGACGTCACATGCGCGCGATCCGGAAGTGCTAACGAGGAAACGGCGAAGCGAGGTGTGAGTTCTTAGAGAGAGATAGTTGTGTATTGGGTGTGGAGGGAGGGATGTAAGTTTGTCTATGTACATAGTTCTATGCAAACAGCCTGAGAAGGGAGCTATAGTGTGGAGGAGTGTAAATATATATGTATCTATATGTTGTGGAATGATATGCATCTGTATGCGCATACACATTAAATAATTAATTATTGTTAGTGAATGTGTATCTACCCATGTATTTTGGGAATGGGGCTGTATGTTTATATGTATTGTATTTATATATGTGGGAAGACGTGTTATAGTGCTTATATTCAATAACTAGCTATTGTGTGGGAAATTAGGTGTATTTACATAAGTGCGGTGTGTGGAGTAGTGTGTGTATATATATATATATATATATATATATATATATATATATATATATATATATGTATGTATAGGCTGATGAGGAATAATTTGTATATTTGTATTTCTAAGTTCATATATTATTCTGTTGTTAGTGAATGTATATGTGTATCTATCTACGTATTAGGGGAATAGGGCTGTATGTTTGTTTATATAGTGTGGAAAGGGTGTTATGTTATGTAACCATACCTACAGAGCAAACCTACTAAGGTATTGCTTGTTCACAGATGATCACCTCTACTTTTTGTGTTTCTTATTTTGACAGTGTTATATAATAATTAGCTATTGTATGTGAATTTATATAAGTGAGGGGGTGTGTGTATATATATATATCTCTACGTTCATATATTCTTCTATTGTTACTGAATGTATATGAGGAATAGGGGTGTATGTTTATTTAGTGTGGAAAGGGTGATATATTGCTTATATTGACAGTGGTATTTAATAATTAGCTATTGTATGTGAAATTAGTTTATTTAATTAATTATGTAAATTAAATGTTATTAAGCAAATAAGTTAAAAAGATTGAAACTTGCCATTTTGAGCTCTCAATCTTTGTGATCGACCAACTAAAGGAGGCTGAATTGTTACATGAGTACATTTAATTGCTGAGCACTCATATCTTATTAAGTTAACATAACAACCTCCTTTTGGTGGGTGGACAACAAAGGCTGACTGACAGCTCAGAATGACAAAATTCAATCTTATTTTGTAGTTACCTATAGTTTGATATTATACCTTTTTTGGAACCTCAAAGTGGTCCTTTAAGCTCCAAAGCAATAATATTAAAAAAGATTGGTTATATGCTATACTTTGTATTGAAATAGTGCAATGAAGAAGTATCCATCCTTCTGCTTTCCTCTATTGCACATTTTTTTGATGTTTTCAGGTCTTCAACCAAAATGTAATATTAGCAACAGAAAATGATTAAGGAATAGGGTTACCCAACACCAACTAGCACTGTGACAAAGTAATTGCCTCTAGTTAAATCAACTCAATTATCGTCTTCTGGTTGAAGTAGCCAGGCTTTGTAACAACTAATCCTGCTAAATATATACCTTATTTATTTTGCCCCTTATTACCAGAGTCAACACAACCAAAGATCTGACAACTGCAACATGCCACGATCAAAGGACATTCCTGAAGAGATTAGAAAAAAAGTTGTTGATCTCTATGAGTCTGGAAAGGGTTACAGATCCGTTTCTAAGGAGTTGGGACTCCACCAATCCACAGTGAGAACCATAATCTCCAAATGGAGAACACTTGGAATAGTAGTGAATCTGCCAAGGAGTGGGCGGCCTACCAAATTTAAGGAGAAGAGTAAAACCATCCAGGATGTTACAAGTGATCCTAGAGAAACATCTGAGGAACTTCAGGTCAGTGCTCATGACGCCACAATCAGAGGGCCATTGGGTTTAATGGGAGATTAGCAAAGTTTATTTGTGCCCTTAAAACTCCCATCAAATAGTCAGTATGTAACTTACACTAAGATGGAGCCTTTCTTTCTTGTTATCAACCAAATTGGGATTGCAGAATACGTTGGGTCCTGAAAAATTAGGTGGATCCAGCTGCCAATGGGTTACTCAAAGGGATAGGCAGACTTGTACCTGGCTACAGAGCATGTAGTACATTGGGTTCTTGTTCATAGAACTACAGTTTAGATAAGAGACTGCTTCATGGTCCAATGCTAAAACTCAGTCTTTGAAACTTAGTACTTTGGTACTGAGAAAGAAAGATGGAGCCGGATGCCAATATTTTAATCAATGGGCCAGAAAGACTTGTACCTGAATAGAGAACAGATATCATATTGGGTTCTTGTTTATAGAACTACAGGCTAGATCAAGGACCGCTTCATAGTCCAGAACTAATACACAGCCTTTGATACTTTTGTACAGAAAAATAAATACGGCCCAGGTGTTAATGAGTTACTCATAGATCCAGACTGACTTGTACCTGAAAAGAGAGCAGGTATTATATTGGGTTCTCTGAATAACTCATTGGCACATTGGGTTCTTGTTCATAGAACTACTATTTAGATCAATACTAAAACTCAGCTTTTGATACTCAGTACTTTGGTACTGAGACAGAAAGAGGGAGCCAGGTTTCAATGGGTTACTCCAAGGACCAAAGAGATCTGAATCCAAATAGAGTGCAGGTATTACATTGGGTTCATGTTCATAGAAATACAGATATTCAATTCAGTACTTGATTTCCGGGTAAGAAAGATTGAGATAGGTTCCAATGGCTTACTTAAAGATCCAGACATATGGGTATTATATTGGGTTCTTGTTAATTGAACTACAGTTTAGATCAATTAATTCTTCATGGTCCAATTCTAAAACTCAGTCTTTGACGCACCATGCTATGGTACTAGGAAAGAAAGATGGAGCCAGGTTTCAATGGGTTACTCAAAGATCCAGACATACTTGTACCTGAATAGAGAGCCGGTTTTATATTGGGTTCCTGTTCATAAAACTACAGCTTAGATCAATGGCTGCTGCATCGTCTAATACTAAAACTCAGCCTTTCATACTTGGTACAATGGTACTGGTTCCAGGTGCCAATGGGTTACTCATAGATCCAGAGTCGTACCTTAATAGAGAGTCATTATTACGTTGGGTTCTTGTTCATAGATCTACAGTTAAGTCAATAATTGCTTCAACGTCCAATTCTAAAACATAACATTTGATGCTTAGTACTATGGGACTAAAAAAGGAAGATGGAACGGGGTGCCAATGTGTTACTCAAAGGGCCAGACAGACTCATACCTGAATAGAGAGCAGTTATTACAACAGACCATTATTCATAAAGTTAAAGTCAATAATTCCTTCATGGTTCAATAACTAAGCATCAAAAAATGAATGGCCCCAATTACGCAACTGCATAGTCTCTGTGACTGAAAACAATTTAACTTGGTGTGAAATATTTAGATTTCAGATTTTAATTGAATACTAACTGTCTTCTGTTTTGTTTTTCAGTGTGGTACAGATGGACACGGGGGGATGATGGGAAACAGGAGATCAGGTAACAGAGTGTTTTTTCTTAAATAGAAGCTGGAAAGTCAAACATTCATGAGTAATTTGTTAAAGGTCCATAGTGGAGGCCCCAATTATGGTAGGGACATAACATTAAAATTACATTTTTTGCATCTGAAACGCATTAAAAGAAATGTCACGTATTGATTGAAAAACAGACTTGAATTAACCAAGTTATATCAACCACTCCGCTCAAGAATGGTCTTGTTTTGTTATCTAAATCGCCCTTGTTAGTGGATTTATTGTTCCAAGAACCGTGGTAAGACAGACTGGCTCTTTACAGACACTTCAGAACTTAGTTACATCAGGAATCTATTAAGGACATAGGTAGTCTTCAATAGTTAGGGGGGGTTAGATAATTAAACAAAGTAACTCTGGTGGGAGTAGCCCTTGAGTTGAGTGACAACCAAACATGAAATACATTCAAAGCTGTTTATATATTACTAAATTACGATATTATGTGAGAAACAGGATTAAACGAGACCATATTGTGGACAGAGTCCTTGCCGACTTGGCAGAACTTACATATTATTGAAATGATTATTTATTGAATCCCTAAAAACATATTAATTCTCTTTTCTGAAGTTATCCGAGAAGGATATGTAGGCCATGTTATTGAGGAAGGAGAAGATGAGGTGGATGAAAAGGATATTGTGAAGGTGACAATCAATCCAGACCTCTGTGCAGGTGAGTCATAAACATATTTGAGTTGAGTTTGTTATCAGAATTATTTCACTTTTTGTCTCAATTCTGAAAATTAAAATTCACTAAAAGGACATTGTTATTACCATCCAATACAAATGCTACCTTGTTATCGTGAAGGGGCTTGTGTACTTTAACAAAGCTGTGAGCTATACTATGTAGGATCATCCAAGGTGGAAAGGTCATAGCAGAGAGGTCAAACAAATTGTGGTCCGTTTTAGAAGGAACTGGCAACCCACTCCAGTATCTTTGCCAATATCTTAAACCATTGGAACCTTGTGCCATAAGATTCCAGCCTATTAATCTTGAAGCTAAAAGCTTGGTTTAGATCAGGAACCAGGTCAACAAGATTGGATTCGGTTAGCAACTCATAATCAGAATATGGAAGACTATGAGTCACTACATAGTTGTCCTGAGGTGCCTCATTGTCACTAAAATAATCTTCACCCAAGCTCTGAGTTTCTGGTGACTTTAGAATAGGAAACTCTGGACTGTGAGTACGGGTGTCATGACTTTATTTATTAGTAATAATAAACATGTTTGATAAAATGGCCTTAAGGTTCTCTCCACACTGCAGGATCTGTTCCCCGGCTCTTCTCCATTTTTACCTCTTTCTTTTTTATTTTCCCACCGCCAATGATTCTCACCCACCCTTCCCATCTTTCTTATTTTCCAATACCTCTATACACCTTTCTCATTTCCTTCTCCGCATCCCCATCTTTTCTATTTGCCTCCCGTCCCCCTCTTTCTCAATTCCAATACCTCTTTCCTTCTTCCATCCACTGTTACATATGTGTCAACATTAGTTGAAAATGCATGGTTAGTTAAAAGTGAACAATTCTATGTATTTTTACAGGGTATTCCAATGAAAGCCCTTCAGTTTTTCCACAACTTGAAACAGACGTAAAAGGGCTGAGAGTAAAAGAGGAGGAAATTCCTTTAAATATCGGTGAAGGTGAGTAGTAAATGATACAGTTAATTTTAACACAACTAAATGAAGGAAGCATAAAGAAAGTCCATGTGTTTGGTTAATTGAAAATGGCTGTTGACTATGACATATGTGTACACAAGGCTGATGTCCTGAAGATGCTTTTTTAGTAGATATTGTCCCATATGTTGCTAAAGAACCACATAAATGTTACTAAAAAGAGATCTTTACAGCATTATTCATAAATGGATCCCATCCATTTATTACTACCTCCTAGGTAATGCTGTTTCCCACCATCTTGATAACTTTATAGAAGGTCGAGAGAAGCAGCTTGGTAGGGCTCTGAGAAGCTGATGTTTTAAATATTGTCTTTATGATTTGTATTAATGGTCAATACTGCATTTGACTATCATAGTATATTGATCTGACTAGCTAAGTAGTTATGGGATTGAGTAGTTATTGGACTAAAAGGAATCCATGATGGATATCTACACATTGTATAAGTTAACGAAGAAGGAGAATATGAGTTTAACTTCTGAATGATCTCTTGATCTGACTATGTAGGTAGTTAAGGGATCGACGATTTTTATCAACTAGTTCTCCTTTAGTTTATGGAATAATGTTCTCCAAATTTCACTACTGGACTGATAGGAATTCAGGATGGATATGTACGCAGTGTATGAGTTAAATATGATGGATAATATGAGAGAGATTAAAGGGATATTCTGAAGGTGAAAATCCTTTCCGACTGGTTTACCCATAAGTGATCTATGATAACACTGATCTTGTATTTTTGGGTAGTATTAGTAAAATGCTGAATATTTTGCGTATAGGCTTTTTCAAAAGACCTGTTATGTAAAATCCTTAAATGATCAGGGTAGCCATATATTTATATTTTTATATATATATATATATATATATATATATATATATATATATATATAAAACATTTATGCTTAAGTACTACAAATAATAACAGGCAACTTTTGGTATTTAGTTTTAAATGTATTATTAGTCATACTATAATGGAAATACAATGTCTTGTTCATTTTTTGTTTTCTAAAATAATTTACCCTACGATCAATTTTAGTTACTTAATAGACCATATAGATCAAATTGGACCACAGAGTTGTCCATTAATGTTATTTGCCATTAATCTAGGGAGTATTTGACTTTCTTGCTCTGTTTTTCTAGACATGTACATAAATAGTTCTGCTCTCTTTCCAATGTCTACCTGGTCATAGGCGAACACGATTTATTTATTTAAAATCCAAGTACTTAACCAATCTACCTGTGTATCTCCTTTCATATGATGACCAAAGTGAGATGAAGGTATCATTGCACAATAATTTCATCTATGTTTCTGCAGGACCTTGTAATGTGAATTCTTCAAGTTTCTCGAGTCTTCAGACAGAAGTTAAGGAGGAACCAATTTCTATGAATATTACTGACGGTAAGTAAACATCTCAACATAAAGAAAATATTTGGTCACTTATTTGGTCACTTCTAACACAAGTGAATGGTGGGAGCACTAAGAAACTGGATACATGTGCATAACAATTATTTAATAATATATTAAATTGCCAAAGTGATCTATTTGATCTCACGCAGCCACAACAGATTCGGCCGCATGAAACCCAAGACCCTATTCAAATGCTCCGGCCATCCCTCCACCAACCCCACAAAACAATAAAAAATCGCAGCAGCTTACTTCCACCCTGAAGATGTCGCAAGGGCTGCAAAGCCCTTGCGACGGCTCCAATTAAGCCCCCTCCTCGCTGCAGGGGACACAGGGGTCCGAACGAGACCCCTGCAGGGTGCACACATTAACCCTATAATGCAGGGGTCTCCATCGTGACCCCTGCAATGTGCACACATTAACCCCTAGCCTTGCTGCAACCCACTCAGCACTTACGAGATTTAAATTTCCCGCCGCAGGCTTGAATTAGAAAATTAAAGGGACCGCGGCACACTAATGGTTACTCCCAAGCCGCTGGAAGCACTATAAATACCCCCCCTCCTGGCACCTAAAATTAACCCCATCACTCATGGGGGTCGATATAGACCCCCATGAGACTAAAATGAACCCCCTCAGTCCATGTAGGACCCTCATGACAAAGTCTAAGCACTAACTATACCCCATTAACCCCTAAACCTAACTGGGCCTATCTAACCCTAACTGTGCCTATTTAACCCCTTCCAGACGTATTTAACCATAACTGGGCCTATCCCCACCATAACTGGGTCTGTCTCAACCTTACCTGGGCCTCTCTCAACCTCTTCCAGACTAATTTAACCATAACTAGACCTATTTAAAGCTAATTGTGCCTATTTAACCCCTTCTAGACCTATTTAACACTAACTAGGCCTACTTAACCCCTTCTAGGCCTATTTAACCCATCTTCATCTAACCCCATCAGTCCCATAACGGTCTATGAAGACCCTAATGGGACAGTTAGAACCCTAATATTAACCCCATAAGTGCCATGAGGGTCCTCCAGGACCCTCATGATTCTAAGTACAAACACTACACTACACTATTCCCCTCCAATTAACCACTAAATCTAAACTAACCCCACTCTACCCTAACCTATTAACCCCTACCTACCTAACCCCTATCAGACCCCCCACCCCACTAATTACACAAAATAAAAAAGAACATTACACAACCCCCACTACGAAAAAATAAAAAAAGAATTAAGCACCTGCAAAGAAAATACATACACATATATACTATAACATTACAGTACATCAATAAATACATTACAAATATACCCCTAACTACAATACATTTCCACCTATCTACATTACATATCCCCCTTTCTATAAAACATTACCCCTTATCTACATCACATTAAAACCCCTATATCTAACCTAAAATATAATAAATAAGACCACTTACCTTGCCTAAATGCTCCTTCAGCGATGATGGGTTTCCTGCCGCAGGTCTCACCCCGAGGAAGAAAATAAATATCAAATAAGTCCAAAATAAACACTACATAAAAACCAATAAACATTCTAAATATTAAACTTACCTTTCCACCATGTCCCCTTCCTTCTTCTTGTCTTCTCCGGCTGGGCCCCTAGAATAAATAAAACATAACATCTGTACACACATAAACACAACATAAAACACAATAAACATTCTATATATTAAACTTACTTTGCCACGATGTCCCCATCCTCCTCCTCTTCTGCCCTGGCTGGGCCCTTGAAAAACCTGCTGCTCTAAAATAAATAAATAAATAACAGAGCTCCTCCCTGGAGGAGCTCCCCGACGCAAATGAAGCCTCTAATGCTTCTTCCGGTAAAAAAAAACACAAATGGCACCTTCTGAATGGCTGAAATGGCTGTCAATCAGATTTCAGCCAATCAGAAGGTGCCAAGGTGTGAGCCAATAAAAATGGGATATACCCCTATATTCCATCCTAATTGGCTGACGGACCTGTCAATAATTTTTAAACTAATCAGAAAGCACTATTGCCTTCAGTCAATCAGAATTGGATACGCCCCCACGGGGTGATTGGCTGAAGGCATCTGCACCTTCTGATTGGCTACTATTTGACTGACAGTGACAACAGCCACTCAGAAGGAGCAGATGCTTGAAGCAAATCACCTGTGGGGGCATATCCAATTCTGATTGACTGAAGGCAATAGTGCCTTCTGATTGGCTGATATTGATCTTGTATTTTTGGGTAGTATAAGTAAAATGCTGAATATTTTATGTATAGGCTTTTTCGAAAGACTTGTTATGTAAAATCCTTAAATGACCAGGGTAGCCATATATATATATATATATATATATATATATATATATATATATATACTAGCGAATTGCCCGTCAAAAAATGACGGCAATGAAATTGTAAGGTAGCTAATGCTGTTTGGTGTCTAATAATGAAATATGTAATACATTACTAAATGAATATACTGTACCTATTTTGAAGCATTGTGATGAAGAGCTGGCAATCTGTGTTGATGTTGCTGCAGCATTAGTGGTGTGGAGCTGCTGTGTAAGCATGCTGAATGTGTGCACTGTGTGGTATGAATATCCGTAGGTGGTTTGTGGCGTTTTGCGAGTTTCTTGTGGTGTTTTGCGAGTTTGTTGTGGTGTTTTGCGAGTTTAGAGTGCTGTAGCCTCGTTTTCGTTTTGTTCGGCGGCCATTTTTTCTGTCGCTTAGATTTTTTTTTAGTCTCAAAACTCTTTTATTTCGAGTAAAATCGAGGTCTAAGTTGCATTTTTGAGGTCCTGGGTGCTCCCTCTTGGTGTAGGTAAGGTTTTTATGTATGTGCTGTGTGTATGTATTGTGTTTTAAATGTTTGTATGTCGGCGTGTTGCGTCCGATGTTTGCGAGGTCGTAATGTGTGGTAACGTGTTTCGTAGGTTGTTTGCGTTCCTCGTAAAATGTAGCGAGTGTCGTAATTTGTGTGTCGTGTTTTTTGAGTAGCGACGTGAAGTTTGCGAGGGTTTGAGGCCCTTGCCCAGTGACCTCGCCAGCAACTGAGTCCCTCGCTTCGCGAGGGGCCTCAGTTGCTGGCGCGCTCCATGCCAGCAACTGAGGCCCTTGCCCAGTGACCTCGCCAGCAACTGAGGCCCTCGCTTTGAGGCCCGTGCCCAGTGACCTCGCCAGCGGCGCTCCATGCCAGCAACTGAGGCCCTTGCCCAGTGACCTCGCTTCGCGAGGCCCGTAAGCGTGAGCAACGATTCGTACGCTCACAACTATATATGTGATATATATATATATATATATATATATATATATATATATATATATATATATATATATATAAAAACATTTACGCTTTAGTACTACAAATAATAACAGGCAACTTTTGGTATATAGTTTTAAATGTATTATTAGTTATACTATAATGGAAATACAATGTCTTGTTCATTTTTTGCTTTATAAAAAAAGCAATTCTATTTACTCAATAGACCATATAGATCAAATTGGACCACAGTTGTCCATTAATGTTCTTTGCCATTAATGTAGGGATTATTTGACTTTCTTGCTCTGTTTTTCAAGTGCGCAGTTTCATGTACATAAATCATTCTGCTCTCTTGGCAATGTCTACCTGGTCATAGGCTAGCACAATTTATATTTAAAATCCAAGTACTTAACCAATCTACCTGTGTATCTCCTTTCCTTTGTCTTATAATATTACCAATATTTCATATGATGACCAAAGTGAGATGAAGGTATCATTGTGCAATAAGTTCACCTATGTTTCTGCAGGACCTTGCAATGCGAAGTCTTCAAGTGAAGTTAAGGAGGAACCAATTCCTAAAATTATTAGTGACGGTAAGTAAACAGCTCAACATAAAGAAAATATTTGGTCACTTTTAACACAAGGTAATGGTGGGAGCACTAAGAAACTGGATACATGTGCATAACAATTATTTAATAATATATTCTAATTTCAACTTTCCCTATTTATGGCAAAAGTAATCTATTATGTCTCTCCAAATGAACAAGAAGCTTAACAGGCCACTTAATTCAGCACAATTTGGACCACATCACAGAAAAGATCTACTAAAACCACTTTTTAGATTTTTGAAATATGTGCTGAGAAATCAAAAAAAATAAAGTCTGTGTATACATGTGTAATAGCCCTCCAATTTGCTTTTGCATTACTGCTGCCAAACAGGTTGCAAGATTGTGTGTCCCATTCAAGTCAATGGTAAGACTGCTTATTTTCCCAGTTTGAATGGAACAGACCTTGTAATTTCTCATGCCAGAAAATTCATGTTTCTGCTCTCTTGTCTCTCATGTGCTGTCCATGTAGAGATAAAAAAAAAAAGAAAATAAATTCACCCTTAACAAATCTTTGTATGCATGCTTGGAATGCTGGACTCACATAAACAGGACAGTAATGGGTAAATTGGTCAGTGCAGTCTTCAGTCCAGGGAAAATCTGCTATCAATCAATGTCTTCCCTAGGTACAATCACTGGAGGCTTGGCTATCAGTTATTACTCATGCAACAGACAAGAGGCAGGAAACACTTTGGGCCTCATTCTATTACCGGCCGTAAATGGGCCGTAAGGCTGCGATTCCTTGCGGGGGTTCTGTTAACTCGCGATTCTATTATACGGCCCCGCAAGGATCTCCTCTTACGGCCGGCCGCATATCTTGGAACCGGCCGTAAGCGCAGAAATCTAAAAACGCAAAAATAAATTCAAGCCTGCACTGTACAGCTCTGTAAATGCTAGGGATCATATTGTGGGACATGAGGATTAAAAGTATCCCACTCTCAAGCTGGCACATCAGCCCAAACCCGAGTTCAAATTAACTGTTTATTTTCCGGCTGCGGCGTGGGCGGGTCTGAGGTGCTCCAAGCCCTCTGGACTTTTTACATGGATATTTTACGGATATAAAAAAATATATATTTTACGGATTTGAGTATAGGGTAATTATGTGCTATTTTTGCTAACACCGAATATCACTTTATAGACTCTGCAAAGTGCAGGATGGCTTTATTTGGGCTATTTTATGTGCTTAATTGGTGCTAGCGGGACCTCTTTCCTGCAAGTAAGCTGCGGCTCGCTTTTAGCCTTGCAGAGAGGGTTCCCGGAGCAATTGAATTGCAAATAGGAATTTCTTACGGCCGATTTCCTTGCGGCCGTTTAAGATCAAAGGATTTCCTCCGGCGCGAGCGGCCGCAAGAGATAGCAAGGCACCGGCCGCAAGCCTGCCGGAATCTCCGGCCGGAGGGGAATAGAATAGCCGAATAGCTTGCGGCCGGTCCTTGCGGCCCCTTAACGGCTGCGGCCGCTAATAGAATGAGGCCCTTTGTATGTAAACCAAGGCTTAAAACTTTAGATGTTTTTTTATCTGGTATTAGTGTAATTTAAAAAAAATGACAATTACATTTTTTACCAATACAAGTAAAGTAAATAATATTTCTCTATTTTATTAGCATGAATCACTTAATACCATCAACATAGTGTGTTGACCAAAGGTTAACGCCAGTAATTCAGTTATCAATTATCTTCACCCTTCTCTTTTTTTTGATGATGTTATAAATTTGGTAATATAAATTACGTAAGATATTAACCCACCTCCATATTTTTTTTCCAGATCTATCCATCAAAAGCAATAACCTTGGACGCCATCCCAGTTCAGCACATTTTATCACAGGAGATAAAGATGTAACATATCATTGTCAAGGTTCAAATAGTGCTAACAAGAGTGGAAATGGAAGCATATCTGACAGTGGGGCATGTTTTAGCCAGAATTCAAGCAAAGTACAAAAGAGAAGCCTAAAACCTAAGAAATCATATGCATGTCCTGAATGTGGTAAAATTTTTGTCAAGAAGTCACGCCTTACTAGACATAAAACACTTCATTCGGGTGAGAAGGCATTTACATGTTCTGAGTGTGGGAAGTGCTTTAGATACCAATCCAGCCTCCTTACCCACCAAAGAATTCATACAGGTGAACAGCTATATGAGTGTTTTGTCTGTAACAAACGTTTTACTGTCCAGTCATTACTTGTTAACCATCAGAGAATTCATACAGGTGAGAAACCCTTTGCATGTCAAGAGTGTGGGAAACGTTTTGGCAAAAAGTCAACTCTTGTTGAGCACCAGAAAGTTCACTTAACTGAAAAGCCATATGAATGTTCTGAATGTGGAAAATGTTTTAGTCATAAATCAGCTCTCCATAGTCATCACAAAATCCATAGCAATGAAAAAAAATATGCATGTATTTATTGTGGGCAATGTTTTAGACTCAAGTCCGATGTTATTAACCACCAGAGAATTCACACAGGTGAGAGATTGTTTATATGTTCTGTGTGTGGGAAAAGTTTTGGATATAAGTCAAGTCTCAATCTACATCAGAGAACTCACACAGGTGAAAAACCATATCCTTGTCCTGAATGTGGAAAATGTTTCACTCGTAAGTCAGCTCTTGTTGACCATCAGAGAATTCACACAGGGGAGAAACCATTTTCTTGTGCGGAATGTGGGAAACGTTTTACTCAGAGCACTAACCTTATGATCCACCAGAGAAAACATGCTGGATAGAAATATGTAGGGAATGTGGGAAACATATTCAGGACAAAAAAAACATTAAAAAGTATCATAGTACATACAAAATAAAATGTGGAAAACTGTTTACATGTAACTCTACGGATCCACATAAAATATGTTATGTTATGAAATGGAACTTGAGATTACAGGAGACGCCTTACCTTTGCAGAGGTTCTGTCCCCAGGTCCCGAATGCAAAAAACATGAATAATGGTTACATACCTTACATGACATCCCTCAGGAAGGGGGCTTAAGTTCTTGGAGTGAGGGGCCAGGTAGAACTCATCATGGAAGGAAAGGCTTCTTTTGGGCCTTGCGCAAGAGCCCAAGAGTGCTTTTCTGGTGATTGGGTAAGGTTTAGTGGCCTCCCCAACCCCACAGGGGAGTGCTCCCCAATCATCGTGGATAATCTCATTAAAACGTACAAAGTGAACAATTGAGAATGTGAAGAACGCAAATCTCCAACCAGTGAATGTGAACGGTCATCCATATATAAAATACATTTGTTTGCATAGAAGCCATTAACACTCTAGTGAATTATGTTTTATTGGTATACTGAAAGTATCTGTCCCACAGTTGGCTATTATTTCAATATAAAACTATTACTAATGCAAACTAATACATTGGAGACTTTCATATGTTGACCAAGAATCACCATCAAAGAAAGAGAGAATAGCTTTTTTTATACTAAATATGATTTTTTGTAACTCTTATAATATAGTTATCCTTTAAATGTATGTATACCTTAAGATCCCTTCCTTTCCAGAATTACTTTGCATACGTAACTCAGATAAGGTGCCAAATTGCTGTAATGCAATCAGAATCTGGGAATATATAAATATGTATATATATATACAAATATTTACCCTTTCAATGTGTAGCTTTTTGTTTATTAGGGCAATGTGGATTTATTTAATGTTTCCAGTGTGGAAAATTCTGAACTAGTTGTAGATTTATTTATTTTTTTCAAATAAAATCTACCACAAAGAACGTATACTGTATCAGAATTATGATATGGGATATACATGTGCAAATAAATTCCATTATGGAAGTCCTGCTTCCAACACCTGTTATGGCAGGAAGCGCACTGCCACGGATGAGAGCTAGCCCAGGGATCCTTTCACCCACTCTTCCTTTCAGCACCTCTCTCATCTTGATCCGAGTACTCCGGAGACAGAATGACCACAGCCAAAAGTAAAGTCAAAATGTCTTGATTATTGCATACAAAGCTTAGCATTATATAGATCATAATTCCACCTATTCACTGTATCATTTGGGGTATGTGCACAACTGCAGAATAAAGTGAAGGACCAATTGGCACATACCATTCCAATAAACACATTCCATCCTACCTCATGATCCTTACACAGAGAGAAAGTAACAGATTAGAGATAAGTAAAACTATCATATGCGGTTACAAATTGGAACATTCAAGTACAATGAACATCCTATAATAATTGTTTTGGAAAGGCAGTTTGTATAGCATGGAGTTAACCTGTCATTATACACCAACAACACCTTTGCCTAGATAAGGCATCAATTGTAAATTATTTGTTTTATTTTTAAATTGACTAATATATATTAATTAACACACATATGATGGGTATGTTAATATAAATTCAAAAGTACATTAGTTAAAAAAAACAATGGAAGATAGAAATTTGAGCTTTGACTTCCCAATGAAAAAAAAACTTTTAAACAGAACACTTACCACTACACCACCAAACTCTACTCTCAAATACAGTGTAAATCAATAATACAATGTATAACAATTACAGACTTCAGCCTTATTATTTATGAAGATCCTTGTGGACTAAACTAAAATTACAATATCTAAGTCAATTCTTGGTAAATGTTAAAAATGTAAACATATTTCACATGATTTTCAACCCTCTAACTGATGGTGTAGAGTACATATGACAGCTTTGGTGGTCCAGAAAATAAATATCAGTTTACTTGTTAAAGCTCATAACCTATTTATGTCATATTTCAATCATAAATAATCATTCGTCCTAACATATTATTACAGTTTTTAATAGATTACAGCTAACATCCTTGGTCCCCTTCTGGATTGCTGCCTCGTTGTGGTGAAGGGTCTTGTGTATCTCAGTGAAGCTGTGAGCTGTACCATGTTGGGTCACCCAGGATGGGCAGGTCATAGCAGAAAGCTCAGAAAAAACATGGTCCACTGGAAAAGGAACTGACAACCCACTCCAGTATCTTTGCCAAGACAACTTTATGGATAAGCACAACCAGACATAACAATAGATGTACCTGACGTGCTGAGTCGGATACGACTGAACTACTAAACAACAATAACAATCTTCATAGTGCAACTAAGTTGTTTTCCATTCATGGGCACCTCTCTGGCTTAACTAGCCAAAAAATCCATGCAGCACTGGTAGGTAAACAGCATAGATAGAGGTGTTAAAGAGGCATGTGGTTATTTTTTTTTTTTTTTGCACCCGTGCATGCCTCCCTTTGATCCTTCTTAATTTGACCCTTTCAACCTGTTCCCTTCCCCATGTCTTCCCTCATCCCCCCAGATCTCTGCTAATGGCCCCATTGCCACTCCCCTGAGCTAGCACATTTTTCATGATGTCCATAAAAAATGGGTTAGCTTAGGGGATTGGCAATGGGGCCAGTGGGAGTTGGATGGGGCAGAGGATCTACAATGATGGAAGATTTGGAGAGAAGGGCAGATGGGATGAGGGAGAACATGAAGGAATAATGGAAAGCATGGGGCAAAAGAAAAAGGTGCATATGGGGGATTAGGAGCAGAGTTATGAGATGGGGGATTTCAGAGGGCGGTAAGTGAGGGAAGAGAGGATTGGATGAGTGAGACAAAGCAGGGATGAGAGGACAATATAAAGGAAGATAAGGTAGTTGGTTGGAGTAGAGATGGAACAAGGGTTGATGGATTAGAAAAATAATTACAGAGGGGTGGGTGTAGTAGAGATGAGTGGTAAGTAAGGGAGAGAAATTGAGAGCGAGAGGTGGAAGAGAGGGTCAAAGTTTGGGCAGGGAGGGAGTGAGGTCAGTGAAAATGACGTGCGGATGAATGAGAGGTGCAGATAAATGGTAGAGGGATAAAGTGACAGCGAGCAGGGTGGATGTGCAGAGAGGTTAAATAAAGGGAGAGGGGGTAAGGGGAAAGAATGAGGGAGAGGAGAGATGGGAATGAGAGGGTGGAGTTGGGGAATAAGGGGGAGAGGGAGAATGGGAATGAGAGAGAATAGATAATGACAAAGATAGGATGTGGTACTTGTGACGAAGTGCCCTTCGCCACTTTGTCTTGGAGAGGACTGTTTGCCAGCCTCCTGCCCTGCGACTATGGCCCTGGGACATATTGCCCTTTAAACACAGTATTCGGCCATACCAGAGTGTATGTCACTCATTCTGGCTCTTTACATACAAGGGGGTCATTCGGTACTTGCCCTGTGTGAACCATGATACCACAGATAGCTATGCCATGGAGCCCATTCATATAATGAAAGACTATGGGAAAGACTTTAGCTACATGGCAATTTAACTGTGTGAAGATGATCTGAGCGCTATTCGGTAGTTTTGTGTGCACAGATCCCAGCTGTAACGGAACCCATCACTGTTTTACCCTGTTTAATTGTTATTTAATTCTTGGTTAAAATATGATCCTAGTAATATACTGTATGTATGTTGGTTTATGCTCTGCAGAATATTGGCCCCAGGCTAGTGCAGACCTTGGCAGGAGAGATAATCCTGTTACAGATAAGGGAGTTGATTGTATAAAGTGTTTTAATTCTCAGATAAGAACAAAGAAGGCTGATTTAATCATTGTCTGATTATATCAAGTTGACTCAGGGAGGGGTGACCACACCTATTGTCCTATATGTGTATTGTGTGGGGGATATGTGAAATGTCTGTGTGTTATGTGAAAAACATACTTTTACTAACTTTTGAACCCCTGGTCTGATTCATGCCGTTTTTTAATATGGTGTTCCCCTGGGTGAGAGATATTGAACGGTGCTGGACTTAAAGGTGTACCCTCTGTTTTTGGGGTACATCCAGAATGTGGTATAAATTGTGTCTGTTTTAATTGTGTTACCTGTTATCTGAGGGGAGGAGACGTGGGGGTTGAACCATGTATCTAATTGGCTGTGATAATTATGTGGGTGTAGCCCTTCAGAGGGCACCATTGCATAAAAGGAGATCCCCTGTCATTAAAGGAGAGTTCTACTTGACCCTTCAAAACCGTAGTCTCATCTCGTTATTGGAGGGGATCGCGATATCATACTGGGGATTGCTATGCTTTTGCATACTCCCTTGAGCTGTAACTACTGAACGCTTGTTCCTGATGTGTCCTCCTTGGAGGAGAGGTCTTCCCCACACGGTCCTGGATGCTGGAGATTCATACAGGGTGGAAGGAAGACGGCGCAGCTCCAGCGAAACTACGGCGGTTGTGGAGTCTGTGGTGGTTGAGGTGTCCGGTGCGGTGCTTGTAGGCCTCGGCGCAAACTAGGACGCGTCTATCAACGGAGGTACCCGGTTGGGGTGCCAGGAGATCCGTTACAGTACTCTTTTGGTAATTTTTTAAAAAGTTACCATTTACTAAACACTGGCTATTGGATGTTTTTTTTGAATTAAATATGATGGAAATTTCTGTATTCTCTGGGTTCTGGACTTTGTTTAGTCATTTTATATGTTTATTGGTTCAAAAATGGCCTTTAATATTCTTCTAATTTAATGATGTTTCTTGGTCAGAAATAAAAGTAATGCAGCTCAGAAATATTTTAGATGCACTAAGGGTATATAGGGCTTTGGTTGTTATCTAAATTGTGACTAATAATATTGGTTTTAGTAAAAGTACAAAGTATGGAATTAAAGAAAAATCCCTTATTTAAATTGAATAACTGTTTGTTTTTTCAATTTTACATGCAACAAAACTAACAAATATGCCAGTGGAAAGCTCAACTTCTACTGAAAAAACAACAACAATATTTTAACATACAGTGCCTTGCAAAAGTATCCCCCCACACCTTGGCATTTTTTGCCTCAGAACCTGGGATTAACATGGATTGTTTGAGGATTTGCATCATTTAATTTACAGAACATGCCCACAACTTTGAAGATGTTTTTGCTATGAGCTTGCCACTGGGATTTTTGACCATTCCTTCTTGAAAAACTGCTCCAGCTCCTAGCCTCAAATCACGCACAGAGTGGTACAGGTTTTTGCTCAAGAATATCCCTGTATTTAGCACCATCCATCTTTCCCTCAACTCTGACCAGTTTCCCAGTCCCGGCTGCTAGATGGTGTTCAGTGGGTGATGTGTTGGGTTTGCGCCAGACATAGCTCCTGGGGATCATCAAAGATTTGGATATTTTTTTTATAACCTAACCCTGACTTGTACTTCTCAACAACATTGTCCCTGACTTGTTTATAGAGTTACTTGGTCTTCATGGCAGTGTTTGGTTAGTGGTGCCTCTTGCTTAGGTGTTGCAGCCTCTGGGGCCTTTCAAAATAGGTGTGTATATGTAATGACAGATCATGTGACACTTAGATTGCACACAGGTGGAAATAATTATAGTAATTATGTGACTTCTGAAGGTAATTGGTTGCACCGGAGCTTTTTATGGGCTTCATAACAAAGGGGGTGAATACATATGCACATGCCAATTTTCTGTTTTCTATTTCTAAAAAAACGCTCTGTTACGTAGTGCGTACGACTTAGCGATGAGCGCCACAGGCGCTCATCGCCCGGCGAGCCGTTAAATCGTAGCAGTTTGGCAATAAGCTCCACAGGCGCTCATTGCAGGCGAGCCTCGCGCAGCGAGGCGAGCCGTTAGATCGGAGCACTTTGGCAATGAGCGCCGCAGGCGCTCATTGCAGGCAAGCCTCGCAAAGCGAGGCGAGCCCTTTAAATCGTAGCACTTAGAAAAAAAATATGAGCTGAAAAAAATTACGACATAAGCGGCGGAACCAAAACTCTAAAAAAAACACTAAATACACATTAAAAAATAAAATAAAGGTCACTTACAGCATGGGGAACCAGGCAGGACGTCTGGAAGTGAGTTGGAACTCCAATTTACAGCGATTTAGCCGAGTTACAAAGATCGAAAATCGGCTAAGCGAGAAAAAAATGGCCGCCGAAAAAAATGAAAACGAGGCTATACTACTACGAACTGCGTAAAACACAGCCACAGACGTATGTGTTTGACAACAACGAGATAAAGGATGCGGATTGACCGCGCAATGAGTAAAAAGACAGTAGTAGCGAGTACATTTTACAAAATGCAATTACAGATTTACGCATTAACACAGATTTAACGACTTTGTCTCGCGCAACATCGGATTTCCCGCCTAAACCAACGCATGTGATGAACTATAAGTTGCAAATTACAAAAATAAAAATTTTTATTTAAAAAAAATTGTATTTATTTTAAGAAAAAAAAAAAGGGACAAATGTAGCGTAATGTTGTGTGGCAAACAAATTTACTGTTAAACCGTAGTACTTTAGCGGGCTTAGCGATGAGCGCCGCAGGCGATCATCGCCCGGCGAGCCTCGCGCAGCGAGGCGAGCCGTTAAACCGTAGTACTTTGGCAATGAGCGCCGCAGAAAAAATGACGGACGAACAAAACGAAAACCAGGCTACAGCACTATAACCACGGAAAACACGTACCGATAATCCGCTAAGACGCATACCAGACATTATCCGCCATTTTAGGATAATGCGGAAGTACACAGCTGCGTTAACGGTTTCGGCTCACGCACACACACTATTACACTGCACACGTTCATCACGCTTACACAGCACCTCCACACCACTAATGCTGCAGCAACATCAACACAGATTGCCAGCTCTTCAACACAATGCATAAAAATACGTAAATTCATTTATTAATTTGAATTCTATATTTCAGTAGTACACACAAAACAACATTAGCTACCTTACAATTCCATATGTATATTAATAACTAAACAACTAGGCTAGTATTCCTATAATGACCCTATGGACAGTAGTATGCCAAACACATCTGTCAACCACTACCCCTCTTAGCTCCCTCAAGCTCATGTTCATTGTTTCAATTACATCATCTGTCCTTCTTCAGCCTTTCCCAGCTCTGTAGGAACTTGCAAGTGTAACATTTATTGTATCGTCCGATATCGTCCACTTCTGGATCGCTACCTTGTCATGGTGAAGGGGCTTGTGTACCTCAATGAGGCTGTGAGCTATACCATGTAGGGTCACCCAAGATGGGCAGGTCATAGCAGAGAGGTCAGACAAATTGCATTCCACTGGAGAAGAAACTGGCAACACACTCTAGTATCTTTGCCATGAAGACCATATGTATAAGCACAACCAGGAAACCAGATAGATGTGCCTGGCATGCTACATCCATATGGTCACTGAGAGTCGGATACAACTGAAGGACAGAACAACAACAACTAATGTTGTAGGGGTTGTACAATTTATGGCCCCTTCAGTACCTGAGAGAATGTCATATTAAACTCAATTAATACTGCGGTGCAAACAAGCTCCTGCCAAATCAAAATAAAAGCCATCACTGCTGATGTTCTATTTGACCTTGATTGCTATACATGTTAGTAAAGAGAAGTTTTAATGACTTCAGCGGCTCTTGTTATGAGACTTCCGTATGAGCAGCCATAGTGTCACCAAAAAGGGACATAGCTTTTTGCTTTTTAAATCTACATTAAAAGGGGATATATATCTATTATAATATAACTGCATGCTGGACAGGTGTATAATAATACATTGTAGAGATTTGTTCACACCCTGAGGAAGCAATGTCAGATGAAACGCATTGAAGACAAACGCTCTATGAGGGAGAATGTGAGAGGCAAATTAGCAGCTCTTACACTGAGCAATATGAGTGGCAAAAAAAATAGCAAGCAACCCCAACATATTTAATTTATTTCACTAAAATGTTTACAAAAAGTTTTGAAGAGATCCTAAAGAAAAAAATAATTTATAGTTTAGTATATTCATATTTTAATTGAAGAAGTGTTTTATGTTGTGTGTGCATTATTTTAAAGGGCTACTCAAAGCTTTATTTTTTTAAATTAAGGGCGTACCTAAGGTTCCTGGATTATGAATGCATCTGATAGAGGAGAATCAGTAGTGTATGAAAACAGTGCATGGAAAAAATGCCATAATAAACATTAACACCCCAGAAAATCCCTGCTAAAATTAGCATACAATTGTTTTGGCCAATCACAGGCAGCTTTACATTTTAATACAATGTAACAATCAAACAGGTTCTGGGGCAATGTGTGTGTCTGATATACGCAGCATGTATTAGATTAGAAATAAAATTTGGGTCGGTCTCCAAGATGTACACTCTAAAAGGTTCCTTCAGACGTTTTATCTCACTCATCCCTTCCAGCTTCATCATCGTCATGGGGAGGGGCAGTGATCCTAAGATGAGTAACGTACAGGAATTAGTGCCATTCATTCAGAACCGACCTAAGAACTACCACTGTGTCCAGAACTATCATGATGCCATTGGCTACAGCTGGCCATGTGACTGACTGGACTGGATTCATGAAATTTGTTTTGAATCCAGTTCCTTAACATCTCTGAACATTGAGGTCCGTGTGTTCTGTGGCAGTAAGTGTGGGGACTAAATGGCACCTTGATTTCACATCTGCAAAAGTTAGCATTAAGCAAATTCTTGGGTACCATAGATATTACAACACTAGTCGTTTGCCCGTCATAAATGACAGTATAATATTTGATGTGCTCTGTCTCTCTCTCTCTCTCTCTGCACCCTCTCTCTCTCTGAGCGCCCTCTCCCTCTCTCTCTGTGCGCCCTCTCCCTCTCTCTGTGCGCCGTCTCTCTCTCTCCCTCTTTCTCTCAACCTCCTTCATTCTCTCTCTCCCTCCTTCTGCCTCTCCCTCCCTCCTTCTCTCTCCCTCCTTCCTTCTCTCTTCCTCCTATCTCTCCATCCATCCTTCTCTCTCCCCCTCCTTGTTCTCTCTTCCTCCCTCCCCTCCTTCTTGCTCCCCATGTCTCTCTCATCCAATGTCTCTCCCCTATCCCCCCCCCCATGTTTCTCTCACCCCTCATTCTGTCTCTCTCCCCCCTTGTTTCTCTCCCACCTCCTCCCCTGTCTCTCTACCCCTTGTGTCTCTACCCTCTGTCTCTCTCTCTCTCTCTCTCCCCACATGTCTCTCCCCACCCTGTGTCTCTCTTACACCCTTTTTCTCCCTTGTCTCACTCCCACCCTCTCCAACTACTCCCTGGCTATGTCTCTCCCCCTATATGTCTCTCTCCCACCCTTTCCTGTCCCTCTCCCACTGTTCCCCCGTGTCTCTCTCCCACCCTTTCCCTCAACTATCTCTCTTCCACCCTTTCCCACTGCTCCCCCGTGTCTCAATCCCCCTTGTGTCTCTCTCCCACCCTTTCCCTCCCATGTCTCTCCCCACCCTCTCCCACTGCTCCCATCCGTGTCTCTCTCCCACCCTTTCCCTCCTCTGTTTCTCGCCCACCCTCTATCACTGCTCCCCCCATGTCTCCCCCGTATCTCCTGTAAAGAAAATAATAAAATAAAGGTCTAACTAATGGCTCAGGTTTACAATCATTAATTAAATGTTAATTAATTTAGGTGATGTTGTCCTTTTAATGATTTATAACTACTTACAAGAACTGGGGTATATAGGAATTTCCTCCTCTTCCTCAGACATCCAGTGACATCTCACATATATATCTTCTCAGTCATTCATTGACATGACCTACAGATGACCATTGGAGTAATTTACCAAATATTGTTACGTTGCACAATTACAATCTAATGTTGAAAATATTTAAAGTGTGTTTTATCATGCTATTGCTATTGAAAATTTGTGTGTACTAAGTATAATAAGGTTGTCCGGTGTGGTAATTCTCCAGCACCAACTCCATGTAAAACTTCTTCTCTTCTTAATATAAATATTCCCACTCCTCCTTGGAGAAGTAAATTACAACATCATAAAGCTCAGAAAGTTTGTTGCAACACGCCTTGCTCAGAAATAGGGAAATAAAGGCTATCAATATTCTTCTTTTCTTCACTACTTGGATGTACTCTCTGAATAGTGGATGGATTTGCAGAATGAACACATGATGGCGCTGGTCTTCATTAAGTCCAGCTTTATTCAGAAGACCTTATATGGTAACGCATGGGTGTGCAACTTTGAGAACCGGAAATGTCCAGTATGCCATGTGGCTAGAAGAACTGGTGTGTGCAACTGACCAGTCAGGTGGCTTTGTGTAGACATGTAAGCCTAAACTGACCAGTAAGAGCCAAAGAACATGAGTATGGGTGTGGCCTTCTAATACTAAATATAAGGAGATCAGCAAGTACACTCACTCTCTTTTCTTCCTGTGACTCTCTGGGGCTGGTAATGTATACACACACACACATGGACATAATAACCTACACCATAGCCAGTACATTATAATGGTAAAACGACTTTCTGCTAAGATATTAAGGGATGTGTTGTTCATAGTATTATCATAGTTCATGCATTGTTAATGTAATGTAATAATTGTATTTCTAATAAATATTGTAACCATTAATCTATAGAGCCTCTTGAATATATTTATTGTATCCGTGGGAAACGATATCTCAGAGTCTGAGATATGAGTAATTATTATCATAATCATAACTAATATTTTTATGGATAATAATAGTGTGATTTAACACACAGAATAACTGTGAATATAATAATCAGATATACCTAATTATTTCACTGGCGAGCCTACCTAATTTTTCTTACCGTGTACATTCACTTGCATTTGGGGGGGATTTAATCCAAAATGTCTCTTTGAAGTTACAAGTGAACTTAGCGGACAAAAAATTGAACCTATGCGAATTGTGATATTTCGAGCGTTTTCCACGAAGAAAGTCGTTGGCCACGACGTTCTTGGTTTTTTGGGATCCAAGGGGCAACAGAGTGAGACGCAATTGAAGTAAGACGGACGTCATTTCTGTGGATCCATTGTTATCCAGGCGGAGACATCAATTTTGGGGTGCACACCTTCTTTGATTAGGGACCGTGCTGAAGACACATCAAAGTGTAAGTAATGGAGATCATTGCTAAATATGCTGAATGTAGCGATTTTGAACCAGTAATTGATAAAAATGAAAGTATGCTTAGCAGAATACATGATTTATGGTTACAGTGTGAAAAGCAAAATAAGCAAATTGATAAGAAAAAATGGTGTTTAACCAAAGAGAGAAATAAGTTACGGAACTGTATGAAATTGTTAATGTGTATTAAGAACCAGATGAATATGGCTATAATGGGAAGTATTCCAGTTGCAGCAGTTACAGAGACTAGTCAAGAAACAGACTGTTGTCCAAAATGTGGCATAAGTGCAGAGTATGTGGATACTTTAGAGGACAATTATGAGGCGAGGGGGCAGTTAGTAGCCTCACTCAGAGACTGTTTATCTGCACAGAAGCAACCCATTGCTGTAATTGATAATCATGAGCCAGCTTGTACATCAGAGGAAGAGGGTGGATTACATCTTGTAGAAGAAGAGCAACAAGTAAGAGAAAGAAATTATGTAAGGGATAGTTCTGATGTTAGTAGAACTATACCAAACTTAACCCCTCACATAGTAAGATCTCACCCACTAAGTTTAAGCCAAGTACCAGATGCTTCACATTCAACACCATGTGAGAGAAATAGAGAGAGGAATTCTGTAACATCACAGGCATCTGCAATAATCAGGCAACAAGACCGAGATAAAATGGTGAAACAGTTAATAAAGTTTAAACCACTATTCCCACATTATGATGAAAAGATAGATGTATTGTCCAATATGTCTAGCTTTGAGTCATCTGTGAAACAGTACATGCTTTCTCCTAAAGAGGCATGTGTTATGTTAAAATTGTGGCTTCCAGGAGCTCTAGCATCTAGATTAGAGGCCCCAGTTAGTGGTCCAAATGATAGCAATAGAGATTGGTTCAAAGAACACAAATGGGGTACAGAAAGGGACAGGCTGAGAGCTGTATATAGGTTAGTCACAGGGAACAGAGACTTAGATAGCCATTCCCTTGCTGAGATGAGAGTAACTGTACAGGATGACCCATGGGTGTTTGCTTCTAAATTTGAGCAAGTGTACAGACTCACGCATAGATTGCCCCCAGACCAGACCCCATCAGATATGTTACAGTATCTAGTAAGAAAATTTACTTATTTAGACCCTAGCATACAAATAATGGCAGAAGAGAAAGACACCATGGAGGCTGTGTTGTGTATTATTGGTAAGGCACGGCAAAACATACTAAGGCAAGGAGTCACAGGGCCACGTAAAATTGCAATGGTGACTACGAATGAAGGAAGACGTAATCCCTTGGAAATTTTCTTCAGAGGGATTTGTAATTACTGTAATAAGCCTGGACATAGATTCAGAGATTGCAGGCTGAGGATGGGGGAGCATAGACAAAGGGAGGGATGGCAGGCACATACACCAGATCCTCCAAAACATAGGCATGATCAGGCATACTCAAATACTTCAGGGCCTACAAAGGATAGGCAGGGTCAGAAGTTTTCCTTTAGACAGGACAGGCATAAACCTCCAGATCCAACAGGACAGGAGTATGCTCCCAAGACTGGGCCTAAGAATAATTTGTATGGGCCAGCACAGGAAGCTTTAAGGATGATGACAGTGGGGATGGTGAGGAATCAGGAGAGGCAGTATGAAAATAATCCCTCTCTGATATCCTTATCTGACTAACTAACACCGGCCCTGGGAGACATGGTTCCTATTTGTAGTACATTTAGGAATCATTCTTGATGCCCCTGTGTTAATGGTGTGATTGCGGGCCATCACACAAGATTACTCATTGACACAGGTGATTCAGTGACTTAAACAAATTTGCCATTAAGTCCCCCATATGGGGCAAAATACACATTTCTTTTGTGGGACTTGGGGGATTCCAGTCCCATGCTTTTCCCATCCCAACAGTAACTGACATTAGGACATGAGTGGACAGAGGAGATTCCAATTTGGCAGAAGTAGGAATACAGAATGTACTTTATTGTGTGATGTTATTATTAGAGCAGAAGGTATGATATTATCTGTGTAACAATGTACTGTGGAGGGGTACTAGAGGGAAGTAACTGTTAGGTTAGATGAGTCTTCCCTGGGTCCATTGGCATCCATTGTATCAGTTCCTTCAGAAAGCTGTGGCCGGATACTGGTAGCCACTCTGTTTTGAGGTAATTGGTAATGGATTTCCCTGACATGTGGGCCCAACATACAATGACTGTGGAATACTGAGAGAGTAGACTAATCTTTCTGTTTTGTTACAGAACCAGCAAGCTCTCCCTAGTGTGTACTCTATTCAGGATGGGTTGATTTTTGTTTTTTATACTAGTACTACAGAGCCACCAAACTTGTTTTTTTTGAGTCCCAAGCATTTACAGAGGCAGATTACACAGTAAACTCACTCTTTCTCCAGAGGGTACCAGTAGCTGATGGCCCCTGGAAATTTATTTAGATTGATTTTATAGGCCCACTTCCACTATCAAAGGGGGGTCTCAGATATGCCCTAGCCATTGTGGATATCTTTTCAAAATGGGTTGAATCTTACCATTAAGTCTAGATTAGCCAGAATGCTCTCACAATATGGTAATTTTTTTGTTTGTTTTTTGGTTACACACACCTACCAGCAGTTCTAATGGCTATTAGAGCTACACCTGCTACAGCTACTAAATGTTCTCCCTATGAGCTCATGACAGGGAGACAGATGGCATTAGGCCACCCGGGTGATTCTCAATTGTCCACTCCCCTGAGAGAAGCCGTGTCAAGAGACCAATATCTCTCCCAAATTCAGGAGCAGTTAAGATTACTGCTACATTTTGCTGCCTCTAATATGGCCCCAACTGATTGTAAAGTGTCATCTAAAATTCAAACTTCATTTGAAAAGGGGGGAATGATCATGATTAAAAACTTTAGTAAAAATTATCCATGGGATGCAAATTGGGAGGGTCCCTATGAAATTCTAGATACATTAGGTACTACAGTGCTTAAGGTAATAAGATCAAACCCCAGAAAAACCAGAAGGCAGCCTGGTCACAAATGGGTCCATGTGGATCAATGTAAAATGTTTAAAGGGACAGAAGTCCCAGATGGAGATGTTACTGCTAAGAATTGATACTTGTTTGATCTTTTCCAGATTTGACAACGAGAAGTCCACAAGGGAAATGGAGATGCATTTGTTTTTGGGGATTTTAGGGACAATGTTATTCATGTGTAAAAATCAGGACATTGATGGACCACAAGCTACCTCTTCCACAAGGCAAAGAAGATCGAGTCCTACACAGATGATCAAGGCATGGATAAAGATATGGAGCAGTGACAATTTAGAAGAACCATGCTTGGATGAACTGACTCTAAGTGGGGGTGGGATTGTGGACATTTTTGCAACAAAAAGACATAATAACATTAGTGGATTTTGGAGTGACAATTTGGGTAATAAAAGGAATTGGGAATGTGAATGGACAAACTGGGGAAAATGGACAATAGGTCTGACAGGTGAAGGCATTAGGCTTTCCGTTAGTTTTCAAAACCCTATTATGTCCATGAATCAGCAAGGGTATAGCATTACAAAAGTAATCACGGAGAACATGACTAAAGAAGGAGTAAAACGGGAAGTAGTGGGATCCAACCGGGGTGGAGAAGTTAAGGTATCATTAACAATAGATGAGGGCAGGGAACCTACAACAGTAGCCTCTCCTATGACCTATTCTACTACCCTTGCTCCACCAAGGGTGGATAACTATGTGGACAATCCCATGTGTGAGGGTAAGAAAATACTTTCCAGTGGCCCATTTCAAATTAGTGCTATGAACCCCACACCAATATTGAGGGATGCTACATTCCAGCTGATTTCATGGAAGATAAGGTTGACAGATTGGCTAGTTTCTAGACACTTTCAAAATTGTTCCACAATTACAGCAACTATGGAAAGGTCCTTGATTAGATGGGTAATGGGTACCAAAAGAAATAAGAGGGATATTGTGGATACAGTTTTGGGAGGTGTAGGAACTGGTCTAGGGGTTGTAAATACTATTGATATTTCCAGTCTGACTGCAACATTGCAGTCTGATGGTTTATTAAATTCCAAAGGGTTACACGCACAACAAACCATTAAACAAACTTGTAGAGGGATTGACAAAAGCAGGGATATATATATACAGGGTCCTGCTATACAGCATATTCAGGAAATAGTGGTAGGGGTAATTGGGAGGTTAAGGGAAGTGTCTTGGGATTTTGTATGTCTTTCCATGAAAACCAAGCTATCAACTGATTTTAAGATCATGGCGCAAGCTATGGACAATAATCATACTCCTTTGGGAGGTTGGGAGAAAACTGACATTGACAGGTTTGCTCTTGACCACAAAGAATTATGGGTGAACAGTTGGCTGGGTTGTAAGGGAAATTTATGCAGAGCTACTTCACTACCAACCAGGGGAACCTACCAGAATATCTACCATATGACATCACTGGGAACTCCAGTAACAGAATCACATGTTTTACATCATGAGCTAGAGTTTCCCAACTTCATAGTAAACGGTACCACCATAGAACAAGTAGATGTGGAAGGTTGTATGAGATTCCCCAACAAAATCTTATGTCTACCAAATCAGGTTAGAACAGTATTTGATTCATGCTGGCATAACCATTCCTACTGCCAAGGATTTGTAGAAAAGGTTAAACCCCAAGATATGATATTCCCCTTGGGACAGGGAAAGGTGTGTTTTGTGTCATTGAAACCAAGGGATGAGGTACACATATGGTTCAAACATTGTATATCTAGGGAACAGATTACTCAGGGAATTTACTGTGTCATAGACTATCCGGTGAGAATAAGTTCACAGCAGTTTAATCTCACAGTGCCACAGGTATTAACCTACAATAAAACCCTGGGGTCTCCTCTGATTGTACCAATTGTATCAGACAGCACACCTTGGCAGAAATGGGTAATGCAACTTAAAGATGATCAGATACTGCTCAAACACCTACAACATTTTGGGGAAAGGGTACACGTAAATTTTCACCATCAACAACAAGAACTCCAGAGAATTGAACATAAATTTTCTGATCTGTCAAGTGCAACCTGGTGGCAGAAATTAGTCAATTCATTTTCAAAACACTCATCATGGGGTTCTGCTTTGGGAAATGTTATGTTACACCCATTCATAGTCGTTTTAATTGTGTCTATATTATGTATTATTGTTCAAATATGCATGTGTTGCTATCTGAAATCCATAATAGCACGTATATATCATCTATATTATGGTATACATATGAAAACAGCTCTCGTAAAATAGCAGAAACTCACACACATAGCGGGATATAGAGATTTTATAGTTGAATCCGATACTCACTCTTATACTCATTTTTCTAAAGCTTCTATTGGAATGAAAAGGTACAGATGTCTTTCATTGCCAACAGGGGGGAATGTTGCAACACGCCTTGCTCAGAAATAGGGAAATAAAGGCTATCAATATTCTTCTTTTCTTCACTACTTGGATGTACTCTCTGAATAGTGGATGGATTTGCAGAATGAACACATGATGGCGCTGGTCTTCATTAAGTCCAGCTTTATTCAGAAGACCTTATATGGTAACGCATGGGTGTGCAACTTTGAGAACCGGAAATGTCCAGTATGCCATGTGGCTAGAAGAACTGGTGTGTGCAACTGACCAGTCAGGTGGCTTTGTGTAGACATGTAAGCCTAAACTGACCAGTAAGAGCCAAAGAACATGAGTATGGGTGTGGCCTTCTAATACTAAATATAAGGAGATCAGCAAGTACACTCACTCTCTTTTCTTCCTGTGACTCTCTGGGGCTGGTAATGTATACACACACACACATGGACATAATAACCTACACCATAGCCAGTACATTATAATGGTAAAACGACTTTCTGCTAAGATATTAAGGGATGTGTTGTTCATAGTATTATCATAGTTCATGCATTGTTAATGTAATGTAATAATTGTATTTCTAATAAATATTGTAACCATTAATCTATAGAGCCTCTTGAATATATTTATTGTATCCGTGGGAAACGATATCTCAGAGTCTGAGATATGAGTAATTATTATCATAATCATAACTAATATTTTTATGGATAATAATAGTGTGATTTAACACACAGAATAACTGTGAATATAATAATCAGATATACCTAATTATTTCAAAGTTAATGAAAATAAGTCCTTCATTTCAGTTGCTATTTTGTATAAGAATACAATAATCTAAGAACTGGTCTTCTCTTTATCAACTAATCAATAATCCAAGAGATGGTCTTCTCATTGTCCCCATAAATATGACAAAGGTTACATACTGGCAAGATCCATGCACAGGAGGTAGTCACTGTCTTGTATCTTGAATCCCTGATATTAGGGAACAAGTTGGGAGCTTCTTCAAATAGACAGCTATTCAGTGTTTAAAACTGTAGGGGGAAGTCTAATAGAGGGGGGTAGACAATTCCATGAGGTGGGGGATTCACAAGAAAAGACTTGGAGAGTGTGAGAATGTGATGACATGATAAGAGATGTATATCGTAGGAAGAGTGGAGGGGCAATTAGGGGACTATCTGGAGAGTATTGTTGGAAGCTTTATAGGTGTCAGGATTTTGAACTTATTTCTAGCAGGTATGGGAAGCCAGTGAAGGGATTGGCAGAGTGTGTCAGCAGATGATAAATGTCTGGTTAGATAAATGAGCAGCAGAGGCATTTAAGGTGTATTGGAGTGGGGAGAGTATAGTAAAGGGATGGCCACTTAGGAGTGAGTTGCAGTAGTCAATGCAGGAAATGATCAGTGAATGAATTAGGATTTTACTTGTTTCTTGTGAGAGAAAAAGATGGAGTTTGGAGATGTTTCTCAGATGCAATTGGCAGGTTTTGGTAAATTTTTTTTTGGTAACTTTGAGTGGTCATCGCCATTCTGTCCATATTTAGTTTGTTTATCCTTGTTTTGCATGCAAAGGAACTCTGGACATTATCTGTTAATGCCGAAGGACAAATGTGAGAATAATATAATGTAATAATGGGAGAGAAGAAATCCTATAGACTGTTTACATGGATACATCTAAATCGTCCATTTGTTTTTTTGTTTATTTTTGCTACTTATTTTTGTTCCTTTGTTTATATACCCTATTACCCATCAGGATTTAGATTTATCCCATCACACTGTCTCTAGACCTCCTTATCTCCATTATTAATTTTGACATTGTTCCTTTTTGCTGTATATATATTATTCATCTGTCACTATCTAATGTAATGAGGAATGAGTGACGATATGTATATTAATGTATATGCCATGCTCTGATTTACAAAGACATAGTTTAATCAAACAGCAAAATATTGTATCCATATGGAAATTATTCCTGTTTTAGTTGACCTAAACACAATAAAAGGAAAATATACTGAGTGCATGTGTGTGTGTGTGTATATATATATATATATATATATATAGAGAGAGAGAGAGAGAGAGAGAGAGAGAGAGAGAGAGAGAGAGAGAGAGAGACTCATTTCAGATAAATACAGTGCAGGTATAGAGACAGGAGGTGTATTAATAAGTTAATGAAGGGGACTACATCTCCCAGCATCCCATGCAAAGGCTATTTTTCGTCCAGCTCGTTTTAACTTCATGCGGGTCTCTGCAATTATTTACACTTTTGTGTTTGTACAGGATTTAATGAGTGTCTTGTGGCTCATTCTCACTTTCTAGCACACACTTATGTTTGGCCCATAACAAATATGACGGCTCTAGGGGACGTTTTACGTTTTTACATGGGCAGCGTGCGTCATGATATCACATCATCTCCTAGCAACCGGTACTTCGGAACACGGAAGTAAATTTGGAACAAAGAGAAGTGACTGAATTGTAAACCTAGATCAGAGACTGGAGTTGTAAGATTATACTGGGGAGAATCTATCTGTGTATCTATCTCTGTGTGTCTATCTACCTATCTATCTATATTTCTATCTCTGTGTCTACCTCTCTGTGTCTATCTATTTATCTATCTATCTCCCCTCTATCTATCTATCTATCTATCTATCTATCTATCTATCTATCTATCTATCTATCATCTACCTTTCTATCTATCTGTGTCTATCTATCTATCTATCTATCTATCTATCTATCTATCTATCTATCTATCTATATGTATCTATCTATCTCTCTGTGTCTATCTATCTATCTCTCTGTGTCTATCTATCTATCTATCTATCTGTGTCTATCTATCATCTATCTATCTATCTCTCTGTGTCTATCTATCTATCTATCTGTATGTATCTATCTATCTCTCTGTGTCTATCTATCTATCTATCTATCTATCTATCTATCTATCTATCTATCTATCTATCTCTCTGTGTCTATCTATGTATCTATCTATCATCTATCTATCTATCTATCTATCTATCTATCTATCTATCTATCTATCTATATATCTATCTATCTCTCTGTGTCTATCTATCTATCTATCTATCTATCTATCTATCTATCTATCTCTCTGTATCTATCTATCTATCATCTATCTATCTATCTATCTATCTCTCTGTGTCTATCTATCTATCTATTTATCTATCTATCTCTCTCTCTCTCTCTCTCTCTCTCTCTCTCTCTATCTATTTATCTATCTATCTATCTATCTATCTCTCTGTGTCTATCTATCTATCTATCATCTATCTATCTATCTATCTATCTATCTCATATCTATCTATCTATCTATCTATCTCTCTGTGTCGATCTATCTATCTATCATCTATCTATCTATCTATCTATCTATCTATCTATCTATCTATCTATCTATCTATCTATCTATCTATCTGTGTCTATCTATCTATCATCTATCTATCTATCGATCTATCTATCATCTATCTATCTATCTATCTATCTCTCTGTGTCTATCTATCTATCTATCTATCTATCTATCTCTCTGTCTATCTATCTATCTCTCTGTGTCTATCTATCTATCTATCTATCTATCTATCTATCTATCTATCTACCATCTACCTTTCTATCTCTCTGTGTCTATCTGACTGGCTATCTATCTATCTTTCTCTCTCTCTCTCCCTCTCTCTATCTATCTATTTCTCTATCTCTCTGTGTCTGTCTATCTATCTATCTATCTATCTATCTATCTATCTATCTATCTACTATAAACAACATATTGGCTTCAATATGATTCTAAGTGAATAAAAATATTAAGGAGTGATTAATACCCCAATAAAGTGTTAAAATGGCATATTGCCAGAAAACATAGCAAACAAATGTAATATATGTATTTTATATTTGTTTTTAATGCTTACTGACAATATTTCTTTTTAACACATTATTGGGGTAGGGCACTAAATCACTCATTAATATTTTTCTTCACTTTTACACTTAAAAAAATACAACATATTCATTTGTCACCAATGTCTATTTTCCAGGTTTCTGTCATGTCCAGGTGTGTCATAAATGGATGTAACATGTACAGAAAAAATGATACCAAATCTCGCGAGAAGTTACACCTGTTTCCCAAAGCTTCGAGTCAAATCAAGAAGTGGCTTCTACAGACTGGGGAAGATTTTGGAGACCTCGATGATTTTGTGGAACGTGTCAAGGCAAAGCGTAGCTATTATCGCATGTGTGCCTGGCACTTTACTAGCGACTCCTACTTCATGTGTGGCACTCTTAAACGTCTGAAATCAAAAGCCCTGCCAACAATTTTTAGAAAAACATTACCGGGAACTTCAAGTGGAAAAAACCAAGAATGTCATTCAGTACAAAGAGATAGTTTAGCAACTTTGGACTTGCCTCAAATATCTCCAAAGGAAGTTGACGCGTGTATCCCGCCGCAGATTGGAAAATGTACGTAGTACATCTTGATGTAAATGGACTAAGAGTGGCAAAGAGGGTATAGTGGGCAGAAGAAGACAACACACACACTGAGACCCAATCAGAAACAAAATGCCAGACAGGGACTAGGACAAGCGAGACGTAGAGTATGGCAGGTATGGAGGATTCAACAGGTGACGTGGACGGAGCATACAAGATTAGTAAATAAAGGTAGACGGAGTAATAGAGACAGGAAAAGTGTATTGGGCAGAAGAAGATATTTGAACCATAGACACACTGATACCCTCCAAGGGAAAAAAGGCCAGACAGTAACTAGGACAAGCACGAAGAATAAAGCAAGTATAAAGAACACAAGAGGTGACCTGGAAAGCACAGCCAAGATTAGTAATTAAAGCCAGACGGAGTGACTGATAGAGTGCAGTGGATAGAAGAAGAAGTTTGGACGACACTGAGATGCAATCAGAAACAAAGGTCCAAGACAGGGACTAAGACAAGCAAGATGTAGAGTATGGCAGGTATGGAGAAAGCAAGAAGTGATCTGGAAGGAGCAGATCAAATTATTAAAGGTAGACGGAGTGAGGGAAAGAGAAAAAAAATGTAGTGCACAGAAGACATTTGGACTATAACCAATTGAGGGTCTGATAGTGACTCACACAAGCAAGATGTAGATTATACCAGGTATAGAGGACACACGAGGTGACCTGGAAGGTGCAGACAGGGACTAAGACAAGCCAGACGTAGAGTATGGCGGCTATTGACGATGGAAGAGGTGGCATGGAAGGTGCAGACAAGATTAGTAAATAAAGCAAGACGGATTGAGGGAGAGTGAAAGAGTGTAGTGGGCAGTAGAAGATGTTTGGATGATAGACACATGGAGACCCAATGAGGAAAAGCGAGCTGTAGCAGGTATAGTGGGCGTGACCTAGTTAATAAGCCAGATGGATTGAGGGAGACTGAAAGAGTGTGGTTGGCAGAAGAAGATGTCTGGACGACAGACACACTGAGAAACAAAAGGCCAGACGGGGACTAGGACAAGTGAGAGGTAGAGTATGGCAGGTATAGAAGGATGGAAGATTTGATCTGGAAGGAGCAGAGAAGATTAGTAAATAAAGGGAGACAGAGAAAGTGTAGTGGGCAGAAGAAGACATTTGGACGACACACTGAGAGCCAATGAGTAAAAAAAGGTCAGACTAAACTAGGACAAGCGAGATGTAGAATAAAGCAGCTATAGCGGACGCAAGAGCTGACCTGGAAGGCACAGACAAGATTAGGAAATGAAGCCAGAAGGAATGAGGGAGACTGAAAGAGTGTAGTGGGCAGAAGAAGACGTTTGAACGATGGATACACTGAGATCCTATAAGGAAAGCCACTGGGACAAGCGAGACGTAGAGTATGGCAGGTGTAGATGATGCAAGAGTATATATGCAGACAAGATTAGTAAATAAAGCCAGACGGAGTGAAGGAGACTGAAAGAGTGTAGTGGGCAGAAGAAGACGTTTGGAGGACAAACACACTGAGACGCAGTGAGGAACAAAAGGCTAGACATGGACAATTTAGAAAATCAGTATGGATGGCATGTATAGAGGATGCAAGAGGTGACCTGTGTAGTCAAGATTACTAAATAAAGCCATATTTAATGAGGGATACTGAAAGAGTGTAGTGGTTAAAGATGGAGCATGAGATGGATGTTAGATCACAATAAAATGAATAAATAAGGGTACAGGGATACCATAACTGACAAGGCTGATAGTTCACAGACCATAGTAAATACATTGGTCGATTAGAGGCTGGGCATGCCCATTTTTTTAAATTTGACTATGACTTTATTCTAAACACAACACAGAGACCCAATGGTATCTGGCAAATATTGGCCAGTTAGAAAGCGATATCACTATATCCTTAATGGGAGGATTCAAAAGCCATATTATCTGGTAAAAAAATGTAAGTTTACTGTAAGAAAAAACAATTTCCCAGTAACATTTATTTGATAGTACTTTTTAGTAGTTATAGTTTCATATTATACCATATGCATTACTCAAAAAGTGCATAAATCACATGGTACTAACAAAAAAAAGAAAATAATGAATGGTATTTTGATTACTGCAACCATAGATATATCATATGAAATCAGAAATAAAAGCCAGTAGGATGCTCGATGGTACTAGATAAATACAACTGGTAATGCCACCCTATAGGTCCTTAGACCTCACCTAGAGTCAGTTCAATATTAATCAAATGTACAATATATGTCACTAACGTTGAGAAAATAACGTTGACTTCTTATTTCTGCTATCTCTCAACGTTACAGATCCTCAGCATGTGGCTGACACTCATGCCGTGGTCAACGATAAGCAGAAAATGGTTGATAAGATCTTAAATCACACCTTGGAGATCATCAGTCTACTGACTAGAGAGGTGAGAGTTTCCAATGGTATAACCAAACCACCATCATTATTTCCACTTGGAGTTTAGATTCAGTTATACAAAGGAGCGCCAGGCCAGTTATTACAGAGAAAGGGCACAAATAATTTTAGATATATACTTAGTGGGACATTTTTCCATATCGCATGGCAACGGGATACTGGCATCTACCCTTAAACTGCTGAATATGAAGGTCAACTTTTTCCTCCTATGTTTAATGTTATGTTTATATGTATGTATATACAGTGGATATAACAAGTCTACACACCCCTGTTAAAATGTCAGGTTTCTGTGCTGTAAAAAATGAGACAACGATAAATAATTTCAGAACTTTTTCCACTTTTAATGTGACCTATAAACTGTACAACTCAATTGAAAAAGAAACTGAAATCTTTTTAAATATAAAAAATAAAATAATATGGTTGCATAAGTATGCACACCCTTAAACTAATACTTTGTTGAAGCACCTTTTGATTTTATTACAGCACTCAGTCTTTTAGGGTATGAGTCTATCAGCATGGCACATTTTGACTTGGCAAGATTTGCCCACTCTTCTTTGCAAAAACACCCCAAATCTGTCAGATTGCGAGGGCATCTCCTGTGCACTGCCCTCTTCAGATCACCCCACAGATTTTCAATCGGATTCAGGTCTGGGCTCTGGCTGGGCCATTCCAAAACTTTAATCTTCTTCTGGTGAAGCCATTCCTTTGTTGATGTGGATGTATGCTTTGGGTCATTGTCATGCTGAAAGATGAAGTTCCTCTTCATGTATCCACTGTATATATATATATATATATATATATATATATATATATATATATATATATATATATTAACCAGGAGCCTGGGAGAACAATTTAGAGAGTAGTCTAGCTTGTGGTAACCCAACACAATTCTGACTTACACACTTTGTGTGTGCTTATAATATATATCATTATCTCTATATAGCTCCCAATAACTGGATAATTCTTACTCCTGCAGGCTAACTCACTAAATATAAGTAGTAATGACAAGAGGATAACTAAGACGATACTGAATCATATCCAGAAGATCATCCATCTACTGACTGGAGAGGTGAGAACTACTCAAGATTGTTATGATGAGGATTACTGGAGTATGGAAGTATCCTATTATTAAAATCGATAATCAGAAAACCAACTATATATATATATTTCATTTTAATTGCTTTGGCTGTTTTTGAAAAAAACAATTGACAAATAGGTTTCTTTATAAAGTAAAAAAATAAAATAAATACAAACTTTATTTTATAACTATTACATTCAATTATTCTGTTGACAGCAGTGCATTTTTTAAATGTGTATGTTTCAATTGTAGCAACTGAAGGCTTCCTTTGCAATCATGCCCTCCTCACACCTGTAGATGAGAAGAAACACACTATAGTATTAGTACCAGAAGGAAAATGTTGAACATTATAATATGTTATATCATGTCCCTTTCTCATTCTGTAGGAATACACAATTGTGAAGAAGTATTCCCCCCACAACAGCATTTATCCGCTAACTGTAGAGGTGAGGATTACATGGGATTATATCCGCTTCACGACACCTCTCTCAAAAGGTTGAGCTTGTCCCTGCCTCTCTCAATAGCTTAAGCTTGTCCATACCTCTCTCAATAGCTTAAGCTTGTCCATACCTCTCTCAATAGCTTAAGCTTGTCCATACCTCTCTCAATAGCTTAAGCTTGTCCCTGCCTCTCTCAAGAGTTTAAGCTTGTCCATACCTCTCTCAATAGTTTAAGCTTGTCCCTGCTTCTCTCTATAGCTTAAGCTTGTCCCTGCTTTTCTCAATAGCTTAAGCTTGTCCCCGCCTCTTTCAAGAGCTTAAGCTTGTCCCTGCCTCTCTCAATAGATTAGGCTTGTTCATACCTCTCTCAATAGTTAAAGCTTTTCCCCGCCTCTCGCAATAGCTTAAGCTTGTCCATACCTCTCTCAATAGTGTAAGCTTGTCCCTGCCTCTCTCAAGAGCTTAAGCTTGTCCCTGCTTCTCTCAATAACTTAAGCTTGTCCCTGCCCTTCTTAATAGCTTAAGCTTGTCCCTGCCTCTCTCGAGCGCTTAAGCTTGTCCCTGCCTATATGAAGAGCTTAAGCTTGTCCCTGCCTCTCTCGAGCGCTTAAGCTTGTCCCTGCCTCTCTCAAGAGCTTAAGCTTGTCCCTGCCTCTCTCAAGAGTTTAAGCTTGTCCCTGCCTCACTCAATAGCTTAGGCTTGTTCATACCTCTCTCAAGAGTTTAAGCTTGTCCATACCTCTCTCAATAGTTTAAGCTTGTCTTTGCCTCTCTCAAGAGCTTAAGCTTGTCCATACCTCTCTCAATAGCTTAAGCTTGTCCATACCTCTCTCAATAGCTTAAGCTTGTCCATACCTCTCTCAATAGCTTAAGCTTGTCCCTGCCTCTCTCAATAGCTTAGGCTTGTTCATACCTCTCTCAAGAGTTTAAGCTTGTCCATACCTCTCTCAATAGTTTAAGCTTGTCTTTGCCTCTCTCAAGAGCTTAAGCTTGTCCATACCTCTCTCAATAGCTTAAGCTTGTCCATACCTCTCTCAATAGCTTAAGCTTGTCCATACCTCTCTCAATAGCTTAAGCTTGTCCCTGCCTCTCTCAAGAGTTTAAGCTTGTCCATACCTCTCTCAATAGTTTAAGCTTGTCCCTGCTTCTCTCTATAGCTTAAGCTTGTCCCTGCTTTTCTCAATAGCTTAAGCTTGTCCCCGCCTCTTTCAAGAGCTTAAGCTTGTCCCTGCCTCTCTCAATAGATTAGGCTTGTTCATACCTCTCTCAATAGTTTAAGCTTGTCCCCGCCTCTCGCAATAGCTTAAGCTTGTCCATACCTCTCTCAATAGTGTAAGCTTGTCCCTGCCTCTCTCAAGAGCTTAAGCTTGTCCCTGCTTCTCTCAATAACTTAAGCTTGTCCCTGCCCTTCTTAATAGCTTAAGCTTGTCCCTGCCTCTCTCGAGCGCTTAAGCTTGTCCCTGCCTATATGAAGAGCTTAAGCTTGTCCCTGCCTCTCTCGAGCGCTTAAGCTTGTCCCTGCCTCTCTCAAGAGCTTAAGCTTGTCCCTGCCTCTCTCAAGAGCTTAAGCTTGTCCCTGCCTCTCTTAAGAGTTTAAGCTTGTCCCTGCCTCTCTCAATAGCTTAGGCTTGTTCATACCTCTCTCAATAGTTTAAGCTTGTCCCCGCCTCTCGCAATAGCTTAAGCTTGTCCATACCTCTCTCAATAGTTTAAGCTTGTCCCTGCTTCTCTCAAGCGCTTAAGCTTGTCCCTGACTCTCTCAAGAGCTTAAGCTTGTCCCTGCCTCTCTTAAGAGTTTAAGCTTGTCCCTGCCTCTCTCAATAGCTTAGGCTTGTTCATACCTCTCTCAATAGTTTAAGCTTGTCCCCTGCCTCTATGAAGAGCTTAAGCTTGTCCCTGCCTCTCTCGAGCGCTTAAGCTTGTCCCTGCCTCTCTCAAGAGCTTAAGCTTGTCCCTGCCTCTCTCAAGAGCTTAAGCTTGTCCCTGCCTCTCTCAATAGTTTAAGCTTGTCCCTGCTTCTCTCAAGCGCTTAAGCTTGTCCCTGACTCTCACAAGAGCTTAAGCTTGTCCCTGCCCTTCTCAATAGCTTAAGCTTGTCCCTGCCTCTCTCGAGCGCTTAAGCTTGTCCCTGCCTCTCTCGAGCGCTTAAGCTTGTCCCTGCCTCTCTCGAGCGCTTAAGCTTGTCCCTGCCTCTCTCAAGAGCTTAAGCTTGTCCCTGCTTCTCTCAATAGCTTAAGCTCGTGCCTGCCTCTTTCAAGAGCTTAAGCTTCTTCCTGCCTCTATCAAGAGCTTAAGCTTCTCTGTGCTTCTCTCGAGAGCTTTGGCTTGTCCCTGTCTTCCACAAGAGGTTGAGGTTGTCCCTGCCTCTTTCAAGAGGTTGAAGTTGTCCTTTGTTCCTCAAGAGGTTGAGTTTTGCCCAATCCACCTCCTTAATTACTCTACCTCTATTTTATCGAGGGTACTCCTCGCACGTCTTGCCCCACGTGGTTAGTGCACACACTTTGAATCTACTATTTCTTGTGAAATTATTTGCATCACACATGTTCTTAGTTTCTACTGCTCTTCATTTTATATTCTAAAATAATATGGAGCATCAAGGAATTTAGTTTCAAACTATTCTTTCATATTGGGTTACCTTTCAGGGGGCTAATTCTTCATAGATGGGTTACAGAGCTTTCAACACCCAACCACTTTCTCCTTCAAATGTCTTAAATATGGCAAGACATTTGAAGGAGAACCCTGTTTTTTACTACATCATGGAATATACTGCAATTGTCCACAAGACTTAGCAGCCATATTAAAAGAAAGGAAGCACAACTAAACAGTGAGACACTTGAAGAAACCTATGAGTCTAAGCTCTATAAACCATCTATGAAGATTTTTTTCCAATTGGTCCTCTAAAATATGTCACCTGCTACAACAACTTTGTTTTTCCGATCACATTGTAAATCTGTGTTTTGTCTTGTTTCTCCAAGTGTGAAGGTAATGCACTTGATCTCTCTATGGACATCCAGGAGCAAACAGTATGGCACAAGGAGCTGGCGGATGAGAATAACAAGGCCCCCAGCACTTGTGAATTCCCATCACATGAGGACTCAGGTAACAATATGTTTTGTTTTTTTGTTAGGTGTTACAAACAATTACAACTGCCTAAGTAATTTGTAAGACCATTTGACTCCATATGCAATCTTGATTAAGGAGTAGATGTCATCTTTTGCTACCTAGTAAATCTAAATGATGGGTTGCCAGGTGCCATTTTGATTAAGTAATGTTATCTGTCACTTGGATTTTGGAGTCTATACCTAAGTCGTATTCTCCCTTTGTAACCACATGGTCATGTGTGGGTTAAAGGACCATTGTATGAATGTTTTAAGGCATACTGCTTGGGTTTACGAGGTAAGGCTGTGATCAAGCAGTACATTCCTCCTTAGTAACTAAGTAACTCTAGAAGGCTTCTATGTGAAATATGAGGAGGGCCTGGTTGTGCATAGAGCCACCTCTGGACTTGAATAAAAGGTTGCACCAATACCTCTCATAATTTACATAGAAGCCTCCTAGAGTGACTCTGCAGCAAAGGAGAACATTACTGCTTGATCAGAGCTGCAAATGGAGTCACATGGAACCAAATGAAATATTTTAACAACAAATATTTTTTTCCCCCTCCATTGAGACAAGCAGTGGAGGGGATCCCCTTCCCTGCTCACTGCCCTGTCGCCCCCTAATTAACCTAATTAACCCCTAACATACCATGGGGTCTTACCTACTCCAAATGATCCATCAATCCTTTCTAGTCCTCTTCTTTCTTGATTGAAGCCATTGTCCTCATCTTTTAGGCCAGGAAAGGGCCCTCCATTAAAAATGCCGCTCTATAAAAAACAAATACAGTGAACTAAGGAGCTCCCCGCCACATATGGCATTTGCTGCTCTTTTTGCCGCTTAAATAGGATTTTTGAGCATCCTGATTGGCTGAAATAGTTGTCAATCATATTTCAGCCAACCAGAATGGGTTTAGAGTTGTCACCCTGCTCAATATTGATTTTCAATCTATTAGGACCAATCAGATTGCTCAGATTTATGAATTTAAAATCTAAGCTGAGGACCCCCTCAGCATAAGAGTTAACTAATTAGGTGCTGAGGGTTCTCTGGGGGTCCAGTGGTTAGGATTCAGTATTTTCACTAATGCTTACTGGGTTCGATTCCAGTCAGGGAACCAAGAGGTCCATGCAGGGTTGGGTCTGGTCAGTACTTGGATGGGAGATCATCTAGGAACACCAGGAGCTGTATACTGTGGTCCACTGGAGAAGGAACTACCAAGTGGATCAGCATGACCATGGATGTAAAGAATGTTGCGGTCCATGAGATCATGGAGAGTCGGACACGACTGGACGGTTCTTGATGGTTCCCTCATCATATGGCTTAATATTAGGTGCCATGTGGGTACTTTAATGATCCCCCTTGCAAGGGTTAACATTTTAGGTGCCAGGGTGAGTTCTTTGGAGACAGTGTACTGTCTCTTTAACTGCTGCTGCACCAATTATTTCTATATTTTAGTAGGGTCTTCCGATTTGAACACTTCAAATGTCCTAAAGCTTGAGGAAGAAAATTTGAATATAAGGGGTACGCCGGAGGTCAAAGAGGAGGAAATTCCTGTAGAAATCAGTGAAGGTGAGTCAAATACACTAAATAAAGGAAATGTTCAGTATAACAGGTGTATGGTGAGAGCCTCATAATATACAACACACTGATAGTAAAAGCATAATTACATTAATGTAATTACTACTTTATACTGGCAGTCTTTCAACCGGACTGAATAGAGATGTTATCTGAATCGATTCTTTCAAGGTGTCTAATACTGTTATAAACAAAGGTAAAATGTCTGACGCCATAAAGTGATAAAACACTGAAGTACCCCTATAATTAAGCTAATTTCGCTCTATTAGTCTTTACATATCCAAATAATTTAAGAATCACTGAAATGTTTATATTAGGATCGAAAGAAGAATTAGAGCCAAAAATGTGCAAAAGTGTTTTTTTTAGATTCATTGTTTGGTTCTCATATTATTTTGTATTTTTGAATTGTAATAAATGTCATCACAATATAAAATGACATAAGAAAAAAATGTTGGACCTTGTTAAGTAATATAATTATTTCAGTATATGTTTGTTCTTATGTTTATGCAGGACATGTCAGTGTAAAACCTTCAGATGTCCCAAAGATCGAGCAAGAACAACTAGATGTAAGGGGTCAGCAGCTCGTTAAGGAGGAGGAAATTCTTATAAATGTCAACAAAGGTGAGTGATGCACATAAAGAAAAGTTTCTAGGATTTAGATAAGGTTGAAATATATACGTGTGTGTATATATATATATATATATATATATATATATATATATATATATATATATACAATGCATATAAAAAGTCTACACACCCCTGTTAAAAGGTTTTGGGCCAATATTGATTGGTATTTGGAACTGTTCATAATTCCCTCTATCTTAACTAAGGCCCCAGTTCCAGCTGAAGAAAAACAGCCCCAAAGCATGATGCTGCCACCACCATGCTTCACTGTGGGTATGGTGTTCTTTTGGTGATGTGCAGTGTTGTTTTTGTGCCAAACATATCTTTTGGAATTATGGCCGAAAAGTTCAACCTTGGTTTCATCAGACCATAACACCTTTTCCCACATGCTTTTGGGAGACTTCAGATGTGTCTTTGCAAAATGTAGCCTGGCTTGGATGTTTTTCTTCGTAAGAAAAGGCTTTCGTCTTGCCACTCTACCCCATAGCCCAGACATATGAAGAATACGGGAGATTGTTGTCACATGTACCACACAGCCAGTACTTGCCAGATATTCCTGCAGCTCCTTTAATGTTGCTGTAGGCCTCTTGGTAGCCTCCCAGACCAGTTTTCTTCTCGTCTTTTCATCAATTTTGAAGGGAGCTCCAGTTTTTGGTAATGTCACTGTTGTGCCATATTTTCTCCACCTAATGATGACTGTCTTCACTGTGTTCCATGGTATATCTAATGCCTTGGAAATTCTTTTGTACCCTTCTCCTGACTGATACCTTTTAACAATGAGATCCCTCTGATGCTTTGGAAGCTCTCTGTGCTCATGGCTTTTGCTGTGGGATGCGACTACGAAACTTTCAGGAAAGACCAATCAGAGCAGCTGAACTTGATTTGGGGTTAATCAGAGGCACTTTAAATGATGGCAGGTGTATGCTGACTCCTATTTAACACAATTTGGAATGTGATTGCTTAATTCTGAACACAGCTACATCCCCAGTTATAAGAGGGTGTGCAGACTTATGCAACCACATTATTTTTCTTTTCTTTTTTTTCTTCCCTCCACCTAAAAGATTTCAGTTTGTTTTCAATTGAGTTGTACAGTTTATAGGTCACATTAAAGGTGGAAAAAGTTCTGAAATTATTTATCTTTGTCTCATTTTTTTACAGCACAGAAACCTGACATTTTAACAGGGGTGTGTAGACTTTTTATATCCACTGTATATAGTACGTTTTGGTTCACATTTGAAGGTCTAAAACAAGTTAAAAAACTTGTTTCATGCCCAGAATTGCGAGAAAAACAGTTATTACACTGCATTCTGGGAACCTTGGCAGGGACATGCAAATGTGCCCACAAAGGCTACGTTCTTGCAATCCATAACCATATGAAAACATGGCTACCCTCAAGCATATGCCTGCTGTATCAAACAGCTTTGAGCAAAGCTAAGGTTGAATTATACGCAAGCCAGGAATCCCATCCATGTACAGCTGTTTCAAGGTTATCGCCTCTCATCAGCGTGGGGGCAGTTCCTTAGCTTGTGTAGTGGATATTTTGAGTAGGTAATTCACCACAACAATCATTTAATATATGGTGGGCAAAAGAGTGATAGAAGTACAGAGTAGTACGTAATACTGTATAATACTAGATAGTAGAGAAAATGAAAAGTACTCTCATTTGAATGTCTAAAAATAAGTCATAGTCATTGTTGCACTGCACTATGGGAAACTGGGCAGGTACATGCAAATAAGACCACAATGCATCTCATTCTTGAATCCCCCCAAAAAAACGTTATGCATGGTTACTTTTAGGAATATTCTCTCTGTATTACATAACTTTAAGCACATAAATACTATGTTTGTGATCTCATTTGAAAGTCTAAAAATAAGTTAAAACACTTATTTCCTGCTCTGGTTTACAGTGAGATGAAAATATAAGTATTTAAAGTGGAAGTTCTCCAGTAGTACATCTTCAATAATTGGGTATAGGTAGAAATTACCCTTTAAGAAATGTATGTATTATTTATATAGGAACGTACTGTATGCAGTCTCCAGTTATCCCCAGACTTGATCAAGAAGAAGAGCCAAATGTAAATGTTCTGCAGGAGGTCAAAATGGAAGAAAATCCTATAAATATCAGTACAAGTGAGTAATAAATACTATTAAAGATTTTGTTTTTGATTAATACCAAATAGTTACTAATACATTATAACCCCCTAGGGAGTCATTTGCAAAGATTCATTTCTAACAGTGCAAACAACAGAGTAGCTCTGGTAATGAAATATTAAACTTAGCAACATAATGTTCTGGTAAATAATATATAGTGTTTATATCACTGTCATTTCATATTGTAAGTGTTCCTTTTCTTTTATTATTGTTAACATTAATATATTAAACAGTCACTGCACCATAGTGACAGTATATGTATATATCTGTCATTTTAGACCTACCTTGCAATAAGAGCCACTCCATCCACTATAAGCCTGACGTGTGAAAATAAGTTTAATATTGCATATTACTTTTCTAAAATCATTATATATGGATTTTTTTACTTTTATCTTAACTTTTTTGGGCTGGAATTATTCAGCTTAAATATATTTCAAATATTGCACTGATAACGCTACATCAACCTCATGATACAAGCTATTATTTTTATAAGGGTGCCACCAGGATTAATTCAATATTGAAAATATCTAAAAAAAAAAAAATAGTTACAGAATAATCCTCTTATTTGGTGCACTCCAAGATTGAGTAAATACTAATGTAAAATAAAACTTTTATTACTTATTCCATTAAAACATAAATGACGATACAAGAGGTGATGCAATAAGTGATACACAGTAAAACATATTGTTGTCTTAAGTGGACTTGGTAGCCTCTCACCTCTTGGATCACTTATCTTTCCTATGTGTTTCTTGTAACCATGTCCCTTGTAATTAAGTTTACCCGCCATTTATATTTTTAATGGAATGAGTAATAAAAGTTATATTTTATATTAGTATTCCCTCAATCTTGGAGTGCACCAAATAAGAGGATTATTCTGGAACCGTTCGTATATATTTTAAATATATTTCAATCTAATGATCTATTTAATAACTGTCAGTTCGTCTTAAGTAAGTTACACATGTTATACTACTTGTAAAATAATGGTAAAAATTGGTACTTTTGTTTCAACAGATGAGTCTATTACCAGGAATAACCCTGAAGAGCATCAAATTTCCCTTCATTCGTCAGATTGTGTAACAGAAATTTTTAGTGATTCACATGGTTATGTGGAAGCAAACCAGATTATCAGAAGGCCGTCAAGCGAGAATCTGAACGTATTTGTTGTTTCACAGAAGAAAATACACTCTGGGGAAAGTCCAAATGTATTTTATGATTGTGGGAAAGGTTCTACCAGTAACAATGGTCATGAGAATCAACAACCAGGAGAAACATCATTTTTATGTCATTATTGTGGGGAAGGATTTGCCAGTTATGCAGATCTGGTTACACATCAGAGAGTTCACACAGGGGAAAAACCATATACATGTTCTGATTGTGGGAAATGTTTCAGCAATTCCTCAAATCTCAGTGCTCATAAGAGAATCCACACAGGAGAAAGACCGTTTGTGTGTCCTGAATGTGGGAAATGTTTCAGCCATGCCTCAAATCTTAGTCATCATAAGAAAACTCATACAGGTGAGAGACCATATGCATGTTCTCACTGTGGGAAATGTTTTGCCCATGCCTCCACTCTAAAGGCACACGAAAGAACTCACACAGGAGAGAAACCATTTGTATGTTCGGAATGTGGGAAATCTTTTATTCAGGCCACAAGTCTCAATGCTCATAAGAAAACTCACACATAAAAAAAGTCATAAAGTAAGAGACTTAACAGAGAATTAGGGCCATTTCCATGATAGCCAATAAAACATCTGTAGAATTGCACATACAAATGAGATAAATCTAAAATTCATATAAATGTTCTATCCGACAAAAATAAATAATAATCAGAAGTCAAATATGAACAGGATAATAATCTTGCAGGTCACAAACAGAAGTCCAAAGCACAAATCAACCACATAAAATAGGTTATGTGGGGAAGGAAAACACAGTCACCATATTGCTACAATATTCTTTTCCTCAGGAAGCAATTGAAGGATATTTTTTTCCGATTGTCTTTTGAGGAAAGGATAGTTATACCATACACATACGGCCACATTTACAGATGTAGTACCCCTAGGCACAAACTCCTTAGCCACTCCCTAAGAGCACAAGTGAATATGCCACTTGCAAAATGTAATATATATATATTTATTAAATAACACTTATTTATTAAATAACATTTTAATTTAATTACCTTATGGTGGTGGCTATAGTAACAGGTAGCATGCTGTTGGTAAAAGCATATTTTGAACAATTTTCTATGAATTACATTAATTCCTTTTAAAGAGCTTTATTCATTTTAAAATTACATATGGAAAGAAGTCTCTAAATGTATCCTCTCTCTGATGGAAAAGGAAACAATGGACTGGAAAAGAGGGAATGTGGATATTCAATTAGATAAAACATCATAAAATATAACAAAATGTCTGACTTGCTTATTGAACACACAATATAAAACATCATTTTGGAATAGTAGTTGATCATAAGAGTAGCAGGAGCATGCTGTATGGTTGAGGAAAGCCTGTTATTAAGCTTAGTATGGTACTTTCAGGACGTGAGGTGGTGGGAGAGCTTGGTTGCAGGCAGGCAGTGAGCAGCAGAGGTAGTATAATGAACTGATGTTTGTGTACATAAAGGAGCAGGGTGGTGCAGAGAGTGTGAACTTGTCCATGTGCCCCCTAGCTCTGTTTGAGTTCAGCAAATTGCAAGCCAGCCACTTCATACCCACCTCCTCCAAGTAAATAAACTGACATTTTCATACATTGTTATGGAGACTTTTCAGGGAGACGCCTCTAGGCAGCTGCCTTGTTCACCCTGGGAAAATCTGGCCATGTATATACATTAGCGCATGTTTTCCATAATTTTTACTTTTCTTGTGCTATGTGTATACAGTGAGTAGAACAACATTTGGACATCCTGGAAAAAGGATATCAGTGGGTTCCAGGTTAAAAGGATATCAGTGGGCACGAACCGGATGATCCCATCATATACTTAATTACTCTGTTTGGTTATTCTATTTTTGTTTCTAGCGAATGTTGGTGAATATATATGTTTTGGTTATAATTTCACCCACCCATGTTGGTGCACCTCTCTCATTTTCTTTTCCCCATGTTCTTAAATTGCAAAATGTTTAAGGAGCAGCTCAAAACGTGTGAATTTACACAAGAGAAAAAAATATTCTGTTCTGACTGTGAAATTTATTTTCATATGGCAGAAGACTCATATATGAGAGAATAATTTTATCAGAAAAAATATATATTCTCAGCATGTGGGAAATTATTTTTTTTTTTTTATCGCGCCAACATATTCCGTAGCGCTGTACAGGGGTTTAGTACATGGCAAAAAACAAACTTAACACCCTATAAAGAATGATTTAGCCAGTAACTCAGCTTAAACATTGGAATGTGGGGACCGTTTTATCGGCATCTCAGAGAATTTATACAGAATCAGCTACCAGACATATTTGATAATATAGACAATGTTGAAGCTCCAACAATTCTCAACTTTTACATTACAGGTTTTGTTTATATATATTTTTTATTAGTGTACATCCCAAAGTGGGATAGTTGTATATAATGTGTTCTGTTGTATTCAGTTGTACATTTAATCTGGATAAAAAAAACAAACATATTATTCCCTTTGTCTGTGTTGTTACTAATAGTCAATATTTGCTGTAGTATTATTCTTTTCTTGTACCACCTCTCTTTCTTAAGTCAGAAGCAGTGGAATACAGAGCAGAGATTCAAAGTAACAGACAACAAGACTAATGTTCTGTGCAAATCACTACTCAAGGCTTTAGATAAGAAAACCAAGAGTTATATAAGTTAGTTCCGTAAATATATCAACGTTAAGGAGTAGGGTGTAAGAAATTAACTAATAACTAAATAATTATGTATAATTTCTACAAGTAATAAGTTCTTTTGGACAAATCAATAAACGAACATATGAATAAGTTTATAATTAAAGATATATTTTACATAAATTAATATACGTTACAAAATGGGTTTTAGACAAAACAGATAACAGACAAGAAGTATTAAGACGATATTTACAAATATAATACTGATATGAATTCTACATTATGTAATAAAAAAGATACAGGATAATACCACGTGTGGTCAGTTTTGGAAGTTCTCTTTGGTCAGGATCTGCTCAGCTGGGCTCATCTGGCACACTTCACTCTGGACTGCATGAAGGCTCCTTCAACCTGGGCCAGGGTGCCTGTTCCTGTCCTGGTTGCCAACTAGTTGCCTACTGGATGCCAACTGGTTGCCATCTCTTCCATAGATTCTTGGCTTTTTATATCATATTGTAGCTCATGACCCACCCTCTCTATACGTCATACATGGCTATAAGTTGAAATTAGACTGTTGGTGTCTATACAGGTGGTAATATTATATATTCATATCACATTTATATTTGTGGACCAAGAACGTTGGTCATGTTTGCGGCTTCATCACGCTTTGTGGCCTTTGCGAAGCGAGCCATTGACGGCTGCATGCGACTGCAAGCCTCGCGAGGCAAGAAGTTTTAATTCGCAGGACTTAGGCTGCAATGAGCCTCAGTCACTCATCGCAAGGCCAGCAACTGCGATCCGAGCAGACTTAGCTAACTTAGGCTGCAATGAGTGCCATAGGCACTCATCGCTAGGCCTATGGGACTTAGCGAGGGCCGTAAAATTACAGCCCGTAGGACTTAGGTAAAGAGGCATGTATATGGACTGTGGGCCTTGCAAAATTACGACATTAACGGCCGAATCACTGAAATGTAAAAACCTGGAAAAAAAACAACAAATATGCCTCAAATTAACTTACACACTTACACACAGCACAGCGGGAGAGCCAGGGAGTCTGTGACTGAGGTTGGAAGTTAATTTGAGCCATATTTGCCATTTTCTCACTATCGAAAATCGCCTACGCGAGAAAAAAATGGCTGCCGAAAAAAACGCAACATGACGGAAACGAGGCGGAAGGACGTAAAACTAGCCAGAAGGACGTAAAACTCTTACCCTGTGTACTTTATAGGAGTCGCGCTTGAGTGTTACTGTCTTGGGTTGTGTTACTGCCGTGGGTTAAGTGTTACTTCTTAGGACTAGTTTTTACACAGAAGGCGCTCATTGCGAGCCACCCAATGAGCGGTGAAGGCGCTCATCTTGGGGCACACGAGGCGCGCCAAAGGTGATCATTGCAAAGCAGGAAAGCCTGCATCGCTCATTGCGAGCCACGTGATGAGCGCCAAGGGCGCTCAGCGCGGGGCTCGCGATGAGCGCCAAAGGTACTCAGAGGACCAATAGCTTTGCATTGTGTGGCAAACAGCATTGCCAGGCTTACAATTTTACTCCTGTGATTTTTGTCAGCGAATTTCCTAGTATACATATATATTCAATAGTGGGTCTGTAGACATAATCTACACATAACTAGATGGAAAGCCCAACAGAGAAAATGGCACACTCTATCTGATTTATATTATTGTATATGGTTATAAGAATATCATGTCTCAAGATAATCCAACAAATCACTAGATGAAGTTCTTGGTATATTGTTTGAAAATGAATGATAGCTAGGTAAGTGTTAAAAAGGCACATAATCATTCCCTCACACTTACACTACTAGTTATAAGTACCCTCGACAAAGAACAACCAGATATACTGGAGACACCAAGAGGACTGCAGTCTGGATCTCCCTACAGGACATTGCTGCAGTGTATCAGTCGCTGAGGAAATACATGGTTATGAAACGCGTTAGATGACACGGGACTGTTTCTAATACCCCTTTCTACTCATTGTTTATGAAGCCTGGGAAATGTTTTTACAATGAGGGATCTGAAATAAAGTAAGGATTTCATGTGTTCATTCATTTGTGAGAAGGAAGGCTCAATGTATGAGGTATCTGCTTCACTGGTGATAGGTTCAAACTAATTGTTCATAAACAAGGTCATGATGTTCACCACATGGATGAAGATGTTCCCACCGCACAAATGGAATTCCTGATCTTCTTGTTCCTCTTCACTGTCTTTGCCATTGTCGTTCTAATATTTTTGAGTTCTCCTTTTTCACTTTTGCTTTTTCTTGCCTCTTTATAAGCATCACTCATCAGTTGTTCTTTGGAGGAGGACAGAGGGAGAAGAAGCTGGAGTTATTAAATAATTGGATCTTTAAGACTTTTTGTCCTAGCCCCTTCTCCTGTGTATGTCTAGACCATTGGTCTAATTGTTCTCCTCTATAAATAATTTTTGTCCCAAATTAGGGAAATATCAGCCTGTTGCCATTGTCCTCCATATCTAATAAGAAGACGATAGTTTAGGTGTGTTTGCAGGAGTAGATTAACTTTTCAAATTTAATGTGCCCACGATTGTCCCCAAAACAACATTATTATTTATAAATAAGTGGCTAGTTAAAGAGATTTACCAGCCGCCACCCTACCATATGGTAAGATGTACTATAGCGTGAAGTACTGTAGAATGTCTCCATTTTCATGCAATTGAATGGGAAATCTAACTTAGGATTTGAAATATGGTAAATATAACTTAAAATTTGACATCTCCAACATTTACTAAAATTCCATCCTTTAGTACATACAGCAAAATATGTTCCATTTTTACATGTACAAACATGTAAACACAGTTTCTTAGTACCAAATAAGATGCAACCGTTTATGTTCTTAAATTCATAATTTATTCAGCACATCAATAGTTTTAGTGTCACATTTTTTTTATAACAAACATAAATTTACACTTCTATATGAGCTCCAGGTTTACAGTATTGTACATGCTACATATAATACTGTCACTTAATTAGGTAATAACATAGCAGTACATTAAATATAATTAACAAAGTATTGTGTAGAAAAAAAACTCACAACAGAAAGTAAAAATAAGATGATATTGTTCGTACCATATGTCTCAATAGCCAAAGCTTAACACGATCAAGAGTTCTTCAAATCTCTTTTGAAATTATAGTAAAAAGTATATCAATTTAACACAAGAGTTTTTAACTAATATTATTAGGAATTCCTTCACTTTATCTATCATCCATGTTTCCTGGTGTTTTATTTGTGGATTTTTTTAAACAGAGACTGAAAATATTTTTTTCAACTTGAAATTAAGACAGTATATATAGCAGGTAAATTACAACTATCATTTATAATATATTTATTTAAAAAAATAGAAAGACTGACTTTCTTTTATACATTTAAAAGAAAAAACAGTCTGATAAAATCAAGGTTATGTTCCAGGAGTAGATAACAAGATAACTAATTCCCAGTTCGTCATTTAAAAAAAAAAAAGAAGTACTTGAGAATCTTTGGTTACTTTTTTGTAATTTTATATAAATGTTCTAACTAGGTTTTATTTTATTTTCTTCAATATATTTTTTTAAAATAATATATTATGAAGTTTACCTGCTACATATCAGAGCTTAAGCTAAAAAATATTCTCAAAGCTTGTAAGTAGAGTGTACATTTTATATGAATATTGAAATAAGGAGTATAATTAAACTAATTATTATTTTATATAATTTTATATGAATATTGAAATGAGTATAAATTAAACAAAACTAATTAATATTTTTACAATGTGACCAAAAGTTCATTTTTTCTAAACATGTAAGTCAGCGGTTCTCAACCTGTGGGTCGGGACACCCTCGGGGGTCGAATGACGATTTGCCAGGGGTCAACTAAAAACAATCAGAAATTGTACAATTTTTTTCCACTTTAGTACTTTCTTACTATAATTGTCATTCGATAGAGGTTGGCAGACAATTTAATCATAATGATTACAAATGTTTTCATTCTCATAACTTTACTATATTTAATCACTACGCTTTAATTATGTTAAATTTGTATTAATAAAAATACTTCCTGCATATCAGATATTTATATTTTGATTCATAACACTGGCAAAATAACAGCGATGAAGGAGCAACGAAAATAATTTTACTGTTAGTGGTGGCCACAACCTGGGAAATGTCATCAAAGGGTTGCGGCACTAGAAAGGTTGAGAACCTTAGTTTCTTGTTTAACACATGTTATTATTATATACTTTGTGGATTTTTTGATCAAATAATAATAGCTGATAGCAGTACAGTGGAACCTCTGTATTCATCATTAATCCATTCCTGAGGGACGGACGAATACTCCAAAGGACTAATATAGAATTTTCATGATCAATATTGAACTTTTGGCTGAATACTGGATTTTTCAAGACGAATATTGGAATTTTAGACAAATATCAGAGCATCTTTTGCGTAAAAAAAATTAGACAAATATAGAATTTGACAAATATTGGGGCTTATGAATATTGAGATTTCACTGTACTGTAAACCTCAAAAAATTAGTGTGTTCATGCAAATCTGTTTCTACATAAAAGTATAAATATTCACATATAACAGTATAAATATACTATAATGCTGCAAATTATTCAGAAAAGTTATGTATTTAGTAAAAACTCACACTGACTAATACTTATTTTGTAACATGGGAATTCATACATAATGTATTATCAATATTAATAATAGTAGTCAACAATATTATTATTAGGGCCTTCAGTCATTCTTGGGGCTTTGACTAGTCAAGCCTTCCAGGTAGGAGGATCCCATTGAAGATCATAGATTGACAGAATATCCCTTTTTGTTATTCAGTACTTCAGTGTCGTTACTTAGACTTGTTGGTGGACATTTGTTGATAGAATAGGAAAACCTTTATTAAATATTCAATAAATTAGATTTTGCCTCTTTTTATCCTACCTCACATTTACAGTACAGTTGGAAGACGGTTCAAATGTTTTCCACTTTTTTTAAATTCATTTAACTTTTCTGAAGAAAACACAGATGCTCATGGTTATTTTATTATATGATTTTTTTTGTCCAGCACACAGTGCATTACTGATAAAACATTTCCCACATTTAAAACATGCAAGAGTATTTTTTTTTCATCATCAACAAGATGTGACTTCTCTCATTTTGAACATTCAGGACAAACAAACGGTTTTACACCGGTGTGATGAAGTTTTGATTTACTGCTAAATAATTTCCCACATTCAGAACATGGAAAATGTTTTATGCCCGTGTGAGTTCTTTCATGAGAAACTAGATTTGATTTATTGCTAAAACATTTCCCACACTCTGAGCATTCAAATGGTTTCAACCCCGTGTGAATTCTTCCATGATAAACTAGACTTGATTTCTGCCTAAAACATTTTCCACACTCTGGACATGCAAATGGTTTTGCATCTTTGTGAACTTTTTCATGTTGGACAAGATTAGACTTCTGCCTAAAACTTTTCCCACATTCAGAACATTCAAATGGTTTCACACCTTTGTGAATCTGTTCATGATAAACCAGACTCGTCTTCTGAAAAAAACATTTTCCACATTCAGAACATGCAAATGGCCGAACACCTGTGTGCATTCTTTCATGAAGAACAATATCTGCCTTCCATCTAAAAGATTTCCCACATTCAGAGCATGTATATGGTTTCACTCCTGTGTGAATTCGTTTATGGCTCACAAGAGCTGACTTACAGCTAAAACTTTTCTCACACTCAGAACATTTAAATGATTTTTTTGTCTTTTGATTACATTCTTCTGAATCATGGGAGAGGGAGTTTTCACCATATTCACAAGTCTTATTCTTCATTGCTAAAATGTTCATGTTATTTTTCAATTCTTCCGTTGAGTTATTACTCTTCTTCCTCAAATCAAGTTCTTCTCCTTTATTTGGATTATCTTTAAGTTCAGACACATTTTCAACAGATCTGCTTCTATTTATATGTGGTGTATTATTAACATAGATAGTTCCCTGATAATTGTTGGTTACGCCTATATCTCCCTTCAGAACATTTTCTGATCTGGATGAATTATGCACGTTTCCAGGTGTATTTCTGTTCATGCATCCATCTGTTTGAGGAAGAAATAAATGTGAAAAATAAAATAAATTATAAAATATAAGTACAGAACAAGAAATATACAGTCTTTAGTATAAATGAAGTGTAATATTTGTTACAAGTGTTAACTCTGTAATAGCAAGACCTGTGCTAATTCCCTAAGAAATGCAACTGTGCAACGGGAACTACACTGACATTACTAGTTTAACTGTAGACAAAAAGCCTGGGGACCTCTGTCTGATATAAACAATGAATGGGACCTTCCTGACTAACACCCTACTGGTGATCAAACACCAACTGGTCTTCACCGAACAAGCTTCAGGGGTGGGTTTGCCTTATGGACATAATGCTGGAATGGACATTTAGCAAAAGATGCTGGAGCAAGCAGAGGTGGGAGTTGGCATTCTTGGAGCAATATTGACATCTACACGCTATTTGCTGATGGTATTTCCCCTTGGCAGCAAAGGATAACTCTACACAAGATTATGAATTGATTGGCTGGCAGACACTTCAGGGTGTGGCTATGATAGATATAACTGTACAACATCTACTGATCTGGGATACAACTATGTGTAACAAAAGAACAGAGGCCAGGTAGTATAATATAAGTAGAGCCTTGTAAATCAGACGCTTCTTTCACAAACTCATTGTTGTACATTAAGACACCTTTTCATTTAGAACTTTATATTATATTTGGTGTTTATTCAAGCAGACAGATCTAAGATAACTGGTGGTCAGGATATATAGTTATAATTCCAGAGTAAATTATAACAATATTTTTTTAATACAGACCACTCCTTTTTTAAAAAAAACAAACAAAAGCATTTGCAATATTTATAACACAATCTTTTAAATGTTTGATAGAAAATGTTGGCCTGCAAAACCCCATCCAGTAGGATATTTATTAGACTAGTGACGTGCCCATCAAAAAATATGGTGTCATATGTTATGTTAAATTGTCTGTTTTGTTTTTCTCTATGCTGTCTCTCGCTGTGTGCCCTATGTCTCTCTCTGTGTGCCGTCGGACTCTCTCCCTCACCCTCTACCTCTCTGTGCGCGGTCTCTATCTCTCTGTGTGTGCGGTCTCTCTGCTATGTCACTCTGCCTCCACCCTTCTCCCTCTCTCACTGTCTCCCTCCCCCTTTCTCTCTCTCCCTCCCTCTCCCTTCCTCCCTCCGTCTCCCTCCCTCTCCCTGCCTCCCCCTCTATATCATCTCTCTCTCTGCGAGCGATCTCTCTTTCAGTGCGCCCTCTCTCTGCCTGCTCTTGGTCCCTCTCCCTCCCCCTCTCTCTCTGCCTCCCTTCCTCTCCGTCTCCTCTCTCTGCCTCCTCTTTCCCCCTTTGCCTCTTTCTCCCTCCCTCTTTAGCAACTGCGCATTCGCGATTACCCACAAATGTGGGGCAATCAGCTTACGAGTTACGCCTGTGCAGAACGCATCTTGTATAGGTTACTCACAACTGATAACCATTATAGTGGATACTCTGGAGAAGTCTTGTGCTGAGGATACCTTGTGCTAAAACAATACGATTTATCATGTATGACTATTGTGTGTCTAAAAAAGATGCCAATTACTCATTCATCTCGGATTCAAAGCTGGATGATGAGGGGTTATGTTTTGGTTCAGTGGAGGGAAGGGCGGGAATGAGGTAATCAAGTGATTTTAGGATAACTGGGTAAAATGTAAATTGACACCACATCTCTTCAACCTAACTGGCACAGAAGCAGGAAGCTGCATCAATAGATGCAACCATAAGTTTTATTTAGGAATACTAATTTTGAAATTATTACTCACCTTTTGAAATATTAATAGGAATGTCCTCTTCCTTAAACGGCTGGTGTCCATTTAGACCCGATCCTTCTCGTTCAAGATCTGTAAAGTTTGTAATATATCAGAAATGTTGAGTATAGACTAAGTAATTTACTGATGGATTCTCGTACATAATTATCATATTTATCACTCACCTGCACAGAGCTCTGAATGGATTGTCACCTGCACAATATCCTTCTCATCCTCCTCTTCCTTGATAACTGATCCCATGGCCAGATTTTCCTCATATAGACCTGATACGTACAATAAAGAATTTCATCTGCTGGTTCGTTCTAATCTTTTCATTAACTACCTACAGAAATTTAGTTTGTAGTTTCATAGATTAAAGGGCTTCAAAATTCTTAAGAGTAGATTTGTATAATCAGAACTTGGTCAGTTCTTCAGCCTCGTTTTTTTATGGTTCGAGATGTATCTGGTGGTTCCTTCACCATTCTAGTTTGATGACTTGAGCTCTTTGGTGGTTCTGCCCGTATTGCCCATTTTCTCGATAGTGGACCTCATTATGGATAGAATAATTTTTGGTTGAAGACCCTGAGGTGTGTAATAGTCAATATGAGCAAAGTTTTCTGTGCCAATACCACCAACCTGTAAAGGAAGTGTCATGATCTAGAGATACCCTCAGTACCTGGTCTAGAAGTCATTATTAATTGTGTCGCGTTGTCCACCCATTGTGAGGTGTAGACTTGATTGCACCTAACTAACCCTAACGGATTACGAAGTCCCAAAGTTGCACAACCATGTTTGTAATGTAAAACTTACAATTGATGTATTGTGTTCTGTGGGGTACAAAGAGGGGATGTGAAAAGATGTGCTCTCTTTAAACACAAAACTACAGTGTGTTATTTTAGTAACCAATGTGGGACTACTTGTGGTAACCTACATATAGACATTTGTTGTGAGGAAACATGGAACTGCAGAAGAAGAATACCTAGGGGGTAGTATTGGCAAGCTTGTCTATCAAGCAGGACTCTTCACGTCACATACAAGCAAATAAAACTTAACTGAGATGATTGACCAGCTCTGTACTGTACAGGGTGCTGATGTTCCTTTACTATGAATTGATTGGCTGGGCCACTCTTCATGATGAGGCTATGATGGCTGTAACTGGACAACATCTACTGATCTGTGGTAGAATCATTTGTAGCAAAAGAACAAATGCCAGGTAGAATATCTATCAATCCAAAAAAGATTCTTACACCTCTCACTCACCCGTACAGAGCTCTGAATGGATGGTCACCTGAAGAATATCCTTCTCATCCATCTCATCCTTCTCTTCTTTAATAGCGCTTACAGTGTCCTGATTGACGATATGGAGACCTGATATCCATATAATAGAATATTAAAGGGACCACTGTACAATTTAAACACTAATATATATATATTATACAGTGCCTTGCAAAAGTATTCACCCCCCTTGGAATTTTTCGTGTTTTGTTGCCTCATAACCTGGAGTAAACATGGATTGTTTGAGAATTTACATCATTTAATTTACGGAACATGCCCACAACTATTTTTTATTGTTAAGCAGAAAAAGTCAATGTGCATAACTATTCACCCCCCTAAAGTCAATACTTTGCTGCAAAAGGTGGCTCTACAATCACATCTCCAAGTTACTTTGGATAAGTCTCTATGAGCTTGCCACATCTTACCCTTGGGAATTTTTGCCCATTTCTCCTTGCAAAACTGCTCCAGCTCCTTCAAGGTGGATGGTTTGCGCTTGTGAACAGCAATCTTTAAGTCTGACCACAGATTTCCTATTGGATTGAGGTCTGGGCTGTGACGAGGCCATTCCAACACATTTACATGCTTCCCCTTAAACCACTCAAGTGTTGCTTTAGCAGTGTGTTTGGGATCATTGTCCTGCTGGAAGGTGAACCTCCGTCCTAGCCTCAAATCACACACAGAGTGGTACAGGTTTTGCTCAGGAATATCCCTGTATTTAGCGCCATCCATCTTTCCCTCAACTCTGACCAGTTTCCCAGTCCCGGCTGCTGAAAAACATCCCCACAGCATGATGCTGCCACCACCATGTTTCACTGTGGGGATGGTGTTCTTTGGGTGATGTGATGTGTTGGGTTTGCGTCAGACACAGCGTTTTCTTTGATGGCCAAAAAGTACAATTTTAGTCTCATCAGACCAGATCACCTTCCTCCATACATTTTGGGAGTCTCCCACATGCCTTTTCACAAACTCAAACCGTGCCATTTTGTTTTTGGCTGAAAGTAATTACTTTCTTCTAGCCACTCTGCCATAAAGCACAACTCTATGGAGAGTACGGCTTATTGTCGTCCTATGTACAGATACTCCAGTCTCTGCTGTGGAACTCTGCAGCTCCTCCAGGGTTACCTTAGGTCTCTGTGCAGCCTCTCTGATTAATGCCCTCCTTGCCCGGTCCGTGAGTTTTGGTGGGCGGCCGTCTCTTGGCAGGTTTGCTGTTGTGCCATGTTCTTTCCATTTGGTTATGATAGATTTGATGGTGCTCCTGGGGATCATGAAAGATTTAGATATTTTTTTATAACCTAACCCTGACTTGTACTTCTCAACAACATTGTCCCTTACCTGTTTGGAGAGTTCCTTGGTCTTCATGGTAGTGTTTGGTTAGTGGTGCCTATTGCTTAGGTGTTGCAGCCTCTGGGGCCTTTCAAAAAAGGTGTGTATATGTAATGACAGATCATGTGACACTTAGATTGCACACAGGTGGACATCATTTCACTAATTATGTGACTTCTGAAGGTACTTGGTTGCTTTTTATGGGCTTCATAACAGGGGGGTGAATACATACGCACATGACAATTTTCTGTTTTCTATTTCTAAAAAATAGTTTTATGTATATATTTTTCTCATTTCACTTTACCAACTATTGTGTTCTGATCCATCACATAAAATTCAGATTAACAAAACATTGCACTTAAGGCTGTAATGTAACAAAATAGGTAAGAAGTCAAGGGGGGTGAATACTTTTGCAAGGCACTGTATATACACATACATACATTATTTTACTCACCATTGCTGATATATACAGGAATCTCCTCCTCTTTAACCTGCTGGTGATCTCTTATAGTCAGTTCTTCTGGCTCAGTCTTTGAGATGTCTGGATGCTGCCCAAAGGAACAATCTATCAAAAAAACATTTTGAATATTGTTTTTTTTTTTTTTTTGCATTTAGAAGCTTACATTTAAATAATCTGCCACAGGGCTTTCCTAGCAAGGTTGTGAGACAGATAAATAATTTGAGAGACTCAAAAAGAACCTTCATACATCACAATCATCAAATTCTAAGCGTGTATGTATATAATTGTATTACCTGAGCTCCTGTTTGTTCCATCCATCATCTTCTTGTACATCTATAGGACATGAAAAGACAGAGAGTATTCAGTTAGGCCAGGGCTTGACAAATCCCAAGAGCCAGGGAGCCACAGTGCCTAAAATGTTACTTCTGGCTCCAAATTATTGAGCTATTATACATATACATATATCCTGGCAATGAAAAAAAGTTTGGCTGGTGTATAAATATATCCTCCACACATTATATAATTATGTACGCCTCTCCACACTCACATACATACATACATATACATATATATATATATATATATATATATATATATATATATACACACACACACAGATACATACACCTCCTCCACACGATATATACATATACACACCTCTCCCACACATTATATAAATGTATACATCTCCCCACAAACTATCTTAATATATACACCTCCTCCACACATTGTAAAATTATATATACACCTCCTCCTCATACTATATAAATATACACACCTCCCCCACACATTATATACCTTTATACACCCCCTCCACACACTATATACACCTCCTTCACACATTATATAAATATATATTCCTCCTCCACACATTATATACATATATACACCTCCACACACATTATATACACCTCCACACACATTATATACACCTCCCCACAGATTATATGAATATATACACCTCCCCATACATTTTATAAATATATACGCCTCCTCCACACACTATATATAAATATATACACATCCCCCACACATTATATAAATATATACTCATCCCCACATAATATATAAATATATACACCTCCTCCACACATTATATACACACCTCCTCCACACACTATATAAATATATACACCTCCTCCACACATTATATAAATATATACCCATCCCCCACACATTATATAAATATATACTCATCCCCACATAATATATAAATATATACACCTCCTCCACACATTATATAAATATATACCCATCCCCCACACATTATATAAATATATACTCATCCCCACATAATATATAAATATATATACCTCCACACATTATATACATATTTATTACTATTATTAGCTTTTATATTTGTTACTAGCGACTTGCCCGTCAAAAATGATGGCAATATAATTTGAAACCTGGCAATGCAGTTTGCCACACAATGCAAGGCTCTCCCCCTTCTAAATTGCGGGCCTCAGCGCTCATTGCGAGCCTCTCCCCACTCTCTGATCCCTGTGTCTGTTTCCCCCCTCTCCCTTCCATGTGTCCGTTTTCCCCTCTCTCTCTCCCACTGTCTCTTTGCCCCCTCTCCCTGCCCTTTGGTTTTTCCTGCACTTTCACTTATTTCCCTCCCCTGTGTCTCCCCCCCTCACCCCTGTCTCTCTCCCCCCTCTCACCCCTTCCTCTCCCCTCACCCCTGTGTCTCTTTCCTTCCTCTCCTCCCTCTCCCTCCTCTGTGCTCTACCTGTCTGAAACCATTTTCGAGCTTGGGAAATAGATCAATTTCCCCAAGTAAGTAAGTAAGAAATTAGTTTCTGATTTACTGGCTTGAAAAAAAGTTACGTCTTTACAGCCGCCATTTTTATTCTCGCATAGCCGGTTTCTGACTTTTCAAAAAATGCCAATTGAATAGCAAATTAGCTTTCAACCTCACATACAGACTCCCTGCCTCTCCCCCTGTGGTGTGTTGGAAGGTAATTTGGTAATCAATTGGGGTCTTTTGGCGACCCTCGAACGGCTTCGGAGTTAGGGGATTGCAAAACATGGCGGCCGTTAAAGCTGTAATTTTTTCAAAGTCTTGCGGGCCTGGCAATGAGCGCCTTTGTCGCTCATCGTGGGCCTGGCAATCAGCGCCTTTGCCGCTCATCGTGGGCCTGGCAATGAGCGCCTTTGGTTTGCCAACATATTCCATAGCACTATACAGGGGTAAGAACAAGCAAATATACAAGACTAGGAAATTGCCCGTCAAAAATGACAGGGAAAATTTGTAAGGTTGGCAATGCTGTTTGCCACACAATGTGAGGCTCCCTCTTCTGAGCACCTGCTTTGGTTTTATTTTCTAAGTCCCGCGTGCCTGGCTTTGCTCAGCCTCGTTTTCATCCAGTTTCAGAATTTTTACGTTTTTCGTCCGACATTATTTCCCTCGCTTCGCTGATTTTCGTTGCAACGAAAAAAAAAAAAAAACATGGCTCCAATCAGTTTGCAACCTTACTCTCAGGCTGCCTGGCTCTCCCCTGTGCTGTGTGCGAGTGTGCTATTATTATTATTTTTTTATTATTTTGGTTGTTTTTCTTTGTTTTTAAATTACGCGTTTGAACCAATTGTGTGCCTCAACTGCTCGCCTACCGAGGGTCTCAGTGCAATGAGCGCCTTCGGCGCTTAATGCAGCCTAAGTCGTGCGTATGTCACAGAATTGCCCCCCCCCGCCCCAAAGAATTGACCCATGACCTCCTCCAGCCCCAGAGAATTGCCCCAAAACCCCATAGACTTGCCCCATGACGTCCCCCAGCCCCAGAGAATTGCCTCATGACCTCCGCCAACCCCAGAGAATTGCCCCGCAGCCCCAAAGAATTGTCCCGTGACCTCCCCCACACACAGACAGAATCACTCACACACTCACTCACAGAGGCACACACACTCACCCACTCACAGGTAGGCAAACACTCAGGCAGGCACACACTCACTCAGGCAGGCTGGCACTCAGGCACACACACACATACACTCAGGCAGGCACGCACACACTCAGGCAGGCACTCACACACACACGCAGGCACACACACACACACAGACAGGCAGGCACTTAGGCAGGCGCGCACTCTCAAGCAGGCACGCACTCACTCAGGCAGGCACACCACACACACTGTGGGAAGTCACATGATCTCAGACACTTTCCTTTCCCTTAGATTTCTGTCCTTTCATTCACTGATTGTTTTATCTACATCCCATGTGATACTCCCCCCAGCCCCAGAGAATTGCCCTGTGACCTCCCCAACCCCAAACAATTGCCCCCAGCCCCAGATAATTACCACGTGACCTCCCCAACCCCAAACAATTGCCCCCAGCCCCAGATAATTACCACGTGACCTCCCCAACCCCAAATAATTGCCCCCAGCCCCAGAGAATTGCCCTGTGACACCCCAACCTCAAATAATTGCCACCAGCCCCAACTGCAGTGAATTGCCCCCCAGACCCAGAGAATTGCCCCGTTACCCCCCCAACCCCAGTGAATTGCCACCCCAGCCTCAGATAATTGCCTCCTGACCTCCTCCAGCCCCAGAGAATTGGCCCCAAACTCCATAGAGACTTGCCCCATGACGTCTCCCCGGCCCAGAGAATTGTCCCATGACCTCCCCCAACCCCAGAGAATTGCCCCCCAGCCCCAAAGAATTGCCCTGTGTCCTCCCCCAACACCAGTGAATTGCCCCATCACCTGCCCCAGCCCCAGCAAATTGCCCTCCAGCCCCAGTAAAATGCCCAGTGACCTCCCCCACACATAGACAGAATCACTCAGGCACACAGACACACACACACTCAGGCAGGCATGCACGCAGGCAGGCAAGTACACACGCAGGCAGGCAGGCACACACTCAGGCAGGAAAAACACTCACTCGGGCAGGCACTCAGGCACACACTCAGGCACACACTCAGGCAGGCAGAGAAACATACAGACACTCGCGCTGCAATGTGCTTGGTCCGCTACTCCCCGCGCTCGCTTCTCCCTTCAACAGCAGCGTTTTTTTTTTGTTTTTTTTACAAAGCACCCTACAAGATTGGAAACTTGCTACTTATAATCTAAACGGAAAGGGAGAGGCAGAAACATAGGGACCAGTGACCTCCTCCACACACACACACACACACACACACATTATATATATATATATATATATATATATATATATATATATATATATATATATATATATATATATATATATATATATATATATATTGGCTATAAAAAGTCTACAAACCCCTGTTAAAATGTCAGGTTTCTGTGCTGTAAAAAAAATGAGACAAAGATATATAATTTCAGAACTTTTTCCACCTTTTATGTGACCTATAAACTGTACAAATCAATTAAAAAACAAACTGAAATCTTTTAGGTGGAGGGAAGAAAAATACAAAATAAAAATAATGTGGTTGCATAAGTCTGCACACCCTCTTATAACTGGGGATGTAGCTGTGTTCAGAATTAAGCAATCACATTCCAAATTGTGTTAAATAGGAGTCATACACCTGCCATCATTTAAAGTGCCTCCGATTGACCCCAAATAAAGTTCAGCTGCTCTAGTTGGTCTTTCCTGAAATGTTCTTAGTCGCATCCCACAGCAAAAGCCATGGTCCACAGAGAGCTTCCAAAGCATCAGAGGGATCTCATTGTTAAAAGGTATCAGTCAGTAGAAGGGTACAAAAGAATTTCCAAGGCATTAGATATACTATGGAACACAGTGAAGACAGTCATCATCAAGTGGAGAAAATATGGCACAACAGTGACATTACCAAGAACTGGAGCTCCCTCCAAAGTTGATGAAAAGACGAGAAGAAAACTGGTCTGGGAGGCTACCAAGAGGCCTACAGCAACATTAAAGGAGCTGCAGGAATATCTGGCAAGTACTGGCTGTGTGGTACATGTGACAACAATCTCCCGTATTTTTCATATGTCTCGGCTATGGGGTAGATTGGCAAGACGAAAGCCTTTTCTTACGAAGAAAAACATCCAAGCCAGGCTACATTTTGCAAAAACACATCTGAAGTCTCCCAAAAGCATGTGGGAAAAGGTGTTATGGTCTGATGAAACCAAGGTTGAACTTTTTGGCCATAATTCCAAAAGATATGTTTGGCGCAAAAACAACACTGCACATCACCAAAAGAACACCATACCCACAGTGAAGCATGGTGGTGGCAGCATCATGCTTTGGGGCTGTTTTTCTTCAGCTGGAACTGGGGCCTTAGTTAAGATAGAGGGAATTATGAACAGTTCCAAATACGCGTCAATATTGGCACAAAACCTTCAGACTTCTGCTAGAAAGCTGAACATGAAGAGGAACTTCATCTTTCAGCATGACAACGACCCAAAGCATACATCCAAATCAACAAAGGAATGGCTTCACCAGAAGAAGATTAAAGTTTTGGAATGGCCCAGCCAGAGCCCAGACCTGAATCCGATTGAAAATCTGTGGGGTGATCTGAAGAGGGCAGTGCACAGGAGATGCCCTCGCAATCTGACAGATTTGGAGTGTTTTTACAACGAAGAGTGGGCAAATCTTGCCAAGTCAAAATGTGCCATGCTGATAGACTCATACCCAAAAAAAGACTGAGTGCTGTAATAAAATCAAAAGGTGCTTCAACAAAGTATTAGTTTAAGGGTGTGCAGACTTATGCAACCATATTATTTTATTTTTATATTTTTTCTTCCCTCAACCAAAACGATTTCAGTTTGTTTTTCAATTGAGTTGTACAGTTTATAGGTCACATTAAAGGTGGAAAAAGTTCTGAAATGATTTATCTTTGTCTCATTTTTACAGCACAGAAATGTGACATTTTAACAGGGGTGTGTAGACTTTTTATATCCACTGTATATACACCTCCTCCACACATTATATACATATATACACCTCCCCCACACATTATATACATATATACACCTCCCCCACACATTATATAAATATATATACCTCCCCCACACATTATATACATATATACACCTCCCCCACACATTATATACATATATACACCTCCCCCACACATTATATACATATATACACCTCCCCCACACATTATATACATATATACACTTCCTCCACACATTATATAAATATATACACCTCCCCCACACCTTATATAATTATATACACCTCCCACACACATTATATACGTATATACACCTCCCCACACCTTATAAAAATATATACACCTCCCACACACATTACATACATATTTACACCTCCACAAATTATATACGGAAATATACACCTCCTCCACACATTATATATGTAAATATTCACTTCCCCCACACATTATATACATATATACACCTCTCCCACACCTTATATACATATATACACCTCTCCCACACATTATATACACCTCTCCCACACATTATATACATATGTACACCTCCTCCACACATTATATACATATATACACCTCCTCCACACATTATATACATATATACACCTCCTCCACACATTATATACGTATATACACCTCCTCCACACATTATATACGTATATACACCTCCTCCACACATTATATACGTATATACACCTCCTCCACACATTATATACGTATATACACCTCCTCCACACATTATATACGTATATACACCTCCTGCACACATTATGTACGTATATATACATCCACCTTACATTATATACATATACAAACCTCCACACACATTATATACATATATCCACCTTCCCCATCCATTATATACATATACAAACCCCCCACCCATTATATACATATACAAACCTCCCCACACATTATATACATATATATACACCTCCTGCACACATTATATACATTTATACACCTCCTCCACACATTATATACATTTATACACCTCCTCCACACATTATATACATTTATACATCTCCCCCACACATTATATACATTTATACATCTCCCCCACACATTATATACATATATATACACCTCCCCCACACATTATATACATATATATACACCTCCCCCACACATTATATACATACGTACACCTCCTCCACACAATGTATAAATATATACACACATTATATACATATATACACCTCCCCCACACATTATATACATATATACACCTCCCCCACACATTATATACACCTCCCCCACACAGTATATACACCTCCCCCACACATTATATACATATATACACCTCCTCTACACATTATATACATATATACACCTCCCCCACACATTATATACATATATACACCTCCTCTACACATTATATACATATATACACTTCCTCCACAAATTATATAAATATATACACCTCCCCCACACCTTATATAATTATATACACCTCCCACACACATTATATAGGTATATACACCTCCCCACACCTTATAAAAATATATACACCTCCCACACACATTACATACATATTTACACCTCCACAAATTATATACGGAAATATACACCTCCTCCACACATTATATATGTAAATATTCACTTCCCCCACACATTATATATGTAAATATTCACTTCCCCCACACACTATATACATATATACACCTCTCCCACACCTTATATACATATATACACCTCTCCCACACCTTATATACATATATACACCTCTCCCACACCTTATATATATATATACACCTCTCCCACACATTATATACATATATACACCTCTCCCACACCTTATATACATATATACACCTCTCCCACACCTTATATACATATATACACCTCTCCCACACCTTATATACATATGTACACCTCCTCCACACATTATATACATATATACACCTCCTCCACACATTATATACATATATACACCTCCTCCACACATTATGTACGTATATATACATCCACCTCACATTATATACATATACAAACCTCCACACACATTATATACATATATCCACCTTCCCCATCCATTATATACATATACAAACCCCCCACCCATTATATACATATACAAACCTCCCCACACATTATATACATTTATACACCTCCTCACACATTATATACATTTATACATCTCCCCCACACATTATATACATATATATACATCTCCCCCACACATTATATACATATATATACACCTCCCCCACACATTATATACATATATATACACCTCCCCCAAACATTATATACATATATACACACCTTACACCGTATTTTGACAAATACACACCCCCTACCTCCACACTCTGTATGAGAGATAACTAAGCTGTAATCTATTTGCCCTTTGTTATTATTACTTCCGCTGGCAACATAGATATGAGGTCATGACGCACGCTACAAGTGCATAAGTTTAACGTCTTCAAAGGGTAAGTTTGAATCCGCCATGTTTGTTTTGGGCAGCTGCTGTGAAAATATTTCCCGAGTTTATTGATGCAATTGTTTTCATGATGATTTATTCAGATAATATATATTCATTTTAATAAAACCGTTAACTGACAAGAGGATGAAAAATGTATCAAATTACATGGGTTGTACTTCTTTTACCGACAGGCCCTCTGCTGTCCTTATTTATTGGTTAGCTTTAACAGCAATGGATTGTGGGCGTTGTAGTCTTTCTACTTAATTTCCTTTCATCTCATCTACACTTGGCTACCGGTAGCATTATAACCAGGTTATTGAAAGTTTGTTTTTTAAAAATCTGATTTACATCTGATTTACATTCATATATATATATATATACACACACACGTAAAAAGGGGGTAGTATCACAATGATTAATAAGAATGAATATCTAAATATGTGTGATAAGATCTTAGAGAAAATACTATAAGGAAATCCCACTAAGGAATATTTAAATGAACTGAGAGCTATCCTTACACAAATAAAGGAGAAAAGTCTTATCTCCAATGAAAATTTTCCTTCCTAAGAATCCTACAATTTTGATATTCTATGCATTGCCCAAAGTGCATAAAAGAGTTAAAACGAGTCCAGGAAGACCTATCATCTCTGGTGAAACAATCTAACCGAGAGTTATCAATTAGTTGACAATGAACTCCGGGACATTATGAAAAGTTTACCATCCTATTTACAGGACACACATTATGTATTGAAACTGATGGATGGCCTGACAGTACCAGAGACATCTATGCTGGAGAGCCTGGACGTGGAACAACTATACAGCAATATTCCTGGATATGAAAAGTAAAGTAGAGGGAGTACCCTAATAGAGTGCTAAAAGGAGCATATAGAAAAGCACTTGAAACTATATAAAAAAAAAAGAACAAGGTATAGATCAACCTATAAGATGCATAATGTCCTATGATGACAATAATGAAGCTATCAAACGAATCCCTGACAAACATTGGGATCTACTAAAATAGGACCCTATTTTAAAACAACATCATCTAAAACAACATCTTACAACATCTTGCAGAAAAAGCGTCAGTCACTTATAGAAGGGGACGCAATCTAGGAGATATTCTCACAAATAGCCTCTTTTCAAAAGAAAACATCAGCTTGAAAGAAAAAAATAAAGCCTATTCAAATGCGAGTATTGTAAAGCATGCCAATGGGTACAACAGGAAAAGACATTTAAACACCCATCAACTGGGATTAAATGCCCTATAAATGAATTTTACAATTGCTCAATCTTGTCTATGTAATCACCTCTGCATGTCCTAAGATCTATGTAGGCAAAACTGAAAGATTCTCCAGAAGACGTATCTTAGAGCATACCTCCTCAATAAATTTGAAACTGGATACAACTGTTGCCAGACAAGTGGAACTGTGTCACAAAAACAAAACAGATGCTATACATTTCCATGTCATTGATAAAATCACACCAAAACCAAGAGGAAGGAATGACAGACAGCATCTACTGCAACTTGAGAGTCGCTGGATTTACCAATTAAAGGCTCAAAGCCCTGAAGGGCTTAATGAAGGATTTTCATACACTCTGTTTTTATAGTAATACCATATAAAAACTGGCATAGAGGTATTTATCGCCTTCAAGAACATGAACTACAATATAGCCTTTATTGTTCTGCCGTAAGATAGGTTCTCTATAATAAGAAAAATAAGTACCTGAGATGTAATAATGCAAACAAGGAACTCTATCAAATAACAAGAAAAGATAGTAGTTGAAATGATCTAATGAAAAAATAGTTAATTACTTAATGAACTTACAAAAGTTCCAAGAAAGGAGAGGGTTAATATATCCAAAAGAAAGAATGTTAGATGATGTAATAAGGAAGCGGGAGGAGCTTCTGTTTTAAAATAACCTGCCAAAGTAGAGAAAGCCAAAATGATAGTGATTCCTTGGGAAAGTTCAGTTACAGTACTTCACCGAAACCGGTCGGGCTCTTGCACTCCTGGTTTAAAACGGATAATGCAGATATTAGTATACATTAGTGCACATTAACACTTACCAACACCTTGATGTTCTTTGGAGCTGTACTTACCTTTGCTTCAGGTATGGTGATGGCAGCTGCGAGGTTCCCTGGAAGGGTATCCGGCACAAGCCTAGACGCAGAGCTATAGAAGGTATTTAGAAGTCATATTTTCCTATTGGTAGTGCGGTAGCACAACCTACGGTGACATTGCCACCATTGCACATATAGATATCTGCATTTTTCCGCTGTATACATGTATATTTTTAACCACCTGTTCTTACCTTGATTTTCTGGTTCTCTGATGATTTAAACAACCCAATGAGGAGAACTAAAGTCTAAAATGTCTCTTCATTACAGTATATAGGCATTACGATACACACCACACTGTATATAGGCATTACGAGTATAAAGCCATTACGATACACACCGCACTGCCTATTTCCATATGAATGAAGCAATCCCTTGTGGATATAATTATTATTTTATACTCTCTCCTTATGTGGAGATGATTATGTCCAATGTGACTATTTCTGCCATATAGCTCTGAGGTGCACATCATTAGAACTGGTTATTTTATCAATTTTGGATATAACTACTACAAGGCTAAATAAAGTGTTTTGTTTTGCCCTTTTTATATATATATATATATATATATATATATATATATATATACACACACACACACATATTTGTAAATATTCTATTATATCTTCTCATGTGACAACACTGAAGTAATGACACTCTGCTACAATGTAAAGTAGTAAGTGTACAGCCTGTATAACAGTGTGAATTTGCTGTTCCCTCAAAATAACTCCACACACAGCCATTAATGTCTAAACCGTTGGCAACAAAAGTGAGTACACCCCCAAGTGGAAATGTCCAAATTGGGCCCAAAGTGTCAATATTTTGTGTGGCCACCATTACTTTCCAGCACTGCCTTAACCCTCATGGGCATGGAGTTCTCCAGAGTTTAACAGTTTGCCACCGGAGTCCTCTTCAACTCCTCCATGATGACATCACAGAGCTGGTGGATGTTAGCGACCTTGCACTGCCCCACCTTTCTTGCACCGCCCCACAGATGCCCTATAAGGTTCAGTGCTCTGGAAAATGTCAGCGCTACGGAATATGTTGGCGCAATACACATAAAAGTTAATAATAGTTCTGTAAACATGCTTGGCCAGTCCATCACCTTTACCTTCAGCTTCTTTAGCAAGGCAGTGGTCATCTTGGATGTGTGTTTGTGGTCGTTATCATGTTGGAATACTGCCCTCTGAATGGAGAGGATCATGCTCTGCTTCAGTATGTCACAGTACATGTTGGCATTCATGGTTCCCTCAATGAACTGTAGCTCCCTAGTGCTGGCAGCACTCATGCAGGCCCAGACCATGACACTCCCACCACCATGCTTGACTATAGACAAGACACACATGTCTTTGTACTCCTCAGCTGGTTGCCGCCACACACGCTTGACAACATCTGAACCAAATACGTTTATCTTGGTCTCATCGGGCCACAGGACATGGTTCCAGTAATCCATGTCCTTAGTCTGCTTTTCTTCAGCAAACTGTTTGCGGGCTTTCTTGTGCATCATCTTTAGAAGAGGCTTCCTTCTGGGACGACAGTCATGCAGACCAATTTGATGCAGTGTGCGACGTATGGTCTGAGCACTGACAGGCTGACCCCCACCCATTCAACCTCTGCAGCAATGCTGGTAGCACTCCTACGTCTATTTCCCAAAGACAACCTCTGGATATGACGCTGAGCACGTGGTCTACCATGGCGAGGCCTGTTCTGAGTGGAACCTGTCCTGTGAAACCGCTGTAAGGTCTTGCCCACCGTGCTGCAGTTCAGTTTCAGGGTCTTGGCAATCTTATAGCCTAGGCCATCTTTGAGTAGCGCAACAATTCTTTTTTCAGATCCTCAGAGAGTCCTTTGCCATGAGGTGCCATGTTGAACTTACAGTAACCAGTATGAGAGTGTGTGAGAGTGATAACGCCAAATTTAATATACCTGCTCCCCATTCACACCTGAGACCTTGTAACATTAATAAGTCAAATGACACGGGGGAGGGAAAATGGCTAATTGAGCCCAATTTGGACATTTTCACTTAGGAGTGTACTCACTTTTGTTGCCAACGGTTTAGACATTAATGGCTGTGTGTTGAGTTATTTTCAGGAGGACAACAAATTTACTTTGTTATACAGGCTGTACACTTACTACTTCACATTGTAGCAGAGGGGCATTTCCTTGTCTCCTTGCTCTGTTTGCCTTGCTCTGATTCCAATGCTCACTGTGCAGGAAAGTCTCTTGAACAATGTGAGTACTACAGATGGGGTAGACTCTCTTTTTTCACATCCGTCTCCAGTTTCAGAGCAGAATCGTATCACGCTTTGGAGAATCTGACTACCTCATGGTGCCCATGGAGATGATACAGGTCTCTGAGAAGATCTTTACTGAAATCCCAATTCAGAATGAGCAGGTAATGGATAAAGTCACGTTGAATTGTCCATGTGAGAGACAAAGAAAACCACTTGGTCAAAAGGAGAGATAAAGGTCACTGGCTGGACATTGACCTTACTAGAGATGGGTACTTTCCATACATTCACTAAATACAAGGGGTAGAATATGAAGTTCATGTTACCTTGCTTACTATTCATTGTAAGTGTAAGTTTTTAGTTTATCTTTATGCGCTTTACCTGCTTTCTTGAAGGATTTACCTCTACCCCTGTTCTCGGGAACTTAAATGGCCAACGTTCTTCTTGGGTGATTTGACCCAGTAAAATTCACTGATCTTAAGAATGTATTGTTTGTTTAGGCACAATATGATTTAGATGACATTGAACTTTACTTCTCCAAGGAAGAGTCTGACTGTTTAACAGAGGAAGGCAAGGAGCCTTATAAGGACGTAACGACGAAGAATTACCAGAACCTCTTGTTTCTAGGTGAGCAAATATTACAAGATTCCTGAAATGTAATTATTTTTTATTTTTTGTAAAATAAAACAATGCACAGTCTCTATTTTGCACAAGAAGATGATTGTGATTTACAGTAGACAATCAACATTATTTAAAATCAATAAGAGGAGTAAAGTCTTCTGGAATGAAGCTAGTGCTACAATACATTTTTCTGGAGTTTTGTATTCTGAAAGGTGAAAGTAATTCATATTATGTGAATACAGTACCTGTTAGGATAGGGACTCTGTTGAAAGGCCAACTGTTAGGTCCATCGGGAGTCAGATGTCTCTTGGGGTTAGAAGTCAACTACTCAAATAAATTAGAGAATTGGAGAAGTGGTCCATGAAACTCGCTCGACGTCAAGGGTCATGTTATGGGGATTCTGCTTACTCCTGTGATTTTGCAGCACCTTACTCTGGGGTAACGTTGTGCACATGCCGAGGAGGAAGAAGCTCTCCAAGAGAAGTTGTCGCAAGGTGAGCATCTTGGTGGCCTGTAAACTGGTTGTTGCTTGGTGATGATTCCCAGTAGCTCTGTTAAGGTTGCAATCACTGTATTTGTATTAGTTATGAGGTGGCGAGGCTTAGTTATGTGGTTGGGGCATATGTGAATGGTTGAGATTGGGATGTGTATTGAGGTCTTCATCTAAGATTGTTGCATTTTCTGCTCTTTGCACATAATGTCCTCAACATAATAAAAATTAATCCATATAATTGCATCTCCCAGAGGAACTTTGGATGGGAGCTGCTATTGCTAGGCTCTGTGTGCACAATCTGAGGACTGGTAGTTGGCCAAGGACTTGGAACTAAATTGAAAGAGGAGTTATAAGTATTCATTGAAGGAATGGGCAAGTTTGCTCCTGGAGGACCACACAGGGATCATTTTAATGCACAGGTCGCACTGCATTATGAATATATTTTGTTGTTGTTAAATCCTTCAGTCATATCAAACTCTCCATGAGCCTATGGAATGCATCAGGCCAGGCACATATGTCTCCGGCTGTTTATCTGTACGGTTTTCTTGGCAAAGTTACTGTAGTGGGTTGCCAGTTCCTTCTCCAGTGGACCACAATTTGTCTGATTTCTAGTTACATAGTAATTAAGGTTGAAAAAGAACTTTAGTCCATCACGTTCAACCTTTGTAGATCTCCTCTGATCTGCAATATGCAGATTAGTTGTTAATTGAACCAGAGAAAGACAATAACTTGCCCGTCTAGGGTGACCCTTCACCCCGACAAGGTAGCGATCTAGAAGGGAATGGAGACATTTCCAAAAATTCATATTTTAGGCTTATTTGTATATTGTTACAAATCATGTAGTATATTAACAATAAAGTTAAGTGAGTTTAAATTAATCAACAGACAGTTTAAGCTGAAACATTTTTACATCAAATGTACTGTTTATTAATTGTAGATTGTACTCGGTCCACTACATTTAATTACAGTTACTATTAATATTAACTATCCCCCCCCCCCCCCATCTTAGGTGCCATGGTGGTCCATAGTGTTATCCAATCAGAGAAGGATAACATTATGGACCACCATGGCACCTAAGATCAACCTGTGACAACACAGGTCCACTGCTGCAGATGCACCATGGTGCTCCTCTGATCCACTTGAGACCCACTGCAGGAAGATCTTGCTGAATGAAGAGGGTCTTGGACCTTCAAAGAACAGCCCAGAGCCAGTACATAGTCCAAAACAACTATGCCACTTGATTAGGGCAACTAGGATACATTCATAGGGGTTATAACAAAAGAAACTTGAAAAAAAGGTTTGGCAACTTTCGAAAAAGCATTTGAATCCCTTGCTTAAACCATGGACCCTATGACCCCACATAGGGGTACAAATGGACCCCATAGTCCTTAAAATAATACACCAAACTGTCTACACTAAACTAAATACAAAAAATAAAAAACTATTTAAAATAAAAAAGTATTACTATCAAAATAAAAAATGATTATAAATAAAATTAAAAAAAATATACGTACAATCACATATATAGTTGTGAGCGTACGAGTTGTTGCTAACGCTACGCGAGTCGCAGCCCTCGCAAAGCGAGGGCTGCGACTCGCGTAGCGAGCTGCAGCCCTCGCGTAGCAAGGGGCACTGCCCGAGGGTCTCAGTTGCTGGCATGGAGCGCCGTCGGCGCTCCATGCCAGCACCTGAGGACCGCGCAGCGAGCAAAGGCCTTTGCAAAGCGAGGGCACTGCCCGAGGGTCTCAGTTGCTGGCATGGAGCGCCGAAGGCGCTCCTTGCCAGCAACTGAGGACCCTCGCGAAGCCGTCGGCGCTCCATGCCAGCACCTGAGGACCTCGCAAAGCGAGGGCCGCAGTTGCTGGCATGGAGCGCCGAAGGCGCTCCATGCCAGCAACTGCAACCCTCGCAAACTTCACGTCGCAACCCAAACAGCACGACACACACAAACAACATACGACACACGTTCACACACATTACGGCCTCGCAACACTCGGACGCAACTCGCGAACATTACAAAATGTAAAACACAATACATACACACAGAACATACATAAAAACATTACCTACACCAAGAGGGAGCACCCAGGACCTCAAAAATGCAGTGAGTTTAAATTAATCAACAGACAGTTTAAGCTGAAACATTTTTACATCAAATGTACTGTTTATTAATTGTAGATTGTACTCGGTCCACTACATTTAATTACAGTTACTATTAATATTAACTATCCCCCCCCCCCCATCTTAGGTGCCATGGTGGTCCATAGTGTTATCCAATCAGAGAAGGATAACATTATGGACCTCCATGGCACCTAAGATCAACCTGTGACAACACAGGTCCACTGCTGCAGATGCACCATGGTGCTCCTCTGATCCACTTGAGACCCACTGCAGGAAGATCTTGCTGAATGAAGAGGGTCTTGGACCTTCAAAGAACAGCCCAGAGCCAGTACATAGTCCAAAACAACTATGCCACTTGATTAGGGCAACTAGGATACATTCATAGGGGTTATAACAAAAGAAACTTGAAAAAAAGGTTTGGCAACTTTCGAAAAAGCATTTGAATCCCTTGCTTAAACCATGGACCCTATGACCCCACATAGGGGTACAAATGGACCCCATAGTCCTTAAAATAATACACCAAACTGTCTACACTAAACTAAATACAAAAAATAAAAAACTATTTAAAATAAAAAAGTATTACTATCAAAATAAAAAATGATTATAAATAAAATTAAAAAAAATATACGTACAATCACATATATAGTTGTGAGCGTACGAGTTGTTGCTAACGCTACGCGAGTCGCAGCCCTCGCAAAGCGAGGGCTGCGACTCGCGTAGCGAGCTGCGGCCCTCGCGTAGCAAGGGGCACTGCCCGAGGGTCTCAGTTGCTGGCATGGAGCGCCGTCGGCGCTCCATGCCAGCACCTGAGGACCGCGCAGCGAGCAAAGGCCTTTGCAAAGCGAGGGCACTGCCCGAGGGTCTCAGTTGCTGGCATGGAGCGCCGAAGGCGCTCCTTGCCAGCAACTGAGGACCCTCGCGAAGCCGTCGGCGCTCCATGCCAGCACCTGAGGACCTCGCAAAGCGAGGGCCGCAGTTGCTGGCATGGAGCGCCGAAGGCGCTCCATGCCAGCAACTGCAACCCTCGCAAACTTCACGTCGCAACCCAAACAGCACGACACACACAAACAACATACGACACACGTTCACACACATTACGGCCTCGCAACACTCGGACGCAACTCGCGAACATTACAAAATGTAAAACACAATACATACACACAGAACATACATAAAAACATTACCTACACCAAGAGGGAGCACCCAGGACCTCAAAAATGCAACTTAGACCTCGATTTTACTCGAAATAAAAGAGTTTAGAGACTAAAAAAAAATCTAAGCGAGAGAAAAAATGGCCGCCGAACAAAACGAAAACGAGGCTACAGCACTGTAAACTCGCAAAACACCACAACAAACTCGCAAAACACCACAACAAACTCGCAAAACGCCACAAACGACCTACGGATATTCATACCACACAGTGCACACATTCATCACGCTTACACAGCACCTCCACACCACTAATGCTGCAGCAACATCAACACAGATTGCAGCTCTTCATCACAATGCTTCAAAATAGGTACAGTATATTCATTTAGTTATGTATTACATATTTCATTATTATACACCAAACAGCATTAGCTACCTTACAATTTCATTGCCGTCATTTTTTGACGGGCAATTCGCTAGTAAAAGTAATAAGATTAAACATAAAATAAAATAAAAAATACATACAATAAAAGTGATAAGATTAAATATAAAATAAAAAAATTAAAACTGTAAAGGAAAAAGCTATTAGTTACTATACCTCTTAGATGGACAGATGCCATGATGTTTTAAAGCAACAGGTGTTGGTTGTATCCACCTCTATCAAAGTTGAATTCATCTACATATTCAAATACAGATTATAAAATAAACCCAGGTCATACATTTTTTACTGAAAGATCAAAAGCTTTCACTACAAGGTCTCTGACCAAGAAATCATGAACTCATAGGCGTAGAAAGCTATATGAAGGGTCCATAAACCTTTTAATTCAATTTATTCCTATTATGGATGACCTCACCTTTTCCCTGCACACCCCGAATTTCTCAATTATCACTAGAACAATCTCTCTCTTTATCATCTATCAACTTTCTTATCTCTCTCAGCTTCCCACCTGACTCCTCTGCTTTTCCGTCTGAGTAAGTCCATCACCTATCACCATGACATATGCCTATGTTATAGCACTGTGTAAAATATGTGCACTTCTAGAGAAGCTAATATAATGGATGCTTTATTTATTATAATGACTACCTAAATCGTTTACATTTTGGTCACAAACAGGTTAGGCTTCTTCGAAATGATATTAGTCAACCTATGGATTTGATGTTACAGATCCAAAGTGCTCCTAGTTGTAAAGAGGACTGAGATGTAATATCTGATTACGAGTTTCCCCACATTCAGTGTATATACTTCATAATCTCATGAAGACACATTTGTGAATACATATGTTTCTTTTTATTAAGTGCTTTTAATTAATACATGAAAACACACTATCAGATGAGGCCAGTGTGTATTCCTTACTCAATGTTCTTATAGTTTAACTTCAGGAAAGGACAATGGCTCTGGTTGGCTCACTTCTCTCTCTAAATAAATGTCTTACATCCATCTACAAAACAGTCCATACATGAGAGTATGACCCTCAATTATTCTGTTCCAACATTTATGCACAAATGTCAGGACCTGTCCAATTTCAATGTATTAAGACAAATGATAATAATAATAATACAATTATTAGTAATAATAATGCTCTTCTTCTGATGAATTAAGTAATTTTTTTTTAATTATTTGTGAACTTTGATTAATTCCTGAACTTGCATGAATCCTATGTCTCCTCTTGACTGATTTGCCGGCTAACATGGACCTACTTACCATACACTATCTCAAGTTTCATGGCTTGGATGCAAGTTGCTTTTATATTGAATTCCTTCAACAATCATAATAGAATAGAAATGTATTACCAATCATCAAAAATGTTACATATGCTAATTATCTGATTAGCTTTATTTTTTGGGTTAAAACTATACTACAAACCAAAATTGTTGGGGAAAATATGAATTTTTAAAGGCTTTATGTATGAGTAAAAGAATCCATTTTGTGTTTGATACATCACATTATGAGGGTGTGTGTTTTTAGAGATCTTTAGAGGGAAGGGTTGGTTGGATGAAACAGACAGAAGACGAGAGACATTATACGAGAGACATTATACGAGAGACATTATATTCCATTTCCGCTCGCTGCAATTTCCAGGTTATTCCCTTCGCGTTCCCTTCCTTCTCCCCCTACCAATTTCTCATTCCCTCTCATTCACCCTTTCCTCTCTATCTCTTCCCTCTACTTCAACCCTTTCCTCTACCCTACCAATTCCTTCTATTTTTCCTTCTCTCTCCCTCTTCCCTTCTTTCTTCCCCTGTCCCCTTTACCCTCCATCTCCATTCCATTTCCCCTACCTATTTCCTGTGCCCTCTACTAATCTTTTCTCCTTCACTTTTGCCCTTTCCTCTCTTTCTCTTCCCTCTACCTCACCCCGACCTCTTTTTCCATTCTCTGTGTATTTTCCCTCCCCAATTTTCTATATAATTCACCTTCTCCCTCCCCTCCACTTCCCTTGCTTCCCCTACTCTCTCTCTATTCTGTCCCATTTCTCTTTCATTTTCTCCCCTTCCCTCTCTTATTTTCCATTCCCATTCTTTCCCTCTCGCCACTTTCCTCTTCCCTCCATCTTCCTCCCCCTTCCCTCTCATTTTCTCCTATTTACTCTCTTCCCTTCCACATCTCTCCTCTTCCCTGTCTTTCCCTTCCATTTTCTGCCCTCTCTCTTGCTCTCTCCTCTTCCCCCATGCCTTCCTTCCCTTTCTTTCCCTCTTCCATCTCTTTCTTTATCGTTTCCTCTCTCCCCTTTGCTCTGCCCTTCCCTGTCTTTCAACCATTATCTCTTTTTATCAAGGATAAATTCATAATTTTAATAGATAAATATAGATATATACCATATAGGTTCATGTATGCACCGGTGCCAGTATAGACAAGCATGCTTATTTATATTGTCTGTGTACACTTATAGTTACATTGCTACATTGAAATATAGTCTCCCACAGGACATGTATTCAGCTCCAATCATCACTTGCTCATACAATCCAACTCTGGTCAGTTTACTCTACACCTAATTAAATAATAAAGATTATATGGATCTATCCCTATTTGCCCACGCATTTCTTCTGCAGCACTGACAGCTGCAGTTACAGGTGCCAACCCCCAGAGGGCGCTGTGAGTTTTCGGGCGCCATCAATTTTCAGGGAAGGCAAAGAACTATTCTCCCCTCCGACGTGGCGCAACTCGATGTCGCTGATTCCACAGCGAGGCCATCGCTATGTTCGGTGCAGGCACTCGGCCTCCCAGGGCCTCAGGCACGCCTCTTATAGCTCAAGGCCTCTTCTGTCGGCACACCTTCTATGCTACAATCGGCAGCGCCATCTGTCGGCTGGAGGCGGAACTGCAGCTGTCAGATTTTGCGATGGTGAAGAGGGAAAGGACCGATTATAAATCTATTTTAGATAGTGCTTCAGTTTTATGTCTGCATATATACAATAGTGAGGCATTTTCCACTCCAGTAATGTGTGTATAGTGTCTAGAAGAACTGACCATAACAAAAATGGCGGATCCAGACTCGATTTGACTAACAGCCTCTCCTTAGCAACCGAAAATTAGAATCAGAACAAACTGAAGTAACGGTAATAACTGTAATCTGAGCCAGGAGACAGGGACTGTGAGTTGATACTTGAGAGGAATATGTCAGTCTGTCTGTCTGTATCTATCTCTCTCTCTTTCTATGTATCTATCTATCTATCTATCTATATCTATCTATCTATCTATCTATCTATCTTTCTTATATATTATGAGCGCCTAAGGCACATGCGAGCGCGTAAATCTAACTCCACAAAAAAAAATAATGTACACAAAATTATAACACACTCACACACAGCACGTGGGGAGACACAGGAGGCCTGGGAGTGAGGTTGCAACCGAATTACACCCATATTTGGCGTTTTTCACCACTCGAAAATCACCTAAGCGAGGAAAGAATGGCGGAGGAAAAAACGCAAAATATCAGAAACAGCATGAAAACGAGGCTCTGGGTCGAAAAACGTAGAAAATAAACAACGGGAGCAAAAGCCTCACATTTTGTGGCAACCAACATTGCCAGCCTTACAATTTTAATCCAGTCATTTTTGACGGCAAGTAGCTAGTATATATATATATATATATATACTAGGAAATTGGCCGTCAAAAATGACGGGAGTAAAATTGTAAGGCTGGCAATGTTGTTTGCCACAAAATGTAAGGGCTTTTGCTTCTCTGAGCGCCTTTGGCGCTCATTGCAAGCCTCTCCCGCTCACGTTGCTCATCGCGAGCACCTCGATGAGTGCACTCATTGCGAGCCTTTCCTCCCGCCCCCTATATTAAGGGTTGGTATAAAAATCAGTATTGTGTTACAAGGACATGGACATTTTTTTTCTTGAATCACAAAAAGAGTGTTGGATAGGTGTCACAGGAATAGAAAATGTATTCAGAAATGTAATTGCTCTTGGGGCTTGCCCTCTGCCAGCCAATGAAATCTACAAACTAAAATATGCTCTCTCTCTCTCTCTCCCTCTCTCGTAAATACACATAAGACAATATAAATAAATATAGATATATACCATATAGGTTCCTATATGCACCGGTGCCAGTATAGACAAGCATGCTTATGTATATTGTCTGTGTACACTTATTGTTACATTGCTACATTGAAATATAGTCTCCCACAGGACATGTATTCAGCTCCCATCATCCCTTGCTCATCCAATCCAACTCTGGTCAGTTTACTCTACACCTAATTAAATAATAAAGATTATATGGATCTATCCCTATTTGCCCACGCATTTCTTCTGCAGCACTGACAGCTGCAGTTACAGGTGCCAACCGCCAGAGGGCGCTGTGAGTTTTCGGGCACCATCAATTTTCAGGGAAGGCAAAGAACTATTCTCCCCTCCGACGTGGCGCAACTCGATGTCGCTGATTCCACAGCGAGGCCATCGCTATGTTCGGTGCAGGCACTCGGCCTCCCAGGGCCTCAGGCACGCCTCTTATAGCTCAAGGCCTCTTCTGTCGGCACACCTTCTATGCTACAATCGGCAGCGCCATCTGTCGGCTGGAGGCGGAACTGCAGCTGTCAGATTTTGCGATGGTGAAGAGGGAAAGGACCGATTATAAATCTATTTTAGATGGTGCTTCAGTTTTATGTCTGCATTTATACAATAGTGAGGCATTTTCCACTCCAGTAATGTGTGTATAGTGTCTAGAAGAACTGACCATAACAAAAATGGCGGATCCAGACTCGATTTGACTAACAGCCTCTCCTTAGCAACCGAAAATTAGAATCAGAACAAACTGAAGTAACGGTAATAACTGTAATCTGAGCCAGGAGACAGGGACTGTGAGTTGATACTTGAGAGGAATATGTCAGTCTGTCTGTCTGTATCTATCTCTCTCTCTTTCTATGTATCTATCTATCTATCTATCTATATCTATCTATCTATATCTATCTATCTTTCTTATATATTATGAGCGCCTAAGGCACATGCGAGCGCGTAAATCTAACTCCACAAAAAAAAATAATGTACACAAAATTATAACACACTCACACACAGCACGTGGGGAGACACAGGAGGCCTGGGAGTGAGGTTGCAACCGAATTACACCCATATTTGGCGTTTTTCACCACTCGAAAATCACCTAAGCGAGGAAAGAATGGCGGAGGAAAAAACGCAAAATATCAGAAACAGCATGAAAACGAGGCTCTGGGTCGAAAAACGTAGAAAATAAACAACGGGAGCAAAAGCCTCACATTTTGTGGCAACCAACATTGCCAGCCTTACAATTTTAATCCAGTCATTTTTGACGGCAAGTAGCTAGTATATATATATATATATATACTAGGAAATTGGCCGTCAAAAATGACGGGAGTAAAATTGTAAGGCTGGCAATGTTGTTTGCCACAAAATGTAAGGGCTTTTGCTTCTCTGAGCGCCTTTGGCGCTCATTGCAAGCCTCTCCCGCTCACGTTGCTCATCGCGAGCACCTCGATGAGTGCACTCATTGCGAGCCTTTCCTCCCGCTCGCTTTATTAAGGGTTGGTATAAAAATCAGTATTGTGTTACAAGGACATGGACATTTTTTTTCTTGAATCACAAAAAGAGTGTTGGATAGGTGTCACAGGAATAGAAAATGTATTCAGAAATGTAATTGCTCTTGGGGCTTGCCCTCTGCCAGCCAATGAAATCTACAAACTAAAATATGCTCTCTCTCTCTCTCTCCCTCTCTCGTAAATACACATAAGACAATATTAATAAATATAGATATATACCATATAGGTTCCTATATGCACCGGTGCCAGTATAGACAAGCATGCTTATGTATATTGTCTGTGTACACTTATTGTTACATTGCTACATTGAAATATAGTCTCCCACAGGACATGTATTCAGCTCCCATCATCCCTTGCTCATCCAATCCAACTCTGGTCAGTTTACTCTACACCTAATTAAATAATAAAGATCATAAATCTATTTTACATAGTGCTTCAGTTTTACGTCTGTATTTCTACAATAGTGAGGCATTTTCCTCTCCAGTAATGCGTGTGCAGTGGCTACAGAAACTGACCACAACAAAAATGGCGGATCCAGGTTCGTTTTAGCTACATTGTGGCTAATAACCTCTCCTTCACAACCGGAAGTAGAATCAGAACTAACTGAACAGTTTAACCCTTTCATCAACCACATTCATTTGCTGAGAAGTATTTTTTTAGCAGAAATCACATCATGGCTGCCTACACATTGTTTTTCATACAAATGGAAATGGATTTCTTGGACTTATGGACTCATTGTTTACAGCTATGAACTGTATACCTACAAATACCAAAATGGCATCAAACCTGATGTAAATATAACCCAACAGATATTCAGGAACATGGAAAAAAGTAGGTAGAAATGTAAATTAGGTAGATAAGCTACCTCTGGGACATGAATTAAGATTCCCATTGGCAGGTTACAGCCTAACTCCACAATAGGAGAATTAAAGAACCACTGCAGTTCCTGAAAAAATACAATAGTTTGTCAAGTATGTACCAAACCAGCAATATTAGCAGTTATGGAAGCCAACGACATAAAATATTTTTTGGGAAAATCTAAATATTTAAAGACTCAGTTTAGGAGTAAAGGAATCTATTAATTCAAATACATGAGAGATGGATGGTGTGTGTGTGAGTTTGTAGTTATCAGTGGAGGGAGGGGTGGAGGAGGAGGGGACATTAAAAATAGCCTTTGTTTGATAACTCATGGAACAAAGGTTGTTCAATCATCAGATGATCTGTGTCTTTACATGGATGGATGTTATTATATGTGTGACTGCCAATTGGTATTGGCTAGGTGATGAGTCTAGACTGCAAGATGGCAGTCAAAAGGGGAAATGCCAGCAAGTTTATATGTGTGAATGCTAATTGGTATTGGCTAGGCGAAGAGTCTAGACTACAAGATGATGGCAGTCGAAAAGGGAAATGCCAGGGAGTTTATATGTGTAAATGTCAATTTGTATTGGCTAGGCGAAGAGTCTAGACTACAAGATGGCAGTCAAAAGAAGAAATGCCAGGGAGTTTATATGTGTGAATGCCAATTGGCATTGGCTAGGTGAATAGTCTAGACTACAAGATGGTAGTCAAAAGGGGAAACGCCAGATATTTTTAATGTGTGAATGTTAATTGGTATTGGCTAGGCGAAGAGTCTAGACTACAAGATAACGCCAATCAAAAAGGGAAACGCCATGGAGTTTTTGGTTTGGTGACATTTAATCCCGCGACACTTAATCCCGCCACAGATAATCCCATTGACAATGTAATAGGTGACTGACTTAAAAATGTAAAGTGACATTAAAAGTATTTTTATTAGTTGCATCTGAAACTATTTTTATTAGTTGCAATGAATTTACAGATGTTCTGTGCATTTCTTGCTTCAATGAAGTTGAAACAGATTTGAATTAATATGGTCCATTCAATACATAACTTGGGTAATGTTTAATGCAAGCTCTTTAAAATACATGAAAATAATAATTGGATTCCATATTCCTTTAATCCATGTATATACTGTACTGTTTTAATTTGGAAACATACTTTTGTAATATATATGGTTCACACTTTTTTTTTTAATTGTTCAGTTGTTTTCTGGCTCTCCGCGACAGATAATCCTATTGACACTTAAGCGGAGAAAATTAATGCTATTCCAAGTGAGTTAGCCAAGAAACTCTCTGACTTATATAGTGGGAGTTATGGTGGTTTTCTTAATTTCAGCCAATCTGGTCCATGTTAGTTCTTCAACGATCAGAATTATTAATGCGATCATACTATTGTATAAGCGTATTTTTTATTTGATGGATTACTGTTGGTGAAGTGGTTTGCAATATTAGCCTATCTGTGAGTATATAATGTGTCAGCGGGATGAAGTATCGGGGGATTAAGTGTCAATGGGATTAAATGTCGCCGGATTAAGTGTCGCGGGATTAAGTGTCCGTACACCGAGTTTTTAAAAACATTTTGAAACGAGGAACATTAGTTAAGCAATATTTAACTACACAGGAGGACCCCCCATAACATCGATGATTGGAGAGAAAAAAATTGATAAAATGGAAGAAAATATTTTATTTTATAATGAATCTCATTATGAATTAAGAAAAAAATCATTTTGTCAGCTCTTTATCTAAAATACTCATTTTGTGCTTTAATAAACTCAACCTTTTTCAAATCATTAGAATAATACAAGGTAAGATTTCAAAAATGTATTGGATAGATAGAGACATACAGTGCTTTGCAAAAGTATTCAACCCCCTTGGCATTTTTCATGTTTTGTTGCCTCACAATCTGGAATTAACATGGATTGTTTGAGGATTTGCATCATTTAATTTACAGAACATGCCCACAACTTTGAAGATATTGTGATGGAGTGCCATTAGGGGTCACAAGAGAGCTCTGTAAGACTTCTCCCCTGAGAATGAAAAGAGTTAAATCCAGACAGTTATCAGAGGCTAAATGGAAACCCAGCTGTGAACTGCCTTTAAAAGCAGCAGAGAGATGGGTGGAGTCTCTCTCACTTAGGCTTGGGCCTAAGAGCCGTGAGCTGTGTGTGAAAGCCCTGGACAGCTCAGCTGCGGGGATCCTAAGAGCTGGGATTTGTGCTGGAGCGAGACAGTCAGGAAGGCTGCTGTGTTCTAGAGTTTGCGCACAGAGAAGACTTCTGTGGTATTGGAGATATTCCACTGAGATAGGATTATCTGAAGACCCCATCCCTAAGAAGCCGGATGCAATAAGGGATAAAAGGTTGGTGCCAATGCATGTTATTCTCATTGTATCCAGAGAAGGATTACAAAGGTCCCAGGGAGAAGAAGAGTGCATTGAGAGTGAGAGTAAGAGTCCCTCATTACAAGAGGGTGACAAGGGCCATAAGCTTCACCCACTATTGACAAGAAGCTGTAGAGGAAAAAGCATCAAGAGACTGTTTGTTTCCTGGCCACAAGGTGGCGATATAACAAAGATAAGAGACTGTTTGTTTCCTGGCCACAAGGTGGCGATATAACAAAGATAAGAGACTGTTTGGTTCCTGGCCACAAGGTGGCGATATAACACAAATAAGAGACTGTTTGCAATTTGGCCACAAGGTGGCACTCTCCGGAGCAGAGAAGCTGACCGGATATAGTTAGGGTGTTCCTGAGTATAGTAAGCACGCTTATGTAGGATTTATTTTATTGCTGAAGATAAGCACTGTTTTTTGTTCTGTTTATGATAACAAATAAAATAGCAGTAAAACTCAACTTTGGACAAGCCTGCTGTGTCTTCCTCCCTGAATAAACGTAAAAGAGATAAGAAAGTGCAGGACGCAAACCCCGCCAGAAGGGGGCGCCCTGTTACAATATATATATATATTTTTAATGTGAAGCAAACAACAAATAGGACAATATAACAGAAAAAAGTTAGTGTGCATAACTATTCACCCCCCAAAAGTCAATACTTTTTAGAGCCACCTTTTGGGGCAATCACAGCTCCAAGTCGCTTTGGATAAGTCTCTATGAGCTTGCCACATCTTACCACTGGGATTTTTGCCCTTCCAAAACTGCTTCAGCTCCTTCAAGTTGGATGGTTTGCGCTTGTGAACAGCAATCTTTAAGTCTGACCACAGATTTTCTATTGGATTGAGGTCTGGGCTCCTTGCCCGGTCCGTGAGTTTTGGTGGGCGGCCGTCTCTTGGCAGGTTTGCTGTTGTGCCATGTTCTTTCCATTTGGTTATGATAGATTTGATGGTGCTTCTGGGGATCATCAAATATTTGGATATTTTTTCATAACCTAACCCTGACTTGTACTTCTCAACAACATTGTCCCTTACTTGTTTGGAGAGATCCTTGGTCTTCCTGGCAGTGTTTGGTTAGTGGTGCCTCTTGTTTAGGTGATGCAGCCTCCAGGGCCTTTCAAAAAAGGTGCGTATATGTAATGATAGATCATGTGACACTTTGATTGCACACAGATGGACATCATTTCACTAATTATGTGACTTCTGAATGTAATTGGTTGCACCAGAGCTTTTTAGGGGCTTCATAACAAAAGGGGGTGAATACATACGCACATGCCAATTTTTCTATTTCTAAAAATAGTTTTATGTATATATATTTCTCATTTCACTTCACCAATTTAGACTATTGTGTTCTGATCCATCACATAAAATTCAGATTAACAAAACATGGAACTTAAGGCTGTAATGTAAAAAAATAGTTAAAAAGTCAAGGGTGGAGGTTGTGGTACAAAATACACTATTACAAAGGACGGCAATTGCTCGTGAACCACGTAACAGATAGACAATACACGCTATTTTATAATTTTAACTTGCCATTAGCAACATTTTGCATCTACGGTAGCGCTTTACACAAATAAACCAACGGTTTGCTCTCTCTCGCACGCAGCCTATTTCTAATACACAGTTGGGACATTCATAAAACTCCTCAGGCCAGCAACAGTCCCACTGGACATTATATGCTGCAGGACAATAAAAAGAGATTGTTACCTCTTCAGGCTATTGATTGTTACATATATTAATTAGAAAAAGGTAAACTATATTAATTTATTATTCAATTAATTCATTAATTAGTGTTTAAAAAATAGAGATGAGAAAAAGGACATGCGAGGAGAGGCTCGCAATGAACGCCGAAGGTCCTTAGAGTATAAAAAACTTAACATTGTGTGTCAAACAGCATTGCCAGGCTTCAAATTTTATTGACCATCATTTTTTGACAGGCAAGTGGCTAGTCACATATAATAGCTGTGAGCATGCGGTCGTTACTAACGCTTGTGGGCTCGTGAAGTGAGGGCCGCAGTTGCTGGCAAGGAGCGCAGAAGGCGTTCCTTTGCGCTCCTAATGAGCACCATAGGCGCTCATCCCTATGAGCCCCTACAACTTTAGGCTTGCAAATGCAGACCCTCGCGAAATTTACGGACTTACCATCCACAAATACGAGCTTAGAAAAAAAACAATAATGAGCTTGCAAAAATACGACCTTTACGCCCGACCCGCGCGCACATGAAAACAATAAAAACACAATAAATACAAACAACAAGGACACAAAAAACTAACCCACAGCAAGTGTGTGTGTGTGTGGGGGGGGGGGCACCCAGGACCTCTGTAAGTAAAGTTACACCTCCATTTAAGTCCAAATTCCAGAGTTTACTCACACGAAAATCCCCTAAGCAAGAGAAAAAATGGCAACCGAAAAAAAAGAAAACGAGGCTACAGGACCCTAAACACGCAAAACAACATCAAGCACATACGAATTTGCCAAAAAGACGTATGAGGTACAAGATACACTATTAACAAGGATGCTAAAATAGGACCTTAATGCGCGCACATGAAAACATTAAAAACACAATGAGCGCCAAAGGATCTCGGACCAACAACAAAATTAATGTCTCGACCAAACAGCATTACCTGCCTTACATTCTTTTTGCTGTCATTTTTTGACGGGCAAGTCGCTAGTATATATATAAGAATTGGGGTGTTACTGGTGGTAGTGCAGTGGATTAGAGCTCTGTGTTTCTACAGCTATTTACCTGGGTTCTAATCCGAGACAGTTCCACGGGAGAAGGAACTGGCGACTCACTCCAGTATCACTGCCTGTTCAAACTTACTTGGTTGATGAGATCAGGATGGAAGAATCCATTCAGTAAAAAGAGTGGGAACAGAGTGGGGGAGTGTTTGAGATAATTGGCCTTATATAAAGCCTTCCTGATGTCAAATCATAACAATAACCTCTATAGGCTTGGGGGCGGTCAGAGGGGAGGTTCATAGCAACCAGACAGCCTGCATCATTGATTGGTTCATGCTGCAAGCTGTCAGTCAGGAAAATTGAAACAATTGTAGCAGAGTCAATTCAAATTTACCCAAGTTGTATTGTTACAGCTCAGCAAGGAGGAAGTAACACAAAGGGTTCATTTAAAGTGATAGTTTTCTGCAGTTCTTCAACAAAGACCGATGTTTGAGACTGGACTGTCTTCTGTGCATGATACTTCTGCATTTCAACATTTGAAACTTCATTCTGTTTCATCAAATCTTGCACCTGAAGAGTCTCACTCTTTGTTGCTGCAGTTGGGGCTTTGTTTTCTGGCCCAGTTATGTTCAAAGACACTAAGTCTTTGGACTTTTTCTCCTTTTTTATCACAGCGTTTATTTTTCTTCTTCTTTTCTTTTACAGTGGATGATTTAGCCCTAAAGCCTTTATCACTGTCAAGTTTTTGGGATGATTCGCCATCTGATTAAAATGTATCTTTCTCAGGAGATAAGTAGTCCATATTTCTATCAGATACTTCTTCAGTCTCTGGCACATAATCTTTGTTCCTGCCCGACTGGTAGGACCCTTCCCAACTGGGTGGCCAAAGTCCTTCCACAGATGCCTCATCCAGCAAGTCTATAAATTCGACTTCCAGCTGTAACTCCTGCTGGATCAAGGTAAATAGCTCAATAGCTTCATCAGACCAACGCTGTAGTCCTAGGCAGTCACAGCGCTTTGTAAGTAAGTTAATTTGTCTCTGGGCAGTGCCTAGGCCACAGTCCGGATTGCCATACACAATCTCCCACAGTGCCTCCTCCAGCTCCAAGTGAAAACAGGGCTCCACACTGGGGACCCCAACTGTTCCCAGCCAGGCTGCATACTGCTGCTCCAGGTCAACCTGCTGCCCCACCAGATCCGACAGCCAGTCACTCAGCTCATGACCCGGCCACAATCCCAGGAATGCCTTCCATTTTGCTAGAAGGGCCACTTTCCTGCATTGTTTGGCGTCCATCTTGCTGGACCTCTGCTGTCCCCTCTGGTTAGTGCGCTTCTTTACCTCTGCCATGCCTGCAGACGATGCCCTGTCTCCTCTGGGATAAAGGCTCCTCTTCTTACTGCTGTCTTAGCTTATTGATGAAGAGATCCCACCGCTTGCCACCAGCTGTCACGATCTACTGCTTCTCAGTCGGGCTTGATAAGGCTGTTATTGCCAAACCTACCCAGCAGATCTACCAGATTCTTTTGATCTCTTCACTAAGACAGCTGATGTTTCTTAAATTAGATGTAGTCTTTAAGAATATGAATGCAGGCTCAGCATTATAAGAAATCAGAAACTGTTTTTATTTCTGTGGACAAGGGCTCATCTATAAGGCATCATAACAGCAACTTCATTCATACAGTCATTGCGGTTATTTTCTTACCTCCCTTTTTAGATAGGAGCATATCTGTCTTCAATATATGTATTCTTCCCTTGGCTTAGGAACATATATATATATACTTTAAGACATTCAATCCAGCCTTACCTCAACTGCCCTCAGAGCCACCAATACATCTCTCTCTCTGTCAGAAAAAACTCAACTGCCAACTGCTCTCTCCCCTCTCTGACAGTTACCACCGACCACACGACATTCTAAACCATTTAACTCCTTACACACTGGACACAATTAATCATATAGTCATCAACATAGCATAACATGTTACATATTAAGTAACATGACATGACACATATAGGATAATCAAATTAACATAAAAGCATATTAAACAACTAAACTTCTACTGACCCCAAAGGGGGTTCAGGGGAATCATGACAACTACTCCCCCCTTTTAAAATGCAGCATCCCGATGATCATCTCTATCAGATGAACAACGGTATGCAGCAAAAATTAAGTCCATGCATAAGTCCATGTCTTGGTTGCTGGGCTTCTCAACTCCATTGGGACAAATGTGGAAAACAATTGCCCTGCCCGAGTCCTTATTTTGAATGTGCAGAGCAGGTTTTTATTATTTTTCTTTTGTACAATGTCCAGGGCAAAAAACAATTCTGAAAGTGACCCAGTGGATCCCATGCCAGAACAAACCTCCCCAACCAGGCCAGTCCCAACAACCGTCCGGTTATGACTAAAACAGTCCATACGCCTATGTGACCAAAAGTGGGTAATACATCCCTTGTGTTACAAACAGTTGAGGATGGGGAATAGTTCGGGTATAACTGCTTAAGCAATCCATCATATTGACATATACCCATAAAATATGTTGGTTTATAGCTATCAAAGTGAAAGTCAGATTCCAAAGCAACTTTTCTTTTCTTTGCAGATTCTTGTTGAGCTGGATTTATTTTTTCATATTGCAGCTTTTGATATTTACATGGAGGCTTCTCATACATAGATGGAGTCTTTACTGAATAACTATTTTGTGTTGTATATATTGGGGTTCTTGATGTAGACCAAATAGATATATCGCTCTTATCTGACAATTTGTTTGTTTCCACGTGAGCAGACAAATGTAACAGCTGGGACTTTTTTGAAAGTAATGTTGGATTCTTGAAATCTCTTTTTTCATTATTCTGCTTGGGAGTCTCCATGAAATATGTCTGTATATTTTTGTGTTTCATTTCTTTTTGTAAGGAAATCTTGGCTTCTTCTGCCTCTTTTGCATTTTTTTTTCTTCTCATCTATTTGCTGTTTTAATTGCCCTTTAAGAGAGTTTACTTGATCAGTTTTGCAAGACAGATCCATTTCCAGAGAAGCTATAGTAGATGTTAATTCTTGTACTCTTGATCTGTAGTGTCCTAATTCTATGTCCTTTTCTTCAACCATTTTATTGTACTGGTGCTTATGTTTTTCCATTAATGCAACTATTTCAGCAATCTTATGCTGGCAATGGATATCTGTTTCTTTCTGTATTTTGATTGCTTCGTCAGCAGCACCTTTTAATCTAACAACCTCTTTGTTAACACTGCTTGCTTTCTCTTGTAATTTTATTTTTTAAAGACTTGTTTTCTTGTTGTAATTCTTCAATTGTCTTGTTTTTATTTTCCATTTGTTTCTTCAAAGAATCTGATTCCTTCCTTAACTGATCATTTTTTTCTTCATACGTCTGCTGCAATTCCTGGATTTGTGTTTCTTTGTCTTTCAGTTCATTCTGTAAGTCCTTGTTATGATTATGCAGAAATTTGTTTTCCTCAACTTTGTTGGACACTTTTTCCAGCTCATTCTGAAGTTGCTCATCAAGAGATCTTATTTTCTCCTCTCTTTCAATGATACTTCCTTGCAACTGTTCCATTTCAAGATCAGCAGCGACATGCTCATTATTCAAACCCTGGAACATATTGATTTCTGCTTTTAGGGACATGTTTTCTCTCTGTAGAGCCTTAAGCTCCTCTCCGCTATTTGCAACATTAGCATGTGCCAGAACCAATAAATCGTCCTTCTGTTTTATCTGCTTGTCTTTTACTGCAATAGTTTTCTGCAGTTCCTCAACAAAGCCCGATGTTTGAGACTGGACTGTCTTCTGTGCATGATACTTCTGCATTTCAACATTTGAAACTTCATTCTGTTTCATCAAATCTTGCACCTGAAGAGTCTCACTCTTTGTTGCTGCAGTTGGGGCTTTGTTTTCTGGCCCAGTTATGTTCAAAGACACTAAGTCTTTGGACTTTTTCTCCTTTTTTATCACAGCGTTTATTTTTCTTCTTCTTTTCTTTTACAGTGGATGATTTAGCACTAAAGCTTTTATCACTGTCAAGTTTTTTGGATGATTCTCCATCTGATTAAAATTTATCTTTCTCAGGAGATAAGTAGTCCATATTTCTATCAGATACTTCTTCAGTCTCTGGCACATAATCTTTGTTCCTGCCCGACTGGTAGGACCCTTCCCAACTGGGTGGCCAAAGTCCTTCCACAGATGCCTCATCCAGCAAGTCTTTAAATTCGACTTCCAGCTGTAACTCCTGCTGGATCAAGGTAAATAGCTCAATAGCTTCATCAGACCAACGCTGTAGTCCTAGGCAGTCACAGCGCTTTGTAAGTAAGTTAATTTGTCTCTGGGCAGTGCCTAGGCCACAGTCCGGATTGCCATACACAATCTCCCACAGTGCCTCCTCCAGCTCCAAGTGAAAACAGGGCTCCACACTGGGGACCCCAACTGTTCCCAGCCAGGCTGCATACTGCTGCTCCAGGTCAACCTGCTGCCCCACCAGATCCGACAGCCAGTCACTCAGCTCATGACCCGGCCACAATCCCAGGAATGCCTTCCATTTTGCTAGAAGGGACACTTTCCTGCATTGTTTGGCGTCCATCTTGCTGGACCTCTGCTGTCCCCTCTGGTTCGTGCGCTTCTTTACCTCTGCCATGCCTGCAGACGATGCCCTGTCTCCTCTGGGATAGAGGCTCCTCTTCTTACTGCTGTCTAAGCTTATTGATGAAGAGATCCCACCGCTTGCCACCAGCTGTCACGATCTACTGCTTCTCAGTCGGGCTTGATAAGGCTGTTATTGCCAAACCTACCCAGCTGATCTACCAGATTCTTTTGATGTCTTCACTAAGACATCTGATGTCTCTTAAATTAGATGTAGTCTTTAAGAATATGAATGCAGGCTCAGCATTATAAGAAATCAGAAACTGTTTTTATTTCTGTGGACAAGGGCTCATCTATAAGGCATCATAACAGCAACTTCATTCATACAGTCATTGCGGTTATCTTCTTACCTCCCTTTTTAGATAGGAGCATATCTGTCTTCAATATATGCCTTCTTCCCTTGGCTTAGGAACATATATATATATACTTTAAGACATTCAATCCAGCCTTACCTCAACTGCCCTCAGAGCCACCAATACATCTCTCTCTCTGTCAGAAAAAACTCAACTGCCAACTGCTCTCTCCCCTCTCTGACAGTTACCATCGACCACACAACATTCTAAACCATTTAACTCCTTACACACTGGACACAATTAATCATATAGTCATCAACATAACATAACATAGCATAACATTTTACATATTAATTAACATGACATAACACATATAGGATAATCAAATTAACATAAAAGCATATTAAACAACTAAACTTCTACTGACCCCAAAGGGGGTTCAGGGGAATCATGACAACTACTCCCCCCTTTTAAAATGCAGCCTCCCGAGGATCATCTCTATCAGATGAACAACGGTATGCAGCAAAAATTAAGTCCATGCATAAGTCCATGTCTTGGTTGCTGGGCTTCTCAACTCCATTGGGACAAATGTGGAAAACAATTGCCCTAGGCCTCCCCCTGCCCGAGTCCTTATTTTGAATGTGCAGAGCAGGTTTTTATTATTTTTCTTCTGTACAATGTCCAGGGCAAAAAACAATTCTGAAAGTGACTCCAGTGGATCCCATGCCAGAACAAACCTCCCCAACCAGGCCAGTCCCAACAACCGTCCGGTTATGACTAAAACAGTCCATAGACCTATGTGACCAAAAGTGGGTAATACATCCCTTGTGTTACAAACAGTTGAGGATGGGGAATAGTTCGGGTGTAACTGCTTAAGCAATCCATCATATTGACATATACCCATAAAATATGTTGGTTCATAGCTATCAAAGTGAAAGTCAGATTCCAAAGCAACTTTTCTTTTCTTTGCAGATTCTTGTTGAGCTGGATTTATTTTTTCATATTGCAGCTTTTGATATTTAGATGGAGGCTTCTCATACATAGATGGAGTCTTTACTGAATAACTATTTTGTGTTGTATATATTGGGGTTCTTGATGTAGACCAAATAGATACATCACTCTTATCTGACAATTTGTTTGTTTCCACGTGAGCAGACAAATGTAACAGCTGGGACTTTTTTGAAAGTAATGTTGGATTCTTGAAATCTCTTTTTTCATTATTCTGCTTGGGAGTCTCCATGAAATATGTCTGTATATTTTTGTGTTTCATTTCTTTTTGTAAGGAAATCTTGGCTTCTTCTGCCTCTTTTGCATTTTTTTTTCTTCTCATCTATTTGCTGTTTTAATTGCCCTTTAAGAGAGTTTACTTGATCAGTTTTGCAAGACAGATCCATTTCCAGAGAAGCTATAGTGGATGTTAATTCTTGTACTCTTGATCTGTAGTGTCCTAATTCTATGTCCTTTTCTTCAACCATTTTATTGTACTGGTGCTTATGTTTTTCCATTAATGCAACTATTTCAGCAATCTTATGCTGGCAATGGATATCTGTTTCTTTCTGTATTTTGATTGCTTCGTCAGCAGCACCTTTTAATCTAACAACATCTTTGTTAAGACATTCTTCTCTAATCCTTGCATTATCTATTTCCTTTTGCTTATTGTTGAGTGTTATCTCATGGTTGATTTTAGTATCTTCCAGTTGTATGTGTAATTCCTTTAGCTTGGACTCAAGAACACTACACTGCTTGCTTTTTCTTGTAATTTTATTTTTTAAAGACTTGTTTTCTTGTTGTAATTCTTCAATTGTCTTGTTTTTATTTTCCATTTGTTTCTTCAAAGAATCTGCTTCCTTCCTTAACTGATAATTTTTTTTTCATACTTCTGCTGCAATTCCTGGATTTGTGTTTCTTTGTCTTTCAGTTCATTCTGTAAGTCCTTGTTATGATTATGCAGAACTTTGTTTTCCTCAACTTATGTGTATTGTGTGGCCAAATATGGGGGATGTGTATTGCCTGTGGAAAGAGGTGTATATATATTTCTGCATAACAAAATAAAGACAGTATTCTTTGACTCCCAATTGAGTGTCGTCCAATATGGGTGGTCTGGGCTTCTGAGACTGCGCAGTGCTTCTATATGGATATTTAACAGTATACCAGCGGAGATATTGGACTTATGATTCCAACTCCGTTACATTTGGTGGCAAGTGGCGGAATTGTTCCCACGGTCAGAAGGACAGCTACAGGAGACACCATTCCGCGGAGTTACAAATTGAGGGCAACGCTAGTATCCGTACAGCGCCCCTGGCTACAGCAGGATGGAACCGGCTAATTTTCGAACAGCGTTCCATGATGAGGAGGAGGAGGCGGCCACAGACTACAGGGATGCAGACAGAAAGGAACTCATGGAGGGAGACCGGGCAGCTGCTACAGCACCTCTTATGGACAGCACACAGAATGAGTTTGGAAGAGAACTCCAAAGCAGACTGGCCTTTTTCCCAGGTACGCCTCCCACAGAAACCTTGGAAAGGATTATGGCAGATGTCCACGAATACATAATGGAAAAGCAGCGGGCACAGGGGCGGTCCATCTTGGGAGCTGCTAACCCACCTCCCACCATTAACCCCCCCCAGCACTGCGTCCGGGTGGTGGGAACTACCAAACCCCTCCACGGTACATCAGGTGCCACATGTGTAACCAGCAGGGCCACATGCAGGGAGACTGTCCCAGAAACAGAAACCGCTCCACGTGGAATACTCCAACTAATTCCCCTGCAAACCGGGCAGCAGTACAGCCTTGACAACCTTTCTTCGGGACCCGGTCTAATGAAGAATCTTTGGGCACCCTCCACGAGGTTAACCCAGTACAAGCAGTTGTAGACACAGAGGCAGAGGAAGCAGAAGGTGCCGTCCTTCCTCCCCAGCGGCAGTGTGTACCCCAGGGAGCAGATGGTGCTGTCCTTCCTCCCCAGTGGCAGTGTGTACCCCAGGGGGCCGAAGGTGTCGTCATCCCCCCCCAGCGGCAGTGTGTATCCCAGGGAGCAGAAGGTGCCGTCCTTCCTCCCCAGCAGCAGTGTGTACCCCAGGGAGCAGAAGGGGTCGTCCTTCCCCCCCAGCGGCAGTGTGTATCCCAGGGAGCAGAAGGTGCCGTCCTTCCTCCCCAGCGGCAGTGTGTATCCCAGGGAGCAGAAGGTGTCGTCCTTCCCCCCCAGCGGCAGTGTGTATCCCAGGGAGCAGAAGGTGCCGTCCTTCCTCCCCAGTGGCAGTGTGTACCCCAGGGAGCAGAAGGTGCAGTCCTTCCTCCCCAGTGGCAGTGTTTACCCCAGGGGGCTGAAGGTGTCGTCCTTCCCCCCCAGCGGCAGTGTGAACCCCAGGGAGCTGAAGGTGTCGCCCTCTCCCCCCAGTGACAGCTTACCCTAACAAGGGGAGACACCAATCTCCCAGATGGCGCAGATGGGACCGTGGTCTCTGTGCCTAACCTACCGGGATGCTGGACAGCCTGTCCAAATCCCCAACTACCCTCACTGGGACAACCGGAGGAGGGGGTAAGTACAAATTCCCCTCCCCAGCTAACTCCTAATGTGGCCCCAGGATTAAGAGGAAATGTTAACCCCCACTGACCCCCACCTTTCCCTGGCTACTGAGCCGGAATATGTCCCAAGTACCCCAGCAGAAGAGCTGACAGCGGGGCAGAGTACAGTCGGCCTCTGCCCTCCCTTTGTCCCTTGTACAGAGCAGGATGTCCTGCAGGTTATACCAGCAGAAGATCTGGCATTAGGGCAGAGTGCCGCTGGCCTCTGCCCCTCAAGTCCCCTCAGTGTGTTGCCCCATCACCACAGCGAAATATCCAGGTGCCTGGTTAGACTTCCCCCCAAAGGGGATATGTGTGACGAAATGCCCTTTGCCACTTTGTCCTGGAGAGGACTTATTGCCAGCCTCCTGCCCTGCGACTATGGCCCTGGGACATATTGCCCTTTAAAAACAGTATTCGGCCATACCAGAGTGTATGTCCCTCATTCTGGCCCTTTAAATACAGTGGGGTCATTCGGTACTTGCCCTGTGGGAGCGGTGATACCCCAGATAGCTATGCCATGGAGCCCATTCATATAATGAAAGACTATGGGAAAGACTTTAGCTACCTGGCAATTGAACTGTGTGAATAGGATCTGAACGCTATTCGGTAGTATTGTGCGCTCAGATCCCAGCTATCTGGAGATATGTGAAATGTCTGTGTGTTATGTGTAAAAGGTGACTTTATGTATTTTAAAGTGGTTTATGTTTTTTTTGCAACCATGTGCTCAATGGAGTCTGCCTCTATCACTGGATAATTGGATTACTTTCCCCATTGTCTCCAGTACAGAGGCCTCTGTAAAACCTGTTTGTAAAATGTATCTTCCCTCTCCTTGAAATGTTTATTGCTGTGAATGCTGTATGAAGTGTGCGTTTGTTTTGTTCTTAAAATGTGAGTAAAGGGGAATTGCAGTAATGCTGATGGGTTGTCAAACTAGAGAATTGACCAACAAATACTTTTGTCCGGACATCCCCAGGCGGATCCATTGGGATCAGACCGTGTATGCGAGCTTATGGTCACGGGGGAGGTGTGTAACGGAACCCATCACTGTTTTACCCTGTTTTATGGTTATGGTTAAAAATGATCACATTGCTGTACTGTAGATATGTTGTTTTATGTTCTACAGAATATATTGGCTCAGAATATTACAGCTACTAGGCTAATAGATAATCCTATTACAGAGACTCCTCATAAGATAAGGAAGTCTATTGTATAAAGTGTTTTCATTATGAGACATAAGAACAAAGAGAAGTATAATCTGATCAATGTCTGATTGTATCAAAGTAGCCAGGTAGCCTCAGGGAGGTGTGACCACACCTATTGTCTCTCAATGTGTATTGTGTGGCCAAATATGGGGGTTGTGTATTGCCTGTGGAAAGAGGTGTATATATATTTCTGCATAACAAAATAAAGACAGTATTCTTTGACTCCCAATTGAGTGTCGTCCAATATGGGTGGTCTGGGCTTCTGAGACTGCGCAGTGCTTCTATATGGATATTTAACGGTATACCAGCAGAGATATTGGACTTATGATTCCAACTCCGTTACACTTGCAATGTTAACACTTATTTACACACAATGTTGAAATATCTATGTTTACTTGGATGTTTAGTAAATTAGTATATTGAAAAATTTATTTATACACAATGTCGCCTTCAAAACAAAAACCTACAATTCATTATTAAAGGTAGTGCATTGAGAAATTTATATTAGTATCTATCTCATTAATTTCATAATTGCACACAATATTGCATGCTTTATGTTTACTCAATTGCTTAATAACATTATTGTACTGAAAACTTTATTTACACACAATGTTGCATAAAAAATAAAAGATCTGCAGTGTGCCGGTGCCATACCAATTAGGTTAGCTGAAACTCTTGAATAAACTCTGGTTTCCTGTCTGTGGTGCCAAGCAGCATGGGATATGTAGCAAAGCAGCTGGGAAATGTAGTATATCACTGACATGTGACAGGAAGCTGCAAGGAGGAAGCCGCAAGAAGATCGGCCGGCAAGCAAGATCAGGTAAATAGTGGGTTAATATTGCTCCCCGGATGCTGCATGCTGATTGGGGGGGATCAGATGCCTGTTTATACACCCCCTGGTGTGAACATAATCATTGGAGGGATTTTTAGATATTAAAACGTTTTATGAGATGTGCTGCATACACATTGGCTGCTTTTTGCCTACAGAGTGCAGACATGTTTTAATCCAGCTCACTTAGATATCCCTTTAAATATACCTTCAAATCCACATGCTATTTTTCTTTTTTGAGGTACATAGTATACATTATATAAGAGGGTATATCTATTTGCATTCTCTTTGTAAGACCAGTTTATCTAGGTCAGCTTTACAAGGTCTTAATTTGACCTTTTCCAGAATACAAAAGTGTAACACTTCTATATTTAAATTGTGAACATATTTTACATGTCTAGCTACTGAATTGTCTTACGCCTGATTTATTGCGTAAATATGCTCAAGAATGCCACGTCTAAACTGAGGTATAGTTTTGCCTATATAGAGCTTTTTCCAATCATATGTAATATCACAAATAACTCATGTTGTTGATCAACAAATTGTTTAGAAGGTAGAATATGTTTGCAAGCCCTTTAGTGGCAACACCAAGACATGATTGTAGGTGGCGTTAGCCAATGTGATTTGTGGTCTTTCTTGAAGTAACTATGTGTTACTTTGTCTCTTAGATTTCATGCTCTCCTGTAGGTGATAAGAGACCTTTTTTGTTATTCTGGGAGATATATATTTGTTAAAAAAATTCCAATATTTGGCAAATATCTTTTTGCCTGCTTTCCAGTCCTGCCCAAAGTGTTTAAATTTGATTGTGGTTTAATTATATACACAGCCTATTGTCCACTCCAAAGAGGTCAATAATAAGGAAAGTACACATTGTCACTCTACACACTCAAGACAATGATGATCAAAACACTTGAAGATGTAAGTTACCACATGGGTAACAATTTTTCTATGCAGTGGACTGGATACATATATATAACAGTTGTTTACCTTGTAACGAAGAATAGTTTTAGTCTGGCTTGCAATCTTTATTCAATGACTATGTCAGTATATGTTTGTAAAGAAATGGGTCAAGAGTCTTGGGGTGCACTACATCAAAAACATGGTTCAGTAGCCTAAAAACAGAAGAAAATAACATGTTTGCACTTACATCCAGTTGATCAGTGTTACATGCGATCTGTGTCACACTCATAAAATAGTAGAAACAAACAGGAACCAGCACAAAAGGAACACTTATATTGATCTTATTCTATCAAAACCAAGGTTTGTTTAACCCTAGGCCTACCATCCATGTAACCAAGGTTTTCTTAACCCTACACAGCCCATGACATAGATCCAATATATATGTAATACTAACAGAAATAATTCCTTGCATAGAAAAAGTATAAAATTAATTTTTGATAAAGCTGATGATTTCATGGAGAAACGGCTACCAGGCGACTGTGTAGATCCTGGAACTTGTATGTGTCCTATATTCCTTTTATAGAAATTCAACTTGGCTGTGAGGTTCCCTAATGGGCAACCTAGAAGTTAGCTTATACAGTGCCTTGCACAAGTATTTACCCTCTTTATTCTTTACCTATTTTGTTACAATACAGCCTTAAGTTCAATGTTTTGTTAATGGGAATATTATGTGATGGACCAGAACACAATAGTCTAAGTTGGTGAAGTGAAATGAGAAAAATATATACATAAAACTGTTTTTTAGAAAAAGAAAACAGAAAATTGTCATGTGTGTATGTATTCACCCCCTTTGTTATGAAGCCCAAAAAAACTCTGGTGCAACCAATTACCTTCAGAAGTAACATAATTAGTGAAATGATGTCCACCTGTGTGCAATCTAAGTGTCACGTGATCTGTCGTTACATATACACAACATTTTTGAAAGGCCCTGGAGGCTGCATTACCTAAGCAAGAGGCACAACTAACCAAACACTGCCATGAAGACCAAGGAACTCTCCAAACAAGTAAGGGACAATGTTGTTGAGAAGTACAAGTCAGGGTTAGGTTATAAAAAAATATTCAAATCTTTGATGATCCCCAGGAGCACCATCAAATCTATCATAAGCAAATGGAAAGAACATGGCACAATAGCAAACCTGCCAAGAGACGGCCGCCCACCAAAACTCACGACCCAGGCAATGAGGGCATTAATCAGAGAGGCAGCACAGAGACCTAAGGTAACCACGGAGAAGCTGTAGAGTTCCACAGCAGAGGCTGGAGTATCTGTACATAGGACGACAATAAGCCGTACGCTCCATAGAGTTGGGCTTTATGGCAGAGTGGCCGGAAGAAAGCCATTACTTTCAGCAAAAAAAAAAGGAACGTTTTGAGTTTGCAAAAAGGCATGTGGGAGACTCCCAAAATGCATGGAGGAAGGTGCTCTGGTCTGATGAGACTAAAATTTAACTTTTTGGCAATCAAAGAAAACGCTATGTCTGGCGCAAACCCAACACATCACATCACCCAAAGAACACCATCAATTCAGTAGCCGGGACTGGGAAACTGGTCAGAGTTGAGGGAAAGATGGATGGTGCTAAATACAGGGATATTCTTGAGCAAAACCTGTACCACTCTGTGCGTGATTTGAGGCTAGGACGGAGGTTCACCTTCCAGCAGGACAATGACCCCAAACACACTGCTAAAGCAACACTTGAGTGGTTTAAGGGTAAACATGTAAATGTGTTGGAATGGCCTAGTCAAAGCCCAGACCTCAATCCAACAGGAAATCTGTGGTCAGATTTAAAGATTGCTGTTCACAAGCGCAAACCATCCAACTTGAAGGAGCTGGAGCAGTTTTGAAAGGAGGAATGGGCCAAAATCCCATTGATAAGATGTGGCAAGCTCATAGAGACTTATACAAAGTGACTTGGAGCTGTGATTGCTGCAAAAGGTGGCTCTACATAGATTTTTTACTTTAGGGGGGGGGGGTTGAATAGTTATGCACATTGCCCTCTTCTGGTATTTTGTCCTGTTTGTTGTTTGCTTCACAATAAAAATAAAAAAAACATCTTCAAAGTTGTGGGCATGTTCTGTAAATTAATTGATACAAATCCTCAAACAATCCATGTTTATTCCAGGTTCTGATGCAACAAAACACGAAAAATGCCAAGGGGGTGAATACTTTTGCAAGGCACTGTAGCTGATGGGGGGTTGACAGCCTGCAGCTTGTGGTATTTAATTTAATATTGTAAAAGTTACTGTGATTTAATGGGATCATTTCTAAGGATTGTTAATTTATGGTTTTAAATGTTTTAATCAATATGCTTTGTTAATCCAAGGAATATGGACACCAACACATGAGGATGTTTTTTTACATTTTTCTACAAGCTCTTTTTGAACAGTTGCTTGTCATGTGAATACTACTATAACCACTCTTGTTATGGCTTTCCTATCTACAGTAGGGATCCTAATAATATTTGGGGTATCCAGCTAGTGGAGTCTTTCAGATAGAAAGTATCCCCTCGAGGATCTTAGTCCTTCAGCATTACACTATTTACATACTGTATATACTCGAGTATAAGCCGACCCGAGTATAAGCCGAGGCACCTATTTTACCACAAAATACTGGGTAAAATGAGTGACTCGAGTATAAGCCGAGGGTGGGGAATGTGTTGCCCCGTGTCCCTCTTGTGCCTTATGTGCCCCCCCTCTCTCTCCCGTGTCTCTTCTCCCCTCTCCCTTCCCTGTGTCTCTTCCCCCCTCCCTTATCACCCTCCTCAACCCCCCTCCTCATTCTCAACCTCCCTCCTCATCCTCAACCTCCCTCCTCAACCCCCTCATCCTCAACCCCCTTCTCAACCTCAACCCCCCTCCATAACCTCAACCCCCCTCCTCATCCTCAACCCTCTCCTCATCCTCAACCCCCCTCCTCATCCTCAACCTTCCTCCTCATCCTCAACCCCCTCCTCAACCTCCCTCCTCATCCTCAACCCCTTCCTCAACCTCCCTCCTCATCCTCCCTCCCCAACCCCAATTTAAACAGAAAAAAACAATATTAAAATCAAAGCTTGAGTTGTAGCCTGTTTTTTCCCCAACAACTGTATATATACATACATACATATATATACATACATACATACACACTTTATTTTAAGTGTTTTTCTTATTCATCAACATATATATATAATTTAAAAAACTCCAAAACTCCAGTGACGTAAGCACAGTAAGACACCGGACAGAAATTAAAAATATAATTATACTTTTTGTTTAAGTGTTTTTTATTGACACAAGATATACAATACATATAACAAACATTAACAATACATCATACATTAACAAGTTGTTAAGTGATAAACAAATTAATTGGTGTGAGAATTGTTGATTCAGAGTTTTCATACAATAATTATTTAAGAATATTTTGATTATTAAAAAATTAAAACACCAGGTTCCATAAACCTTCCATGTAGCATCCTGACTCAGCTCAGTCTCTAACTCAGGTCATGCTGGGCCATATACAGGGGGTACAGGTGTTATCACAGTGGGGCCCACACTCGAAGGGGCCAGGAGTTCTCTATTACTAGATTCTTATTAACTGTTGCTGAAAAATAATAAAATAAAATCCTAAGTGGCTAAGGCCCTTTTAAAATGTAATACTCAAGGAATCCCTACCTGGGATATCAGCAGCCCGTCTTCAGGCTTTCTCTGCTGCACACACACTTTATCCAGACAACATAAAATGCTGTTATTTCGAGCAGCTCTAATTGAGGTGTGTATGAATGATATCAATACATAATATAATAATACATAATATAATAATAGTATAATACTACATAGATTTAGCAATAGACTTGAAAAAAAAATACATTTTTGCACTATATACAAAAAAGAAAGCGAGACTTTAAAAAGTATACCAGTATACCAAGATAGATAGATAGGTATGCTCTTTGAAACACATGGAAAAAAACAATTTTGTTCTAGTCCCTTTAATTACATGTAAGGTAAATGTTTGATGACATCACACCTCATCAGATCAAGACATCATTTGATTTAATTCTACACAAACAAGATGGCTGCCGGCTCCTTCAACCATAATGTTTAATCTCACTTTGACATTTAAAATACTGTAACTTAATGTTGTTAAAGATAGTTACTTGCTCCTTTGCTTTATCTTACTAGGACACTTAAGATGACATCACTTTTTGATCCTGATATACACAAACAAGATGGCTGTTGGCTCCTTGAACCACATAATTTAATCTCAATTGGTGTCCGTATTATACACAGACTGATTATTGTAATATATCTGTATATTTCACAGAATTATCTTGTCTAATAATGGAATCTGTCAAGTGGAAAAGATGGTCTAACAATTCTGTTTGTTCAAAGCGATAGAAATTAAAGATGAAATCTTGTATAATAATATGCAATACAACCTGCGTGTTGTGATAAGATATAACACTTCATAAATGCTCCAGAATTAGTGTATAAGATGTAGAAGTCAGGCTAGTAAGGACAACTGTTGGTAATAACAGGCTCCCTTTAGTGTAAAAATGAGTAAAGTTCCCTTATTAAGATGTCTGAGAAGGTAAAATGAGCAAGTTGTGTGTAAAATTGGTAAGTCAATAGATCCTTCAAGATTGACTGACAAAAGGTTCTTCAAGATTGAATTACCACGATCTTATTTAAATTTGGATGACTAAGAAGGCTTTTAAAATTGTCCAGCAAATGCAATCTTCAACTTCATTTGACAATAAAATCTTTCAAGTTTGGTTGCACAAGAGGGTCTTAAAGATTGTTTGGCCAAGACCATCATAATGATTGCTTAATGAAGAAGCCTTTCAAGTTTGGTTGACCAACAGTTTTTTTTTTTTTAAGACTGATTGGTCAAAAGGTCATTCAAAACGGTTTGGGCAAGAGATCCTTCTAGATTTGTTGGCCAAGAACCTCTTTGATATCACTAATTGTAACTTCAAACGTTCTAAATTATTATGTGTGGACTATGTTAATGACAATTATATCTAATACTTGTTGCCCAATACATCCTTCAAGATTTCTTTAAAACGCATATTCTAGACTTAGTTTTTTCCCCCTAACAAACATGGTCACACATTTGCTGTAAAGGCTGAGGGTGCGCGCATGCGCAGTGATGTCTATTAACTACGGGAAGCAGTCATTAGAGAGACAGCGCAGCAAAAGAGACACTTAAATTGCTGAGACTACAAATACTCACCTCTGATCTTGACAATACGTATATAATTAAATTATTTTAATTAAAATCTATTATATAATTTTATTACAGTGTTTAAGAGTCTTGGTCCTATCTTATCTCTAACAGTTTTATCTTTAATGTTTGTCTTTCAGGCCCAACTGTCTACTGTGTTGCTTTGGCCATCAGCAGGAGGCAGAGTAAGACTTTGTTTTTATGCTCCGTCACATTGGGCTTGGAAGCACTGCAGGAAGTAGAGTCTATTCTAACTTATTTTCTGTTAGTTTCATCAAAGTTTAAAAAGGTTTTGATTAATATTTCTCATTAAAAAAAAAACAAAAAACGTATTTAATATTTTACACATGCTCCTTTAAATACATGGAAAAAACAGCTTTGTTCTAGTCCCTTTAATTACATGTAAGGACAATTTCTTATGACATCACACCTCATCAGATCAAGACATCACCTGCTTTTACTATACACAAACAAGATGGCTGCTGGCTCCTTCAACCACAATGTTTAATCTCACTTGGACATGTTAAACTGTATCTTAATGTTAAAGATGTTTACTTCCTCATTGTTTAATCTTATGGGACATTTAAGATGACATCACATATTATTCCTGATATACACAAACAAGATGGCTGCTGCCTCCTTGAACCACAAGGTTTAATCTCAATGCATGCCTGTATTATAGATAGAGCTGAGTGCATCTGTATTATACGCAGAACAATTATTGTAATATATCTGTATATTCCACAGATTATTTAATATCTTCACACTTATAATGATGTAAGCATGCTAACACACTACTTGTCACCATGGATGTAGAGTCTCTTTATAGCAACATCCCAAACAAAGATGGCACTGAGGCATGCGTTAAGTTTCTTTCTACACACATGCAATATCATAAATACTGTATGGCCCTGATGTTATTGTTAAACTAACAGAATATATCCTTACCCACGACTGTTTCACTACCTACCTACACATGTAGGGCATCTGCCATGGGTACCAAAATGGCTCCACAATACGCCAATCCATTTATGACCAATCTAGAAGAAACAATCTTATCTGTATCATTTACACACCATACAAATACTACCGTTACATAGATGATCTGTACATCATATGGACAGAAGGAGAAAGCAAACTCAGAGACTTTCATAATTCCTTCAACATCTTCCATTCATCTATAAAACTTAAAATGGATTCGCTACAGAACAGGTGAACTTTCTAGACACTACTATATCCATTACCAATGGCGCTCTCTACTCATCTGTATATAGGAAATCCACAGACAGATGTAGTTACCTGCACAGCTCCCTCTAACACCAAACATGCCATCATCCATAGTCAAGCTATAAGATACCAGTGGATTTGCTCAAACACTGTCTGAATTTTTCAAACAAAAGGGTTACAAACCCAGTATTATTACCCAAAAAATAACCACTGCCATCAAAATACCCTGTGAATACTTGTGAAAGTACAAAACAATAGAAACTACTTAATGTATTCCTCTAGTGGCCACATACCATCCAATCATAGAGAAAATACAGAACATAATCAAAGATTTACAACCATTACTGACCGAAGATGTCCAATTAAAAGATAAAGACCCCAAACCTCCCATTGTTGCATATAAACAACCACCAAACCTGAAACAAAAGGACCAATAATAACATATGGACACAGAAGAATGGCCAGAATCACTAAAGAAAGAAAGATAGGTAAACTTATATCAAGCAGAGGATTTGAACAATTGGGAGACTGGTCAGTCAATCAAAGTACATCAACCCTGTACCCAGGGGACCAGTAAATATACCAAGGGCAATAAGGTCATTAAGAAAAAGAAAACTAACTTAATTTAACTATCTGAAGCACAACGTGTGTGTCGCCCACAGGCACTGCCCGTCAAGCACCATCAATCAGCTTAACAAAAGATAGGGTAACTGCCTTCATACAACTCCATGGATGACACCAATGAAAATTTGCTGCAAAAGTTGTATGGTGATTCCCCAGTTCTTGACATCAAAGTTAATGACTTAAAAATCTGTGCACTTATTGACACTGGAGCCAGCATGTCTGTTCTTCCAAAGGATCAATTCCTGTTAAAATGAACCTGAGTTAAAACCTCTACCTCCCAACTTTAGGGGTGCAATATCTGCTACTGGAAATTAGGTTTCGTTTTTGGGGTACCTAGTTGCCAAATTTGGTTTCTAATGCAAATAGTATTTCTTGCTATGCATGTGGACTAGTCCGCCATATTTCAAGGAACTGCAAGAATGTGGTTCATTCCACCCCTTATTTAAACAAAAGGCCCAAAAATAACAGATGGACATAGAAGATTAAAAATAGCCAGAATCACCCTAGGTGAGGAACAAATTGTAGAGCTAGAATAAATATAAATACTCCATTTATTCCTTATAATGTTCTGAAATCCCAAAATGAATTGCTCATGGCTGAGAATTTGAAACTTTAACAGGAAAGAGAGGTGCTCAAGAAAGATTTAAATTAGGGCCGAATCAGTTTAAATCAAACTATAGTACAGAAAATGATCTGCTCATCAATCTGTCCAAAACCAACTGATTATCAAGTTTTATTTTTACAGAAAACCAGAAATGACCAAACAAGGAGGAGAAGGAGATCCAGTAAATTACCTTTTCTAATTCCTTTTACAGGTTATTCTAATATCTAATAGACGACATTTGCCTTTTTTTTTTCTAAAGCCTCTAAAATTATTATATATTCTATTTTTGTGTTTCTTACATTTTTGACGGGCAAGTGGCTAGTTAGGTAATATTTAAGTTACAATAAATTCTATGACCTATAATTATTTATAGTTGTCTGTAACACTTGTGCAGTGTCTTCTGTGCAGGCGTCACATTTGCTGTAATGACTGGGGGTGAGCGTGACGTCTATTAACAGTCAGGAAGTCGCCATTAGTGCAGCGAAAGAGACAGGAGAGCGAGAGTCAGCTCAGATAGAAAGTTACAATAGAATGTATTATATAATTAGCCGTTTTATTTTATATTATGTGCTTACCTTTTCTCTTGTTCATATGTTTTCAAGCAGTAAAGAGAACAACGATAGGTAGGTAAAACAAAGTACCATGGAGCAAAATATAAAGGTGCATACTGGTCAGGAGTGGTTAACCAATAGATACTTCAGTGGTTCATTGACCAAGAGGATATTCTTTCTCAAGATTCTTAGGCTTGAAAGGTCTTTCAAGACTGGGTGCACAAGAAGCACACGGAGATGTGTTAGCCAAGAAATTTGTTGATATTACTATCTATAATTGCTCTATTTAGCCTCACCTTTAACCTTTTCCCTTCGTTCTAACTCCTTTTCCACTGCTCCCTAGAACTTCTCCTCTAACTACTCCTCCAGCTCCAGCTTCAGCGCTCATTGCAGCTAAGTCCTGCCTGCCTTGGGATCAGCGCCTGAGGCACTCATCTCCACCCCTGCAATGATGCTGTGAAAGTATTTCTTGCCTTACTGGCCAATTGACTGGAAAAGATAAGTCTACATACTAATCCCAAAAAAGGCAGTGCGAAAAAGTGCTCCAATTATCGAACAATTGCACTCATTTCAAATGCCAGCAAGGTAATGCTTAACAGTGTACAAGCTCGACTCCAACAATATATGGACCAGGAACTACCAGATGTGCCAGCCGGGTTCCGCAGAGGACTGCAAGAAGATCCAATAAATCAATACTTCAGGAAATCAAGACAAACTGTTCACTAGATGGTATTATCATGAGGCTGAAGCTCAAATATTTTGGCCATATTATGAGACGGCAAGATTCCCTAGAAAAGACTCTGATGCTGGGAAAGATTGAAGGCACAAGAAGAAGTGGACGACAGAGACAGAGATGGATAGATGAGGTCACTGAAGCAATGGACATGAACTTGATGGAGCTCAGAGGGGCAGTGACTGAGAGATGCACCTGACGTGCTGTGGTCCATAGAGTCACGGAGAGTTGGTCGTGACTAAACGACTAAACAAGAACAAAAATGTAGAATGGGCAGGATTACCATTATAGCCTCAACCTATAATATCAGTTAATAACAGAGCTTGATGATCCAATAGTCATTAATGCCGTTCATTTGTAATAACCTTAGATAAATTGGTGGATGGATCAGTAGCCATTCTTAATGTCTTTAGGCAATTAGACTTTTCATGGACAAAATGGTGGACTGATATGCATAAATCAGAAAGCAAACAGTTAAAGCAATGTTTATGATGTATCTGAGAGTGAGCTGTCTGTGTTCTATACAACCTTGCTCCCTATGACTCCTCTCCTAACTGCCCCAACAACCCCTCACCCCTCATCTCCAGACCCAGTTGTGTATTTACACCTTAATGTCTTTTTGTGGAGTGAAAACTGACCTACAATGTCTGAATGAACAAATTGCAAAGCTTAGTGCAACTTTTAGATAAAATGTAGCTTTTTATGATATAGACCTCCTACACGACACGCGGGATAAAGATAGGTGAGGTAACAGAATCTGTTACTTTGGAGGCTTCTTAGACGTAAGGGAAGTGAACATTTTACGCTGAAGAGGAAAATAATTAGGTAAGTAAACTAGTTATAACATTTATATAAAACAAAGAAAAAAACAGCATAAACATTCCCTTTAATCCTGAACAATACACCTTACTTATTGATTTTAATGAAGTCATTTATTCATTTTTGGTTTCACTTAAGTGGTTTAATTATTTTTAGTTTATTTTTAAATTAAGCAATTTATTTATTAGTTTTAATGAAGCGCATAATTTTCTTCTATTATCTTATTTTTTCATTAATAACAGAAAAAATGTTGTGGAGATCCCAGTGTGACTCCCAGATCAGAGATCTTTTTGGCAAAGCATTTTCGGTAGACGACCAACAAAACCAAATGCACCTCGTAGAAAGTAAATGTAAATTAATTTATATAATAATAATTTATAATGATATCACCACACCATGTTATATAGGCATCAGGGGAACTGTTTACATTACACAGAATGCACCATTATATTCAGGTCCCATAATTTTTAAATGTACTTTTGAGCAACTTTACGGGATAATGGGCTAAATACATTTAGATGGAAAAAAAGATATAGTTATATAATTTTGAACTATTTTTTGGCCAATTATGCAGTCATTTTTACTTCTGTTTGCGCAATTATGCAAGTAGGATATACCTTGAATAATATAAAATAATAATAACAGCCATTCATATATTAACTAGTGGTGCTATTGTGGAAGTCACCATTAGCCCCTCATTCTTGAGAAAGAAGCAATGGCTGCTACAGTAAAATATAATTACACATAATATGTGATAAAAGCTTTCTAAAAACGGTTAGCCTTCACATTAAGAAGACATTTTAAATATGGGCCTACAGTTGTCATTTAATCAACATAATATTTTTTTGATAGTTTTTACATGTATTTCCTTAAAAGCTTAATTTTAACAAGTTATATTTATATTTTCTTAAAATTGGTAACTTCCTGCTACAATATTGTAGAAGAGGACCGTTCCTGAGTAGACGAGATAGGCCTAATGGTTCTTATATCGTATATCATCAAATCTATATTCATATAATGCACTTTATTTACAACTCAGCCCAAGAATATTGGGACCAGCTGCTTCCTCTGCTATGTTCATCAGTAGAAGACAAACCTAAAAAACGGTTTATGCTCCGTGACTCCGTCCAAACCTAACTCCAACCACATTCATCCCAACTTATGTTTTACATATAATAGTTGTCAAACTGTGAGTTGTTGTCATGCTTGCTCGCTTCGCATAGAAGCCTTCCGGGCACGGAGAACTAAGACGATGAGCGCCGAAGGCGATGATCACCCTGCGAGCCTCGCAAAGCGAGGCGAGCAGTTGTGGCATTGAAACACGCAGGACAGACTGAAATGAGCGTCAAAATCGCTCCTGCTAGCAGTTAAGGCATTGAGACACGCGGGACATAGCCTGCAAGCAGTTGAGGAATGCGGGACTTTGAAAAAAAAAGTCAGACCACGGAAAAAAAAACGACCTCGCAAAAATACAAATTTTATGGCCGAACCGCGGAAATCGAAAAACATGATTTAAATAATAATACACAGCACAGGGCAACGCCAGGACGCCTGGGAGTGAGGTTGCACGCAAATTAAAGCCGAATTTGCAGTTTCGGCAATCAAAAATTGGCTAAAGGAGACAGAGTCGCACAAATAACCGCAAGGCATGTACGAGTTAGCCAGGAACGTATGATATATAAAATATACCGTTAAAACGGTCGGAAAATGCTAGTGAGCCAAGTAACACATAGAAAAAAGTTGCTATTTTACAACACTAACCTTACGATTAATAGTAACTTTACGATTCTAAAATGGCACTTTACCCGTCTAAACGAATGGTTTGCGATTGCGCACGCAGCCTATTTACATTGAACACTTGGCACATTGCTGACACTTTCTCCTCAGTTGATCAACAGTCCAACTGTACATTTTCTGATGCAGGAAAATCCAAAGAGATTGTTAGCTCTTCAGGATATTGATTGCTGCATATTAAATATAAATAGGTAAAGTATATTAATTTATTAATTCATATTAATTTATTAATTCACTGTACAATTTTTTTTTTATATTTTACACTGTACTTATATATTTGTCTTTGCGTTGCGCGCCGAAGGTGAAGGAAACTTGAATTACACAAGGGGAGAGGCTCGCAATAAGCGCCAAAGGCGTTAAACGCGGGGCTCGCAATGAGCTCTGAAGGTCCCCATTGTGTGGCAAACAGCAGTGCCATGGCTTCAAATTGTATTGCTGTCATTTTTTTACGGGCAATTCGCTAGTTATATATATATTTATTATTTAAATTAGATTAAAATCTATCACATATTATAATTGTCAAACTGCAAGTTGTCACCACGCTTTGAGAGCTCGCAGAACTGCGTCCCAGTTCGGGCCGCAAATGCGGACCTCGCGAAGCAAGAGACGCATTTGCGGAGGTGGAGGCTTCCACGTCAGCTGCGAGGGGTCGTATTTGTGGAGGTGGACATAAACTGCAATGAGCCAAAGGCCTCGCGAAGCGAGAGACGCATTTGCGGAGGTGGAGGCTTCCATGTCAGCTGTGAGGGGCCGTATTTGTGGAGGTGGACATAAACTGCAATGAGCCGAAGGCCTCGCGAAGCGAATGTCAGCATTTGCGGAGGTGGAGGCTCTATGGCGCCTCAATCTCGGTAAAAAACAACCCAGAAAAGCGGGACTTTAAAAAACAAAATACGAGCTGCGGGACTGCGGCCGAAAAAAATTAAAACAAGGCTACACGACCCCGAAGCGCACAGAACACCGCCAGGGACATACTACTTTTACCCAGGCACGTACAAGGTACAAAATACACTATTACGAAGGACAGAACGAGCGGTTCTTAAAAAAAAACAAAAAAAACAACGCAGGATGAGGAAATAGGGACTTAGAAAAAAATATATATGAGCCGCGAGACTTAGAAAAAAAAAAAAGCGGGATGAGGAAATCGGGACTTAGAAAGAAAAAAAAACGACCCACGGGTATAAGATTAAAAAATTATTACTAGGTCTCAAAAATACGAAGTTAACGGCCGAACCGCTTACATTGAAAAACACCAAAAACACAGAAAAATTACAAAAACACATTAAAAAAACACGGGAGTGAGGTTGCACGCGAATTTAACTCAAATGTAACCAATTTAAATCGGCTAAGCGAGAAAAAAAAAGGCAGACGAAAAAAATTTAAATGAGGCAACACGACCCAGAATCGCACAAAACACCGCCAGGGACGTACGACTTTTACCCAGGTACATACAAGGTACAAAATACACTAATTTGAAGAATAGAAAATGCTCGCGAGGCGCATAAGACATAGAATATCGCTGCCATTTTACAGCACTAACTTGCAAATAAACACATTACGATTCTGAAATGGCGGTTTGGTCTCGCGCACGTAGCCTAAATATTCTGCACACTTGCAACATTGCTGACACTTTCTCCTCAGGTGATGACAGTCTAACTTGACATTTTCTGCTGCCGGAAAATCCAGAGATTGATAGTTCTTCAGGATATTAATTGCTGCCTATTAATTATAAATAGGTAAAGTATATTAATTTATTTATTTATTAATTATTAATATAAATTAATGATAACAATTTTATTTTCCACTGTACTAAAAAGAAATGTATATTTTACACTGTATTTATATATCTTTATTATGCTAAGCTCTTTATAATACATTTATTGATTTATTACATAATTATTAATGTACATGAATAATTAATTATTACTTAATAATTTTTTGCATTTTTTTTATACTGCAGAAAGAAAAATGTATATTTTACACTGCACTTATATATATGTATTATGCTTACCTCTTTTTCATACATTTATTCATTAATTGATTTATTAATAAGGTCAAATTATTTGTCTTTTACACTGCACTTACATGTCTATATTATGCTTAAGTCTTCCTAATACACTTGTTCATTAACGGCAATTAATTCATTAATTACAATATTTTACACAACAGTTATATATCTGTGTAAATGCGCATTGCCTCACAATAGGACCCTAAAATATGTTTTATACTGCAGGAACAAAAATGTATATTTTACACTGCAGTTATAGATCTGTATTATGATTAGCTCTTTAGAATACATTTATTATTTAATTATTTTATTAAGAATCTCAAATTCATTTATTAATGGCTAATAACAGAAAAATAACAATTCCACTGCACTAAAAAAGAGCTATTTTACACTGCAGTTAGATATCTGTATTATGCTTAAGTCTTCCTAATACACTTATTCATTAACGTCAATTAATTAATTACCGTATTTATCGGCATATAACACGCACCGGCGTATAACACGCACCTCATTTTAAGAAGGGAATTTCAGGGGAAAAAAAATTCAAATAAAGAACATTGAAGCAAAATCCGCAACCCCCCTCCTCATCCTCAACCCCCCTCCTCATCCTCAACACCCCTCCTCATCCTCAACCTCCCTCCTCATCCTCAACCTCAACCCCCTACTCATCCTCCCTTCTCAACCCCCCTATCCTCAACCTCCCTCCTCAAACCCCCTCCTCAATCCCCTATCCTCATCCTCAACCCTCCTATCCTCAACCCCCTCCTCAACCTCAACCCCCCTATGCTCAACCCCCCTCCTCAACCTCCCTCCTCATTCTAAACCCCCCTCTACATTCTAAACCCCCCTCCTCATTCTAAACCCCCCCTCCTCCTCAACTTAAACCCCCTCCTCCTGAACCTAAACCCCCCTTAATACCTCCCCCTCACTTACCTGCTTCTGCTCCGGCCTCCGCTCTGCTCCTTGACCCGGTGACGTCACATGTGCGCCAGCGCGCCACGTCATTAGCATATACCGGGTGGCGGACAAAGCGGAAACAGAGAAACAACGGAAAAGAAGAGCGGCAAGGGAACGGAAGCAAAGATGTGGAGATGCACAGTCGCCCGAGACTTCCCAAACACTAAGAGAAGAAGACAGACAGAGACTTGCCAATAAAAGAAAAATTAGTGCAAAAGGACAAAATGAGTGTGCTGGACCTTCCAAGAAAAAAACAAGTGAACAAAAACATGTTTGTCAACCATTGCCTGATGACCCAATATTGACTCATGACACCAATGTTGATACACATAACACCAGTGTTGATATTCACACTGGTACTGAAAGCTATGTTCAGGAAGCTCAGGGTAGTCCTTTATTTAACAGTAGACACTCATTTTTGTGGATTACACAATGGGTTTTGTCAGTTTTGTGGGGCCTATCATTTTCTCAAGGAAAGACCAACTGATGGAGAGTTTACACGTAGCTATCAGAAAGGATACAAGACTTATACAAAGACACACATTTCCTGAATATTTACAAAGTATAATGAGTGATCCAACATTTCAAAATTATACTAATTAAAAAAAAAAAAACATCAGGTCTTATAACTTATAACAATTTCATTTGCTTCAATGTGTGCAACATTAGCAAAAAAAGTCCCAAGACATGGTCCTTACTGTTTTAGAGTTCAAGGACAAATTTACCACCGTACTTCCCATTCACATCCACAAGCAGGAGAGCAAAGGAAATTTGCACAGTTATATGTCTTAAATACAATGGATGGATGACGCTTCCTGAAAATAAACAGTGTTTGGGCATAGTCTTTGAACAGCTGGATATAATTATGGCCAACAACCCATATAGCCAAGCATACAGAAAATTAGCAGAGGTTGAAAAAGAACAACAGGAACATGCTTAAATACATCAATGGACAATGCCAAGAGTAAATATGGTTTTGAAAAGAGAACGCAATACTGACCTAGGTCTTTAAAAATGAGGATGGTCACCCCCCTTTTCAGTGGGATATTAGAATATATCCATGCAATGAAGACCAACCTTTTATAAACATCAATATATTAAGTTGTAATTTGGATCCAATGACATATCCAATTTTCTTTCCAAATGGTGAGCCAGGATGGGAACCACAAGTACAATTGCAAAGTTATCCCAATAGTAAAATGCATGTTAGGAACAATATTTCTATGCTCGAATATAAAGTGGCACAAACAAATTTCAACAAAACAAGCTTTGAATAGAACAATAGTGTGTATTGATGGATTATGAAGCTGAATTGGCTACCAACAGAGACCTTCCAGCTGGAAGATCAATGATTATGCCATCTACTTTCCAAGGATCTCTTCGCAATACGCAAGATATAATGATGCCATGGCTATTGTCACAAAATTTGGAAAACCTGATGTATTCATTATATTCACATGTAATCCACAATGGCTAGAGACCAAGGAAAATATAAATCTGGGACAAAATACTTCTGACCGAGCAGATTTAGTGGCAAGAGTATTCAAAATAAAACTCAATTAATTAATACATGATAAAACTAAAGCACAGTTATTTGGAAAATGTGTGGCTTTTGTTTATACCATTAAATTTTAAAAAAGAGGCCTGCCACCTGCTCACATACTTTTAATCCTGCAAGAAAAACATAAATTGAATACTGCAGACAGAGTGGATTTAGTAATTATTGCTGAACTGCCACATCCAGAAACATATTCAAAACTTTATGACATTGTAACACACAGAATGATTCATGGTCCATGAGGAAATATCAATCTAAATTCACCATGTATGAAAAATAAAAAAATATACAATACAATTTCAAATGCAGACTTATGCAAATTGTGATGGATACCGTTTGTATAAAAGAAGAGAAGGACAAACAGCTATTATCCATGGCCAAAAGGTCTATAATAGATATGTGGTTCCATACAATTCACATTTGCTGATGAAGTACAATGCACACATAAATGTGGAAGCTTGCACTTCTATCAAATCCATAAAATATGTGTATAAATATATATACAAAGGATATGATGCAGCAACTGTTGTTGTGCAAGGGCCACAAAATGAACAAGACAATCAAATTTTACATGACGAACTTTCTAATTATTTAGATGCTCGCTATGTCAGTGCTCCAGAAGCAATGTGGCGTCTTCTCAAATTTGAGATGCATGATCGGTCACATGCTGTGTATCGGTAAGCTGTACATTTGCCACAAGGTCAATTTGTTTGCTTTACTGCAGGGCATGACAGAAATGTTCTAGCACAAAATGAACATAGAGCAACAACACTTACAGCTTGGTTTCAATTAAATTGTCAGGACACTGAGGCCAGACAATTTTTATACATTGAGATTCCATATCACTATTGTAACAGAACCTTACCTTTGCCTGGGAACATTTATTACTACACTGGCCCTTTAACTGTTTGGAATGTTTTTGATGATATGTAACTGTCATGCTGAGTTCAGTTATTAAAGTTTTTCTCTTATGGTTGATACCAACTTCACTTTTACACAGCAGTTTGCCAGGGAAAAGGACGTCTCCAACAGTTGTTCTTGATGGAACATTTCTTTCAAGATCTGGCTGCGGATATACAGGACTGGGTGAGAGATCGCCGCCCTGCCAACTTAACTGAGGCAGCGCGACTAGCAGATGTATACGCAGAAACAAGGAAGGTGAGCCAAGGTACCACACGACCAGCACCTAGAACAGAGGCACGCACCCCAACCTATGCTGCACGCACAGAATTTCGGGCTCCAGTACCCCCAGGACCTCCATGCCCTCAGGGTTCTTACAACCAGCCCCAGGAATCTTACAAAGTGACATGTCATCACTGCAGCAACACAGGGCATATTGCCCGTTATTGCCCTTTGAGATCAGCCAATAACGAATGGAGGTGCACAACACCCCACACAGAGACCCCGCCATCACGTCCCTCTGCTGCTCACTGCCTGGAAATCAAAGGGAGCCCTGAGGAGTGTTTGGGAATCTTGTATGAGGCCAACCCCGTACGGCTGCCTCCCCGGATAACCGCCAGCATCACCGCCAAGAGGTGCGTGTAAATGGACAGATAGCACAAGGCTTAAGAGACACTGGCGCTACCATCACTTTGGTGCAGAAACATCTCGTGAAACCAGAACATGTATCTAATCGTACCGTTGCTGTTCGTGTCGCAGGGGGGGGCTGTTTTTCGCTTACCCACGGCCCGGGTAGACTTGTATTGGGGAGTCGGGTCGGGAAAGACCACAGTAGACATCATGGACAATTTACCTGCTAAGGTCGTGCTGGGCAACGACATTGGCCCTCTAGCCTCAGTTTTTTCACCCACGACTGCTGCTGCTTGTCCCGTGACCACCCGCTCACAGACCCGTACCAAGGACGATCCTACAACAGGTCGGGAGACCCAGGTAAGCCACAAGCAGACACTTAGCACTAACGCCACAGAGAGACCCATAGCGTGGGACACCGCCGAAGAGTTTGGGAGGGAAACTAGACAGGACCCCACCCTCCAAAAGTACAGAGAATTAGCCGACAGTAGAGGGGATGAGTGGGAATGTTTTATATGGGAGGGGGACAGGTTATATAGATTGACCGAAGGCAGAAAGAGAGGCTGTGTCCCTTCGCAGAAGTGCCAACTCGTACCAGGAAGTACCGGTTGGAACTTCTCCGAATTGGCCACGAAATTCCGTTGGCAGGGCATCTAGGGGGTAACCGCACCACCTACAGGATCACCCAGATCTTCTTTTGGCCAGGGTTCTCGAGGGATGTGCAGCGTTACTGCAGCACTTGTGATGTATGCCAACGAGTAGGAAAGAGGGGGGATCACCCTAAAGCCCGACTGTCACCTATGCCCGTGATCGAGGAACCATTTAGCAGGGTGGCAGTCGACCTCGTAGGACCCCTACCTAACCCCAGCCCTTCGGGTAAGAAGTATATTCTTACAGTAGTGGACTATGCTACTCGCTACCCAGAAGCCGTCACTCTGACGAATATCCAGGCTGACGCGGTCGCCAGTGCGCTGGTCGGGATATTCACCAGAGTGGGATTTCCTCAGGAAATCCTATCTGACCGAGGAACCCAGTTCACCGCAGACCGAACTCAGAAGCTATGGAAGGTCTGCGGTGTCAAAACCCTGCTTAGTTCACCATACTATCCTCAAACTAACGGTCTCTGTGAACGCTTTAATGGTACCCTAAAGCAATTGCTACGGACCTTTGCAGCGGAATACAGAGACTGGGAGCGATTTTTGCCGCACCTCTTGTTCGCATATCGAGGGGTGCCGCAGGAATCCACAGGGTTCTCCCCCTTCGAGTTGCTCTATGGACGGCGAGTGCGAGGCCCCCTCGACCTCATCCGGGAGCACTGGGAGGGAGAGATGGAGCATGAGGGGGTCCCTATCGTACCTAATGTGCTGGAGATGCGGGACCGCATGGGGCACCTAGCCAGGATGGACCGAGAACACCTCCAGGCGGCACAAGGCCGTCAAAAACATTGGTAAGATCGGGAAGCTAGGCTGAGAACGTTCCAAGTAGGTCAGAAAGTCCTGGTGCTTAGACCTGTTAAAGGAAATAAACTACAGACCTCCTGGCAGGGCCCTTACAAGGTGGTGGCACAGGTCTGTGACACCACCTATGTAATTGCCAGTAGCAAGGACGAAAGGATACAGAAGTCCTTTCATATAAACTTATTAAAAGAGTACCAGGAAAGGCCCGAAGATATAGCAGCCATATGTATCCCGGCCACTGAAGACCCTGACAACCTCCCCATCCCAGATCTGTTAGCCGATGCCGAGCCTAAAACTCGTCTTAATACAGTGCAGCTAGGGGAGCGATTAACTCCCACAGAAAGGGAGCAACTCCAACAATTACTAGCTAAGAAAGGATTGACGTTTTCCCAGGGGCCCGGTTACACACCCTTAGCGACCCATTATGTCGAAACCCCAGGACAAACCCCTCTCAGACAGACTCCCTATAGAATCCCCGAAGCTGTAAAAGAAGAGATGAGAAAAGAGATTCAGGAGATGTTAAAACTAGGAGTTATAGAGCCATCCGACAGCCCCTGGGCATCCCCAGTCGTCCTATTCCCCAAAAAGGACGGAACGACCCGGTTCTGTGTCAACTATCGACGCCTCAATGACCGAACCGTGACAGACGCATACCCCATGCCCCGACTGGACAAACTATTAGATCGTATTGCCAGGGGACGATATCTGACCACCATCGATCTGTGCAAAGGGTACTGGGAGATTCCCTTGGCCAAGGACGCTATCCCTAAGTCGGCGTTTGTCACCCCGTTTGGCTTGTACCAGTTTAAGGTCATGAAGAACGCCCCAGCTACATTTCAGCGCTTAGTGGACCATCTCCTTGATGGCTTCCAGGATTTCGCTTGTGCGTACCTGGATGACATTGCGATCTATAGTGAGACTTGGGGGGAGCACCTGAGACACGTAGAGGCTGTGCTGGATCAGATTAGGGCCGCCAGCCTAACCCTGAAACCAGAGAAATGTAATTTCGGTATGGCTGAAGTCCAGTACTTGGACACAGAGTGGGGTGTGGGAAACAACGACCAGAACCCGCTAAGGTAGAGGCCGTAGCCAATTGGCCCACACCCCACACTAAGACTCAAGTGTTAGCATTCTTAGGGACAGAAGGTACTACAGGAAATTTATCCCTGACTACAGCGCCATCGCCAAACCCCTGACAGATTTAACAAAGAGAAATTTACCTAGGATAGTCCTGTGGTCTCCCGCCTGTAAAAACAGCGTTCCAAACCCTGAAACAAGCCTTGATCAACGCACCTGTTTTGTTTGCCCCCGTCCCTAACAAAAGATTTGTTGTCCACACAGATGCGTCCACGTAACGGACTGGGGCCAGTGCTAAGCCAGGTCGGAGAAGATGGGGGGGAACACCCTGTTGCATACCTGAGTCGAAAACTATTGCCCAGGGAAGTGAGTTATGCGGCTGTGGAAAAAGAGTGTCTAGCCCTGGTCTGGGCTCTAAAGAAGCTCACCCCATACCTTTACGGTCAGGAATTCACCCTGATCACAGACCACAACCCCCTGGTATGGCTGAACCGAGTGGCTGGGGACAATGGACGATTACTGAGATGGAGCTTGGCCCTACAACCGTATAACTTTTCCATTCAATATCGCCCTGGCCGGTTCAATGCGAACGCCGACGGACTGTCCAGGCAAACAGAACTTTTACCTTAACAGCAGACCGGACAGCCCCAAGTTGACCCGAAAAGGATCAATCCGGGTCTGCCGGAGTGTTCCACAAAGGGGGAGCAGTGTAACAGAACCTTACCTTTGCCTGGGAACATTTATTACTACACTGGCCCTTTAACTGTTTGGAATGTTTTTGATGATATGTAACTGTCATGCTGAGTTCAGTTATTAAAGTTTTTCTCTGATGGTTGATACCACCTTCACTTTTACACAGCAGCTTGCCAGGGAAAAGGACGTCTCCAACGGCTGATACCCTCTCACTACCGGGGTAGCCGTTACAACTATGCATTCGTAAATGGCCAAAAACATACTCATAAAATTATTCCAAGAGTTTTTTACTTTCAGTCCAAGAGACATTGAACTTATTTTACATGTTCCCGATGCATATTAGTACGATGATGACCATTTGTTCTTAAATTCACATGTTTAATGACATACATAGAATTGATCCAGGGAGTAATCCAATCGCCAGTTAATGGGGTCAGGAAGGAAAACATTTATTTGACCACTTTGAAACAATTGACCAAGTTTCACTGTTTTTTTTTGTTGGTTTTCCTTCCTCTGGATTCAATATTAAAGATCACTGTGTATTTTGACAATTGTACTTTAAATGTTATTAGATAACTTTAATGTTTGTATTGTTAACATTGTATTTTACAAGATTTCAAAAGTTGTTTTATTGGATCATTTTAGGGTTTATGTCAGTAGGAGCATAATCATTTGTTAAAAATTTAAATGTATAATTAAATACAGAGGGTTGATCCAGGAAGTAATCCGATTGCCAGTTAATGGGGTCAGTAAGGAATTAATTGTTCTCCCCCTTTGATACTATTGGCTGCGTTTCAATCAGGGATGTTGCTGTTTGCCTTCCTCTGAATTCAATACCTATGTGCTTTATGTAATGGTTTAAAATACTTATTCATACAAAATTCATCCATTGTTATATTATTCCTGCATACTTGACAATTAAAAAGGTTAATATTGTTAAAAAAATATGGATTGACAGTTCTTCAAATACAAGTTCAATGTAAAAAAAATCAAAAAAAATCTTACAATTGTATTTCTTTGTAGATAACAAAGGTTACGAGTGTCAGAGACTCACATTGTGTGTAATACAGAATTCCCAGCCTTCTTTTTTGACGGGCAAGTCGCTAGTTATATACTATTATTTCAGTGTATCAGACTCTTGGTCCTGTCTTATGTATAAAAGTTTTATCTTTAATGTTTGTCTTTCAGGTCCAACTGCCTACTGTGTTGCTTTGGCCATCAGCAGGAGGCAGTGTAAGACTTTGATTTTAGGCTCCGTCACATTGGGCTTGGAAGTACTGCAGGAAGTAGAGTCTATTCCATTGCTCGGTAAAAAAAGCTTATAATGAGCGGTAATTAATTATTTGGACGTGCAATTCCATCACCAATGCAGGTAACTACTTTCTTGTCTGAGGGGAGTTTGACTTTTAAGCTTTAAGGGCAAGAGGGAAACATAAGAAACTCAATAAATAGTTGTTTCTATTGTGGAAATCTGCTTGTATGCATGGAGACCACAACTCCATCCGAACTTGCATTTTATAGATTATAATTAAAATGTATATAAGTTTAATATCTTTGTTAACGTCAACAGAGGGCGAAAGAAGAAGAGGTGCAAGAGAAGGAGACACTAAATGTACAATCTTCTAGGTATGATGGAAACAATAAAAGGATTTCAGAACTAATTGAAAACCGTGTATGTTGGATCAGCTCACATTATGATCATAAGCTAATATCACAAATAACAGCAGTGTGCCTTGACTTGCATAAGTTACAAGACCCTGTTGGATCTCCATTTTGAATGAAATCTTAATATTTCTCAATTATATATAACATGTATATTAGCTTAACATATTAGTTGCATTAAATTTATTGTATAAATATTATTTTAGTATTTTACTTGCGTATTTCTGTGATATATTTGTAATGAATGGCACAAAAAGAACCCTGTTATAGCAATGTTTCTCAACTGCTGGTCTCTGAGAATCTTATATTATGTGTCAGTTCTTAAGGACAAAGAGTTTTGGAGAGTTATAGACAGGTTATTTACACACATAGCTGCGTTTAAAGAGTTAAAGGGTCTGTTTAGTTGTTTTTTTTATTTTATATAAATTAAAATGTTTTATCTTGGTGACCTAAATAATTGTATCATCACCTTCTGGAGCCCCCCCCCCCCCTTCCTGTTCTCTCTCATGTAGGGTGCTATGTTCAAAAGCTGGTATATAAGGCCACACTACAGGGGAGGGCTTCACAACATACCATTGCAATGCTTCTGCATGCAGACACATAGCATGTGACTGACTGCTAACAACATTATACATGTAGTGTGTAGCACCGCCTTGTAAGCATTGCTTTAGGAAAACAGCTGGAACACATAAAGCCCCAGGTCCTGATGGAATACATCCACGGGTACTGAGGGAACTGGGTTCTTTAATAGACAAACCATTTTATTTAATTTTTCAAGATTCACTCAACACAGGGTCTCTACCAGATGACTGGAGAAAAGCAGATGTGATACCTATATTTAAAAAGGGAGAAAGATCAACTCCGGGGAATTATAGACCAGTGAGCCTCACTTCTGTAGTGGGGAAGCTTTTAGAAGGGTTAATAAGGGATAATATACAAGAATATATCTATTTGAACAGGATTATAAGTAGGAGTCAACATGGATTTATGAGGGATAGGTCATGTCAAACAAATCTAATTAGTTTCTATGAGGAGGTTAGTAGGAACCTGGATCAAGGCAACTCAGTGGATGTAGTCCTTTTGGATTTTGCAAAGGCTTTTGATACAGTGCCACATGGGATACTATTGTGCAAACTAAGAGATACAGGAATTGCAGTAAATATCTGCTCATGGATTGAGAGCTGGACTAATGTGGTAAGTGGGGTTCCTCGGGTTCAGTATTAGGTCCTCTCCTTTTTAACATATTTATTAATGACTTAGAGGTGGAATTGGAGTGTGGTGTCTCCATTTTCGCTGATGACAAGAAGTTGTGCAAGGTAATTAAATCAGATAGTGATGTGCTTTCCCTCCAAAGGGATTTACATAAAATTAAGGAATGGGCATCTAAATGGCAGATGAGATTTAATACAAATAAATGTAAAGTTATGCATCTGGGAAGGAAAAATAGCCATGCAATTTATAATCTTAACAGAGCAAATCTAGGTGTATCAGATATTGAAAGGGATTTGGGAGTGCTTGTGGACAACCATCTAAGTAACAGTGCTCAAAGCCAAGCAGCAGCTACAAAGGCAAATAAAATATTAGCATGTATTAAGAAGGGTATAGAAGCAAGGAAAGCAAATATAATTCTGCCACTATACAAATCTCTAGTACGCCCTCATTTGGAATATGGAGTACAATTTTGGGCACCACTTCATAAAAAGGACATTTTAGAGCTTGGGAGAGCTACAGAGGAGGGCAACAGAACTAATAAGGGTAATGGAGGGGCTAAGTTATGAAGATAGACTAACCAAATTAAACTTATTTTCTCTAGAAAAAAGGCGTCTAAGAGGAGATATGATTACCTTATATGAATACATCCAGGGTCAGTATAAAGATTTGTCAAGAGAGCTTTTTGTGCCAAGAGGTTTTCAACTGACAAGAGGACATCCCTTGAGGTTAGAAGTAAAAAGATTCCACCTAAAGAAAGAAAAGGGTTCTTCACAGTAAGGGTGGTTAATCTGTGGAATTCTCTACCAGAGGAGGTGGTGACAGCGGATTCGATAGATAACTTTAAAAGGGGACTGGATTTATTTATAATTAAAAATGAAATTCAGGTTATCATGGATAACTAGAGACAGTATTGATCCAGGAAGAAATCCGATCGCCAGTATCTGGGGTCAGGAAGGAGGCTTTTTTCAACCGTAATTACTATGTTACTATGTAAGAAAACAGTAAGAAAGTGGGAAGCAGGAGTGTGAAGGGAATCTATTACTCTGGGGGCATCCCAGAACTGAGTAAAGTATAAATTGTACTGTATATGACAAGTAAACAGAAAATGAATTAAAGAGACAGTTTACAATGTACATTGAAATCAGTGCAAAAATAATTTTAAAATGTAGTGCCCCAGATGTAGTACCACCCAGGTAAAAATATTTTGGATTTCAAAGGGGATACCCAGATCAAAAAGGTTGAGATGTGCTTGTCTTAAGTTTAAAGCAAGGGAACCACCAGTCTACCAATATAAATGAGGCAGGCAAAAGCTATGCTCTAAAATATCCACATGCACATTTTATCAGAAGAGAAAAGCATGGTGGGTAATCCGTCACAATTATTCCAATTCTTTCTGCACAGGCACTGTAGACAAACGTGTTCTAAAATGCTTTTAAAAGGGTCCTTTGTGGACGTTAGTGTCAGATTTCTGCGATAGAAAACCAGGGATGATGTCCTGCAGCTTATAGGAAATGTACCTCTATTTTGGGCCCAGATGGCGCACCGTTACAACTTTATGAAGACTTAGCACCATCAACTTTGTTAAAACGTAAATTGCTTAAGCCAGCCCTACTCATCTTGGCATAACACAAAATAAGATATAGATGGGGCTTCCCGTTCAGCCTCAATTTCCAGATGGGCTCCACTTCACAAGCAGCAACCACACTAGAAGAATGCTGCACCTACATTCTCCATCTAAACCTGATTAAAGACTCAGACCTTCTGAATGTCACTGAGCCCCACATGCTTACATGACCTTCCAAACAGTGGACTGAGGTCCGAGGTTCCTCCACAAGGTCAAAGTCTACCTCTTCAAGTCCTCTGATGTCTACTTAAATCCATCCATCCACAAGTTTGCTAGATACTCATTGAGTGGTTTTGTAGCTATTGGACAGAACTTTTGGAGTTCTAGAGAACCCTGGATCTGGTATCTCCATTAACGTTGGAGGGGACCATATACCCTGAAGACAACATTTTGGTTAAAGTGTGATGGCCTTACTTACAAAAAACTCTCACTAACTTTGGCTTTTCTAGTTCCTTTATGAACCTTCTCCAAACATACTACCGCAACCCCAGAGCATCACTTAAACTACCAGGGAACTCACCAATGTTTATCTAGTTCCAGCGAGGTACTAGACAGGGATGTCCCCTCTCTCCCCTGCTGTTCGCTCTAGCAATAGAACCCCTAGCCCAGATAATTAGATCAAACTCTTCCATTCACGGTATTGTAATTGGCCATCATCACCTCAAATGCTGCCTATTCGCGGGTGATCTCTTGTGCACCCTGTTATCTCAGTTCCAGCTCTTATGCAAATTCTAAACAATTTCGGAAAGATCTCGGGTTTGAAAGTAAATCTTGAAAAAACAGAAGCATTGAATATATCTCTTTACTCTGAATTCATACAATTTTGACATCAAAATTTATGGTCCTCCTCTCATATTGGATACCTGGGTATCCACCTCACGCGGCAAACAAAGGACCTGCATAAACCTAACTTCACACACTTATATTCAGCAATGGGTCAGAACTATTGGAATTAGTCCAAAGGGAATATTTCTTGGCTAGGCTGTATAAACTCAGTCAAGATGAATATCTTACCAAGACTTCTATACCTATTTCGCACCCTGCCCATTGCAATCAACCTCCCTGAATTAGAGAGATTTCAACGTCTGACTTTCAACTTTATATGGTGTAATAAATCCCATTGTATATCCAAAAGCACTATGTTCAAGCAAAAAACAAAAGGAGGCTTGTCATGTCCAAATTTTAAGTTATACTTCAAAGCTGCGCAAATTGCCTTTACCCCTCAGGCCCACTCTATAACACACCAACCTTTATAGGTTTTTACTGAAAACTTCCATATGCAACCTTATTCATGAGACACTCTACTTTGACTTCCCCACATCTGCAAAACTCTTGGGGCATGCCCAAACCCCTTTATAAAGCAATCACTTACAATTTGGCCATGGGCTGGACAAGCTCGAGGCCTCACCCCTAAATATTCCACTCTTAATTTGTTAATCCCCCATCCACAACTTGCAGTTCAGATCCCCCCTCATTCTTTTAACTGGTGGAGAACCTCAAGCCTCTTACGTGCTGCTGATCAACTAAATTCTCTCCATCAAATCCTGCCACTGGAACTTTTTAGATACCATAGCCTTAGACACTTTATCCAAACAAAGGAACTCTCACTTGGCTCTCCCCAGTCTTCCTGGCTAGTGAAACTATGCAATAAACCCCTCTCATGAAAGGTGTCAAAAGCATTATTTATGACTCAATTAATACTAACTTAGATCAATCTAAATTGACTTATATGCGAAACGAGGACCTAAACTGCAATTGGACCCAAGATATCTGGGAATTCTCTTGGTTAAATTTAACTAAGGTTCACTAAATAGTGGCATCTTGTAAACCTCAACTAAAAGTCCTCCACGGGACATATCACACTCCAGACAAGCTCTATAAGTGGAAACTAACACTAAACCCAGATTGCTTCAGAGAATGTGGGAGAGTAGGCTTCTTTCTCCATACTTGGTGGGATTGCCCTAAAGTTAAATTACTGTGGCAAGAAGTTTTTGCGCTTGTCTCTGACATATTTGCCAAACAAATTAGTCACATCCTTTCATTATCCCAGATGCAAAACAAGTTGATGCACTTTATTATGCTAGCCACCAATAGTCATATTGCACAACAGTAGTAATCCCCGTCCCTTCAATTCCGATTGGTTAAATGATATACTAATTAATGAGCAGCTCTCCCACATCCTAGAAGATTCCTTTCCCTTTTTCATTACTATCTGGACCCCATGATTGGATTCCTCTCACAGTATTCCTATTCCATAACAAATGAACTGCTTTTCAATTTGGACCTTGACTTGGCTGGCTGGGGTCCTCCTCGGATTCTACGGTGGGAGGTAGGTCTTGAATTACTTGGCAATTAACACTTGAGATATCCTTTTTACTTTCTGTACCCAGTTCAGTCTATTTAATTTAATTGTTTCCCCCTTTTTGCTTTTGTTATATTGTTCAATATATATGTTCAATTTTCTTTTTATTGTTTACGCTCATATATTATTTATCTTAAAAAATAAAAAATACCAGCAGAGATGCAGTACAAAATGATACTCATTCAGCAGAATCTATTTATGTAATAGGGGTGATCTTTTCTTAGTTTATGCTGGCAAAATTTGCAAGACCCCTACGCAGTTTAACCAGGTTTCGATTTGCCTTAATTTCTCTGTCTCTCTATGTACTTTATTATGGTGACCTTTTGTACTTCATGGTACCATTTATATATTAGGCATCTTTGTGGATTAATAAAACTGTTTGAAAAAAAAAAAAAAAAAGAGTCCTTTGTTTTGTACAAAATGATTCAATGAAGTTAATTCATTTTATCCAACTCCATGTCATTTCACCTTCTGGTGGACTTGTTAATGATGGTTTGTAGAGGAGATTAGTGGTTGGAGAGGCCAAAAAAAGAGTAGTAATCGAAGTGGGATATGATAAGTGAATAGATTCATGCTTATGAGAGCTGAGTTCTTCTTATGTTTTCTCATGGGAATACAATAGGATTTAGTCTGTCATTGTACATGACGAGTAAAAAAGAGGGTAAGGTCCAAGACAGTGTTCTTGAGAACCAGAAATGATGTGATGATGGTATTGATCTGTGGCTCTATAATCTTTTTATCCTTTTAGAATGAGCAAATAATCAGTGTATTAAAGCAAAAACAATAGTGTTTAGGCCATTCTAAATTCACATTTAAACATGTCCAACAAGGTCCTCTTTAAGTCCTTTTTACACTGGCCTCTCACCCAATAACATATAACGACTTGAAACGTACTGGAAGCCTCTCATACTACCAGGAAAATAGGAAACATTTACACATCGCTTCCTTGTTTAGCTTTTTTTGGCAACATTTTAAGAACTAGTTTCTTTCAACAGTTTATGGCAATATTGCATATTGAATGTGAAGCTCATGGATCTGGGGGGCTGTGTAAACTAACAGGCTTTGAGTTGGTACGGGTTAAAGTGTTTGTGTGGGAAAGCCCTAATGTATTGTGGGATAGGTGGTACTACCAGCCATATTGTTCAGTCACGCCATGTTGGACTGCTGGAACAATCAAAGAAGGCAACCCCACCCCTCCTTTCCTCAGAGACAGACTGTCTCTGGGAAAGGGTGGCAACATTAACATAATAGGTGGAAGCCACCTAGTGGCTACAGTGTTAATTACTTCTCTTCAGGTAACAGAATAATCAGACTTAGTCACCATTTGTTTACAAAGCTCATATTGTAGCACCCCTCTTAAATATTCATATAGAAACATGAGTATGGATCATGAGAGCCTATCCCCAGGATATCTTTGCTGTGAAAGGGGAGATTGCATAATCTGGAGGCCAAGCCATCAGCTGGGAAGTTGTTCATGTGTACCCATTTTTGTTTTAATAATCTGCGTGGCTACCTCGATTAGAACTGCCATGAGGTAAAGGATAGGAGTAGCTTGTGTACCATGTTATTTCACCAGGTCTTGCAATTGTACTTCCCAAGTTGTAGTAATTTGTCCAAAGAACCCACTCTCTTAGACTAGTTTTACCACTGCATATATTATGATGTCCTGGTGAACTTATACTGTCATGCTTAGTTTTGAAATGCAGGATTTTTCTGGGGGTGTTAATAAAGCAAGATATGGGAAGCTCCCATTATGGTTAAGGTTATCAGTATTAATATTTACCCAATACTGGTAATTGTTATGGGCAATATGCATCTATATTCAGGCTCTGAGTGGGGCCTCAAACGGTTGATCCCCCAGCTACAGAGGGCCACTTGCTGTCTCTGTCCGTTTGGTGGCTTATTGATTCCCCAGTGGGTTCATGGAATAGGAACTTCCTGCGATATAGAACAAAGGAATTGTGTTTTGCTGTTCCTGGCCACCATGCAAGGACAGCTGACCCCACGTGATATACAGGCAGGCCACATGGCTCTGGGCAGGGTGTTGCTAATGTGGCGTGGCTTGGCAGACTGAAATGTATAAAACTTGCTGGATTGATACAAATAAAAAAATGCTCAAGATGTCATACATAATTTAAGTTTGTGCTCATTATTGAGGGAAGGTATACCCTTATCATAGGGGCTACTAATTCTACATCTACCTAAGGAAGAATTACAACCGGTAATTCTGTTACTCTGGCCAGTGATTCTGGTGTTCATGTGGTCATTCTGAGGGTCCATTAGTGGTCTGGTTCGGTCTCTGCTAGAAGGGATTACAACAAGAACCATTACGCATCACTCATTTTACCACACTCTCCTAATAGTCAGACTTTTTGAAGCACAAGGGGGTGGTTACAGAGCAGGCCAAGCAGGACTTGCAAGTATACTTCCAAGCTACCTTTCTAGAATATTACCTATAGATGCATCCCAAATTCGTTTTGACAGGTCAAATTGTGTCTTTTCCTTACAAATTATTACTTTTTCACATCAAACATTTTAAGGTGAGAGCCAGATTTTACAGCATGCATTTCTTGTCTTGGTGCAAAAAACTCTTTTTTTGTAAAACAAATTGCAATGGATAGTCTAAACCAATACAGTAGAACGTCTATATTCATCAACACTATATTTGTACGCAAAAAATATTCTATATTTATCCAGAACAAATATTCTTCCCAATATCTAAAAAAAGACAGAAACAGAAAATATTAGACAAGTTATTTGCTAATTAATTGTCTGAAAAGGGACAAATAATACATCAGTCACCGTAAATGGAGTTACCTGATGTTTTAATAGAAGGTGACTCCCCTTCTAAATAATAATTCCTTTCCACCTATTCAGGTTGTGTCATAATTGCTTTTCAATAAAGTTCTGGGTACATTTTTATTTATTTAGGTATCAGATTCAGGGATGGGAATGGTTTATATACACTTTAGATATTTCCTAATGATTCTACGTTCGTCTGATTCAAATAAATAAGGTGAATGAAAGCAAAACAACAGACCACTTGGACATATTTCTATTTTGTTTGGATATTGGACAAACCAGGGGCTATCTTCCATCTCATTCTGCCACTTTATCTCACCATTTATGGTTGTAACATGGTCATTCTTTTACTTGTTGGTGGGGATCCCAATCTGCACACTTCCATGTAATTCTTCCCAGAGAATCTGTCCATCTTAGACATTTAGACTCCCACTGTATCTCTAAAGAACATTCAGCAGGAGATGAAACTAAACCAACTTAACTCATAGGAAATGATTTTTCCCAATAGTGCATGACACTGAAAGTGATAATATCAAATTGAAAAGGTAAATGGGAACGACAAAAAAATAAGAAAACTTTATTTACAATCTTGGACTATGGCACAATAAAAACATTAAAAACGCTTATTTAAAAACCGGACCTGATATCTGCTTGGTTACTAATATAACCGTATATATATATATATATATATATATATATATATATATATATATATATATATATTAAGGAATAATGCAGCCTATTGGGATTTTTTACCTGTTAGATTTAAAAAGCAAGCATAGTATATTGCCAGTGTTAGAGAAATGTTGTCTTTTAATATAAGATAGTATTTGAAAATATCCAAGAGAATGATGTTAGATAGGCATTGATTCAATTTCAGCTATTATCTTATACAATATTCTTTCGTTTACTTTTGTGTCAAGTGATGTTTAACCACTCCTACATTCAAATATAAGAATGGGCATGGCATTTTTAGCCTAGTGTGCAGCGTGTACTCAAGTCAATGACATTTGAGATAGTATTATATTCAATTACAAAGATGGGCGTGGTATTTACTTTGATATGCACATTGTGCTAAATCATTTCCCTCAGTATGAGAAAAAGATGTCATTCTTTAATTAGTTGTATGTGATCTGTCATTTATCCCAACAGTTAAAGTTGTACTGAAAGTACCTGCCATATAGCTATTAATTGGCTATTAAAGCTATTAAAGCTGGGCGTAACAAACCAATCACATACAGTGGACATAAAAAGTCTACACACCCCTGTTAAAATGTCAGATTTCTGTGCTGTAAAAAAATTAGACAAAGATAAATCATTTCAGAAATTTTTCCACCTTTAATGTGACCTATAAACTGTACAACTCAATTGAAAAACAAACTGAAATCTTTTAGGTAGAGTGAAGAAAAAATATAAATAAAATAATATGGTTGCATAAGTATGCACACCCTTAAACTAATACTTTGTTGAAGCACCGTTTCATTTTATTACAGCACTCTTTGGTATGAGTCTATCAGCATGGCACATTTTGACTTGGCAAGATTTGCCCACTCTTCTTTGCAAAAACACTCCAAATCTGTCAGATTGCGAGGGCATCTCCTGTGCACAGCCCTCTTCAGATCACCCCACAGATTTTCAATCGTATTCAGGTCTGGGCTCTGGCTGGGCCATACCAAAGTTTTAATCTTCTTCTGGTGAAGCCACTCCTTTGTTGATTTGGATGTATGCTTTGGGTCGATGTCATGCTGAAAGATGAAGTTCCTCTTCATGTTCAGCTTTCTAGCAGAAGCCTGAAGGTTTTGTGCCAATATTGACTGGTATTTGGAACTGTTCATAATTCCCTCTATCTTAACTAAGGCCCCAGTTCCAGCTGAAGAAAAACAGCCCCAAAGCATGATGCTGCCACCACCATGCTTCACTGTGGGTATGGTGTTCTTTTGGTGATGTGCAGTGTTGTTTTTGCGCCAAACATATCTTTTGGAATTATGGACAAAAAGTTCAACCTTGGTTTCATCAGACCATAACACCTTTTCCCACATGCTTTTGGGAGACTTCAGATGTGTTTTTGCAAAATGTAGCCTGGCTTGGATGTTTTTCTTCGTAAAAAAAGGCTTTCGTTTTGCCACTCTACCCCATAGCCCAGACATATGAAGAATACGGGAGATTGTTGTCACATGTACCACACAGCCAGTACTTGCCAGATATTCCTGCAGCTCCTTTAATGTTGCTGTAGGCCTCTTGGTAGCCTTCCAGACCAGTTTTCTTCTCGTCTTTTCATCAATTTTGGAGGGAGCTCCAGTTCTTGGTAATGTCACTGTGGTGCCATATTTTCTCCACTTGATGATGACTGTCTTCACTGTGTTCCATGGTACATCTAATATAATAGACTGATACCTTTTAACAATGAGATCCCTCTGATGCTTTGGAAGCTCCATGTGGACCATGGCTTTTGCTGTGGGATGCGACTAAGAACATTTCAGGAAAGACCAACTAGAGCAGCTGAACTTTATTTGGGGTTAATCAGAGGCACTTTTAAGTGATGGCAGGTGTTTGCTGACTCCTATTTAACACGATTTGGAATGTGACTGCTTAATTTTGAACACAGCTACATCACCAGTTATAAGAGGGTGTGCAGACTTATGCAACCAAATTATTTTTCTTTTTTTTTTTCCTCCACCTAAAAGATTTCAGTTTGTTTTTCAATTGAGTTGTACAGTTTATAGGTCACATTAAAGGTGGAAAAAGTTCTGATTTATCTTTGTCTCGTTTTTTTACAGCACAGAAACCTGACATTTTAACAGGGGTGTGTAGACTTTTTATATCCACTGTATATGATGAAAAGATTTTAGAGTTATGTGTAGCTTTCATTTCGGATGTGAAGGAACTCATTTATCTCAATCTTAATATTCAAAATACTATACTAAGTAAAACAAAATGTAAAAAAAATATATAATGCAAAAGTCGGACAAAAAACAAATGAAGAAATACCACAATTCCAATGGTGTACCATAATTAAAGACAGTGTTCATACACCTCCCTCAAAAGCGAAATAACCTTAAATATTACTTTGATACAGCAGACTAATAGTAGTTTTCCATTAAAGCGGAGTGCTTTTTCCCACAGACTGTCAAACTCATCATCAGCAGACAGTGGTTGTCCACATGGACTAATATTTCACATACAAGGTAATGGATAATATTCCATATATTACCTAAAGGAAGGCACTGAAAGAAAATATGTCACATACAAGTTGATTGGATAAGATTTCATAAATTACCTAAAGGAAGGCACTGAAGGAAAATCCTTCACTAAGTACTTCTGGGACCTGAGTATTTAACCTATATATCCACATACATTCTTTTCTAAGAAGGATACAATCTATATCCCCTTGCCTAGGGCCCAAAGTCACCCCATCAATGGCATAACATTTCAAACAGTTTTCATCTTTATTGTGATAACATTTGAGATGTGTGGCTATTGGTGTATCCATATCATTCTTTATGGCATATATATGTTCTCCAATTCTCCATCTGAATTGCTTGCTTAGTTTACCTACATAAAGATTAACATTGGGCTACATAAATAACTCCCGTTGTGATGCAGTTGTAGAAATTCTTTACTGGAAAAAACTCTTTGGTTATTGGATGTATGAAGCTCTTTGATGGTCTTATAAATTTACAGAATTTACATCTGCCACATTTAAAGCACTCATTCAGAGGTTTTAACCAAGTTTAAGATTTTGGTGTTCTCATGTCTCTCAGATTTGGGCCCCTACGATACGTGAGGCTTACATGAGATGTTAATACCTCTTTCAAATCATTATCCAAGACTAGGAGGTTCCAATGTTTGTAAAAAACATTTTTTTATCTCTTCAGAGTTCTGGCCAAAGGTTAGAATACAGCGTATTGTATTTAAATTTGCTTCTGATGTTTTTAATTTATTCTGTATGCTTAACAGTACAGTTCTACTTAATGTCCTACCTGCATGGCTCAAGCTTTTATATTTTTATTCTTGCCTTCTGCTGATTTATGTTTATTAATAGCCAATCTATATGTGGCCGTCAATAATTCTTTGCATTATCCAATCATCATAAACCACAAAGTAATTTTGTTGTTGGCCTTCTTATGCTGGGTGTCAAGGTTCATGGAAATGTAACTTATTTCTTGGAAAATATCTCAGTCCCTTGATTTGGATTCAATAAAATCCACAACTTGTTCTGTGACTTAGTCCCCCTTAAGAATTTCATGCCAGGAAAAACATTAATCTGGAAGTTCAGATATTAACAAGAAGTTCAGATATTAACAGGACTAGTGTTTAGTCTCTTTTCTCCTCACCTTCATCTCCTTTCCAGAGAACAAGACTCCCACTGTATCTCTAAAGAGCATTCTTCAGGAGATAAAACTATTTTATTTCCTACCTGCATGGCTCAAGCTTTTATATTTTTATTTTTGCCTTCTGCTGATTTTTTTGTATCGATAGCCATGAGTTACAATCTATATGTGGCCATCAATAATCCTTTGCATTATCTAATAATCATGAACCACATAGTAATTTATTTGTAGTACTTCGCCTACTGGGTGTCAAGGTTTATGGAAATGTAACTTATTTCTTGGAAAATATCCCAGTTCCTTGATTTGGATTCAATTAAATCCACCACTTGTTCTGTGACTTATGCAGTTCATGCCAGGAAAACATTGATTTGGATGTTCAGATATTAAACGAAGGACTGGTGTGTAGTCTCTTGCTATTTCTTCTCACCTTCATCTCTAACCTGTTCATCATTCTCACCATCTTGAAGATCCATTTCGGTAGATATAAACCTTCTAACCATGTTCCACATTGTTCACTGTAGTAATACACCTCTATATGACTCTTCTTGGCCAACACCTACAACCGAACAAAGTTGATAATTTGAACTCTCCATAAATTATATTACTCTTTAACATAGCCATTGTCCCCATACTTAAAACATAGCCCTAATTCCCATACTTGACACTATGATTTATAGCATGAAAATTAAAGAAAGAAACATGCAAAGATAATGCAGATGGAGGTCTTGACTGTGACACTGATTACGTTAGCTTTACTGATTTCTACACTCTTTGTTAAACATGTAAAAAGACCACTTAATGGTAAGAGCAAACAAGATTGCAAGTTCACGTCTTTTTTTTCCAATCAACTTTATTAACTAGCAAAGATGCCAATAAACAAATAGTTCAACAAATTACAAAGGAGTAACAGAATAAGAGCTTGAATCAAATGAACGAATAAACTACCCTGTAGTCTTGTATGGATTAATATATAACAAACAAAGATAACAATGTCTTAATATGAAAGTTCTGCCAGAGAAGTAACACTTTGTAAGGCATCCTTACTAGTAGTTTTTCTATTTTAGAAGATAAAGCACAAGGTATTAATGAAAAAAAAACTGTAGACACAAAAAAAGAAAAAAGGAAGAAGGGGGAAATCAACTAAATTAACTTAAAAGTGTGTCCCAGATACATATTGCCATAGAGTTCAATACCTACCTCCAACCATTATCTTCCAAGAGATCCTTAGCCAACCAAGTTGAGTATCAATTTAGAGATCAATAGACATGTTAGGGGATGGGAATACTATGAGGGGAAGCGAACTATGGATTCCAAGTAATAAAAAAGTGGGGTAAAGAGTCCTCGAGGATCTGGGAGAGAGTCGCTCATTAATTAGAAGATAGTTTAATTTAGAGATGACCAAGCGCAAATGAAGGGAAGAAGATTTCCATTGACATGCAATGTGACTTTTGGTGGCCAGCATTATGAATTGCATCAATTTGTTTTGTTATAAGAATAATTAAGGGATTTGATGGGCCAAAAGACTTATCTGGGCCGATGGGTTGATTTGTTGAGCCAATATAACTGAGGCAAGCGTAAACACTTCATGCAATAGCAATGCAACTCGAGGGCAATCCCACCAAGTATGGAAAAAAGAGCCTACTCTCCCACAATCTCTAAAACAGTCAGAATTAGGAGCTAATTTCCATCTATAGAGCTTGTCGGGGTAAAGTATGTCCTGTGAAGAACTTTTATCAAAGTTTCTAGGACACTACTGTTGAAAGAACTTTTAGTTAAATTTACCCAAGAGGACTCCCAGATATCTTGGGTCAAATTAAAATTTTAGTCTCTTTCCCAGTTGCACACATAATTAAGTTGAGTCATACGTTTAAAACTTGCATTTTATCAAGATTTACTTTCAGACCAGAAATCTTTGCAAAATTGTCCAAAATTTGCAAACGAATCGGAACCGAAGTAACAGGATGAGATAAAGTGCACAAAAGGTCTTCCGCAAAAAGACAACACTTAAGGTGATGATGTCCCACATCAATACCATGGATAGAAGAGTTGGATCTGATTGTCTGGGCTAAGGGTTCTATTGCTAGTGCAAACAGCAGAGGGCATTCTTGCCTAGTACCCAGTTGTATGTCAATAAATGTTATTGAATCCCCTGGTATTATAAGCAAGGCTCTAGAAATGCGGTAGTATGCCTGGAGAAGATTCATAAAGGGACCGGAGAAGCAACATTTTGTGAGAGTTTTTTCTAAATAGGACCATTCACGTGAGTTAAACGCCTTTTCAATATCTAATGCTAGTAGACATGCAAGAGTCTGAGTTTGTTAAGCCCAGTGCATTGAGTTAAGGACTCGTCACATGTTGTCTCCTGCTTGTCTAAAGGGGCTAAAACCCACTTGATCCTTGTGTATTAATCTGGGAAGGAAGTCATTAATTCTATTAGACATGAGTTTGGCTAAAATTTTTATATCTCCATTTAGGAGAGAAATGGGCCTGTAGTTTTTATCTTCGGTAGGGTCCCTGCCTTCCTTGGGGGAAAATACAAGATTGGTCTGATTAAGTTCAGGAGGCATTGGGAGTCCTTCTAGGGAGAATGGGAGAATCCATCAGGGCCAGGGGCTTTACTGATTTTTATGTTCTGGATGACTTTTTTAACCTCTCAAATAGTGACCTTAGAGTATAGGGAGTCTAAATTTTGGGGGTGAGCGAGGGGAGATCACAAGAATCAAGAAATGAGGTGGTAAGATGTTCAAATTTGTGAGGTGAAGAGGAGTAAAGTTTCTGATAAAAGGAGTGAAAAGTATCCAGAATTTTCTTAGGGCTAAACATAATGTTACCAGAGGAGGAGTTAATGCAGAAAATCATTGATTGACAGAATTTGCCTTTAAGTTTCTGGCTAAGAGGGAGTCAGGTTTATTGGCCTGGGTCTAAAATTTGTGCTGCATGCATCTCATAGCCTTCTCCTTATGATGCGACAGTACCAGATCAAGTTCTGGCCTGAATTTATCAATGGCTTGGCGAAGTCTACGAGATGGATTTTGTTGATTACGTTTTTCCAAAGCCAATAACTCCCTCCTCAGGGTTGTCTCTGCAATTGTTTCTTATTTAATGCAGGCTCCCCTAATGAAGGTTTTATGGGCCACTAGAACCCGCCCAATATCCAAGTCCACATCTAGATTTGTAGAAAAGAAGAGATCAATATCATTAGCTATGTGGTCCTTTTAAACTGAGTTAGTCAAGAGCATTTAATTCAGCCTCCAGGAACGGGGTGGATGAGTATTAGCACCAAAAGCAATCAAGATACAAACTAGCGAGTGGTAAGACCAAGTGCATGGATATATCTCAGATTTAATTAAATGGTCTGAGAGTGATGAATCAATAAACACTATGTCTATTCTTGAGAGTGAGTTATAGACGGGGGAATTAAAAGTGTATTCTCTATCTGCTGGGTGAAGCAATCTCCAAGCGTCCACCATATGTAAATCCTGCAATATTGTATCTATCCGGGATATTTTAGTAGAGAACCTGTCACTTCGGCTCTGAGTTGAGCTATCAAGTTGTGAATTATTATTATTATCTTTATTTATATTGTGCCAACATATTCCGTAGCGCTGTACAGGGGTTTAGTACATGGCAAAAAACAAACTTAACACCTTAAAGAATGGAGAGCCCTGTTTTTGAGCATATAATCAAATGTACATAGTGCTTGTTTCCAAGACACGGACACACAATTGAAAACTCGCAAACTTACAATCTAAGGGTTTAGGTGTGATACAAGAGGGTGACAAATACAAAATGGCAACGTGAATGCAATTTGTTTAGTCAATTGGAGGGGTCTGTGAGCTGTACTGTAGATTGTGGGTGGGAGTGTTATTAGGCTGTGGAGTGTGCAGTTGTAATTATAAAGTTTGAATTTAGAGTTACATTTAAATCTCCCCCCAGGAGGACCTTTCCCACATCAATTGACTTGTGGTGTTGTAAGTGCCGAATAAAAGAAGAATGAGGTTTAGTGGTGGGCGAATAAAATGCTATTAGATGGAGTTTAACGTCTAACAGGTTACCAGTTAAAATAATGAAGACACCATCTTTATCTATATGTTTGTGTTCTAATGTGAAGGGAAAGTCCCTGTGTAGTAGGATGGTTACTCCTACTAAACCACTTTTTTATGTTTGAGTAGTGGCAAAGTATGTTGGAAAGTTTTTATGGTGATAATTCTGTATTTTGTTATGGGCAAAATGAGTCTCTTGAAGAAACAATACTGAGGGGCAGAGATGCTTGTAGGAAAGAAAAGCCTTTCATCTTTTGAAGGTGGAATTAAAGATCTTGACATTGTGGGAAATAAACGTGTAAGGCGTGTCTGTCATCTTACCTTAAGAAAGTACATTGCTAAATACAAAGTCGGCAAGGTGACTCTGTGAGGATGATTAAAGGAGGTCAAGGAATCAGCTGACCGAGGTCCCAAGAATCAGAGGAACAGGAGGAGATATTGAGCATCCATGGTGGTGTGAGACACTACAAAAAAAGGGGGGGGGGATGAGGAAAATTATAAATAAGCCAGTTAAAAAACAGAGCAGTTGAATGTTCAGGCACATAATAGTCCTCACAAATGATCTAAAGGCACAAATGTGCCAGAGGAATGGGAGGAAAGTATTCACTCCCAAGAAAATCCAATAATATGACGAAGATAGAAAAAGTAACAGTAATGTATAAGGTCAAATTTCATATACCAAACTCGCCCATTGAAGACATTTAGAAAAATAGAACCAGCCTATGTAAAAGTGAATTAGAAAAAGCAAAAAACAAAAGAAAAAAGGGCGGCCTAAGGTCACCCTGAGCTAAGGCTGGATATACAGTATTGGGCATAAAAACTTCAAGGTAATATAATAGAGAGAACCATAAGGCTTAAAGAAACGGCCACAATATGGGCCTGCATACTAACAGCTTGGGGGTTACAAAACAGCACACATTAGCCAGAGTTAATCCTTAAAGCATCTAAACATCTCAATTGTAGGAGGGAGTAGCGCAAGATAAGAGAATATATAAAAGGCTACAATGTTATTCAATAAAGAAGTAGTCAAACCACTTAGTGAGTCACCAATAGTCTGGTAGATGGAGAGATGGAGGGAGACATCAAAGAACTAGAAGAAGTGGGTTAAGACTTTCTTTTTTGGAGTGTCCTTGGATCTCGGTCCACTGCTCGGATGGTCTTGGATGTGGGTGAGATTTGGTGGAGTCAAGTAGATCAGAGTCTGTGATCAAATTAAGATGGAGAAGGTGAGTGTGGCATTCTTCCAAGGTGTGTGTAGCAAAAGAAGTGGAAACCATCTGGAAGAGGTGGCTGAAGGTGAAGCCCCATCTGTATTTTATGTTATTCTTGACGGAATTCCTTAACAGCCTTTGTCAGGTGTAGTTGAAGAAGATCCTCAAACTGGGGAGGAGTAAGGTCCGTCAATTTAGCAGCCTGTTTAGGAGAGCCTTGAAGCCCCTCTGAGTCAGAACCATCAGGAGAGAATGCAGTTGTTTCTGAAGGTGGAGGTCTATTGAATGGTCAGATATGGTTTTAGATTGTTGGTTCTTCTTTGTTTTGAACATGATGGAAAGCCAAGGGCAAGTCCTAGTCACAGTCAATCTGTAGGTATTGCCAAATATTTTGGCATGCTGAAAATAAGCTTATAGCACTTAGGTAGAGACCCAGAAAAAGCAGATAGAGTGAGTCAAAGATATATCGCAATGTATACAGTGATTTCAGGCCAGGTTAATTGGGTTGATGCCAAGCATGAGAAATAAAAGAATGCAGGAACCAATTGTGAACAGGAGCTGGCGCCTCAGTCCAGTAATTTAGAGCCTCTGCTAGCTGACAGATAGTTAGTGTTTTGCTGCAGTGGGGGCTTGAGCCTAAAGATTTGCAATGATGCAGAGAAAATAAACTTCTTGTGAGGCTTTGAATAAATACCGTGTAATTATGTTGAAATACTGTAGAGATCAAAGCATTGTACATAGTATGGCAGATCTGAGTGCCAGGTCCTGCTGTACTGCTTGGAATGCAGCAAAAGCCAATAGTTTATGAGGTAGACAGATGTTACCTTTGTAACTTAAGGAATATAAAGCTAAAGATGAATGTCTGGGAGAAGAGACAGAATATAGCTCAGGATGTTGGCGCCATGACCTTGAAGCAGGTCAAATTACAATGGACACTCCTAGGAAATATGTTGTTATGATCAACAAGGGCATTGGCTTCGGCAGATGGACATTTTGAAAAACATTTTGTAAGCAGTTCCATTATTGATGTTGCAGGGAAAAATGGCAAATGTGTTCACATCAGTACCTGTCTGTGTTTAAAAATATAAGCCATGTCCTCAGCAAACAGTGATAGGGAGTACATATGGCCCATAGTGAAAAGCTATGCAGGGGTTATCCCATGGAGCAAAAAGAGAAGGCCCGACAAGGTAGGCACCCAGCCACTTACACTAACGCCCTTGAGTTGTATGAGTCTTGAGTTGTTGGCACTCAGGGTTGCAGTATACCCCCCACACAAGTTGCTCTTTGAGCCTCAAGCTGATACCCCAATACCTGTAGTGGCACACAGCCACAGAGGAATCTTGCCGTCTCTAAGTTCTGTGATGCTGGCCATTCGAAGCCAGGTAGAGATCACTCCATGTCTTGCTGCTCTGCTTTGTTGTGCCGGGAGGCCTTGCTAGAAATAGAAGCGCAGATTAGGTCCTTGATGTTGTCATCACTTTCCGGCTGGAGGGTCCAGGGTAAGCCACCGGGGGCTCCGGTTGTGACACTGGCACCCCTGACGGGAGCACTGTGGAGGCTTCAGTGGGGCCCTGTGTTAGGTCCTCTCGGGGTCCAGGCTATATCCCGCTGTTGAGGGAGTGCGCAGTCTGGCAGAAGGGAGCATCCCAGGCCTCCACACCACCTGCAAGCTCAGAAAAGGCTAATCAGATAGCGGGGCGCCGTTAAAAAGTAATCTTGTTGGCATGAAAGAGTGTTATAAGCCCATTTTATTACCTTGGAGGGGTTTAGGCGAGATTTGGGGCTAAAATATGACCTTTAGGGCATACTAGCCACGGAGCAAGCGCAGCATGCGACCAGTCGCATCAACATCTAGCTCAGCCACCCCCACGTCTTTTTTTTAATTAATATATAATTTAGTTCAGATCATTATTTTAAAAATATTACAAAACCCAAAGCTATATCATACCAACCCCTCTGGAGTTGCAGTTTTATCATGTAACGTAAAATTATTCTAAAAGGAAAAACATCTTGAATATATTGTTATTTCTATATAAAAGGCAACGGTTGATCAGTTGATAAATACATAAAAGTACTGTATATACTCGAGTATAAGCTGAGGAGGGAGGATGAGAAGGGGGGTTGAGGAAGGAGGATGAGGAGGGGGGTTAAGGAGGGGATTGAGGAGGGAGGATGAGGAGGGGGGTTGAGGAGCGGGTTGAGGAGGGGTTGAGGGGGGGTTGAGGAGGAGGGTTGAGGAGGGAGGATGAGGAAGGGGGTTGAGGAGGGAGGATGAGGAAGGGGGTTGAGGAGGGAGGATGAGGAGGGGGTTAAGGAGGGGGGTTCAGGAGAGAGGATGAGGAGGGGGGTTGAGGAGTGGGGTTGAGGAGGGAGGATGAGAGGTGTTGAGGAGGGGGGTTGAGGAGGAAGGATGAGGTGGGGGGTTAAGGAGGGAGGATGTGGAGGGGGTTTGAGGAGGGAGGATGATAAGGGAGGGGGAGGGAAAGAGACACAGGGGAGGGAGAGGGTAGGAAGAGACACAGGGGAGGTAGGGAGGGGGAAGAGACACTGTAAAGGATTTTTCATGTATTTGCCTGTGGGCCCTCAGTTAAACCTTCTCCCTGCTGTTTAAATGCCTGTATCTGTTCGGTTCAATATGTATGTACCACTTTAAGAACCAAGGGTATGTGTGTGTAATGCATTGCAGAACATTTTAAAAAAAAGTTGACAGTTGGCAGTTTACTGCTGGAGCGGGGATTAAAAAAAGGTTCAGTTGACTCCCTGAACGGTGTTTCGTCTGGTTACTGGGGGATGTGGGATATTACCTTCTATACCAGCGGAAATCTGGGGATTTAATATTCAAGTCCCATCACAACTGGTTGGCAGCAGCAGGATTTTCCCTTCTACTTCCGTTACACCAGGATGCCAAGCAGACACTGGGAACAGTGAATGGAAGGCTGGTACACCCTGCTTAAAAGAAATACACTGAAAGAGCTACTGGAAGCTCGTGGAAGGATTGCTAGCAACAAAACCCAGCAGGTCATTATAGCAGAGTTAATGGAGCTAGACCGAGAGAACTTGGTTGCAGCAATGCCAGCTGTACAAGAGATGGAGACACCAGTGATTCAGGAGGAGGAATCACCAGCCAACAAAGAAATGAGGGAGAAACTAGCATGGTTCGGTCCGAACCCAATGGCTGACATTATTCTGAAAGTAATGAGCCTTTTAGCGGAGGAGGCTAAACAAAAAAGAGACGCAGAGCTACAATTAAAACTGGCAGCGGTCCAGCAGGCAGCAGCACACTCCCCAAACAGTGAGTACAACACAGCGGATACAAAGAAAATTCCGTTCAGCGCTTTTAAAGCTTTTGACGAAGAAGACTGTGAGATTGATAACTATTTAGCAGATTTTGAGCGACAATGTAACCTGCACCGGATAGCTAAGGAAGAATGGGTTTCAATATTGTCAGGAAAGCTGTCAGGCAAAGCCTCTGATGCTTTCCGGGCTGTACCAGAACAGGAGATCCATAGCTACGCCAGGGTTAAAGAAGCACTCCTGGCCCGTTATGCAGTAACCCCAGAGTCCTACCGACAGAAGTTCAGGGACTCACGCAAAACCGCTAAAGATTCCTACATGGAATGGGCATGCCAGTTATCCCTGTCGGCCTCAAACTGGGTTAACAGTAGCCAGGCCGCCACCGCGGAGGAGATTTTGCAACTGATACTCCTGGAACAGTTTTACAATCATATCCAGGCGGATGTCAAAGACTGGGTGAGAGACCGCAGGCCACTGTCTCTACCAGAGGCCGCCAAGTTGGCGGATGAGTATGCGGATACTCGCAAAAATAACCGACCTGTGAGTTCTAACTCTCGCTACCCACGACAGGATGTCAGCAAGCTACGTTGCTTCCGGTGCCGACAGCTGGGTCACATCCGACAGAATTGCCCCATGAACAACCACACCAGGTCAAATTGGTCTCGACTTGGGTACCAGCAACCACCAGCAGCAGCCCATTGTGTAGATTCGACTTGGGATCCCAAGGAGCTGGGTCAGGAAGAACCATTGGGCACCCTTTACGAAGCCCTCATGGTGCAATCCACCGTCACAGACAATCGGAAACACCATTGCCAACTGGTCATCTTAACGGCAAGACAGCACAGGGATTAACAGACAGTGGTGCAACCATCACGCTAGTACAACGACATCTCATTAACGCATCGGAGAAGCCGGGGAAATCAATTGCTGTGAGAGTGGCAGGGGGGGGCAGTGTATCGCATTCCTACCACACAAGTACACCTGGACTGGGGTGCGGGAGCTGGAAATGTTCAAGTGGGCGTAATGAAAGACTTACCCTCTGAAGTCGTGTTGGGCAATGACATTGGGCCCCTGACTTCGGCGTTCGCCTCAACCACCGCTCAGGAGGCCCACGCAGTAACCACCAGAGCACAAAGTTGCGCTGCCGAGAGCCATCTGCTTCCTACTGAAACCCAGGTAAGCTAACCCGACCTACCCCTGACTATAGAACCCCTTCCCTGGGACAGCCCAGAAGACTTTGGGCGGGAGGTGACCGGAGACCCTTCCCTCAGAAAGTATAGAGAGAAGGCCAGGCGGGGAACGGGGGGGTTAGAGAAGGAACAGTTTATCTGGGAAAAAGGCCGCTCACGAGACACGGGTTAACGCACCTGGGCCTAGACAAAAACGCCAGCTGGTAGTTCCACGGAAATACCGGCGGGAGTTATTGAGAATTGGGCACGACGTTCCTCTGGCAGGACACTTGGGAATACGCAGGACGGGATATCGGGTAACCCAGAACTTTTTCTGGCCTGGCGTATCCGATGACGTCCAGACGTATTGCCAGACGTGCAAGATATGTCAACGCATAGGTAAGAAGGGAGACCACCCAAAGGCTAAACTGGTCTCCATGCCCATAATTGAAGAACCGTTCATGATGGTAGCCGTGGACATCATAGGACCCTTGGCCCAACCTAGCCGCTCCGGCAAACGTTATATCCTCACAGTGGTAGATTACGCCACCCGTTACCCCGAAGCGGTGGCCCTTTCTAACATACAGGCTCAGACGGTGGCAGATGCGCTAGTCCAGATATTCTCCCGAGTGGGCTTTCCCAAGGAGGTACTGTCCGACCAAGGTACACAGTTCACGGCCGAGGTAACCCAGCAGATATGGAAAATCTGTTGAGTTAGATCCCTGACTAGTTCCCCATACCACCCCCAGACTAATGGCCTGTGTGAACGGGACACTAAAGCAAATGTTGAAGTCGTTCACGGGGGCGTACAAGGATTGGGAGCGGTTCCTGCCACACCTTCTCTTTGCCTACCGAGAGGTGCCGCAGGAATCAACCAGATTCTCACCCTTCGAACTCCTATATGGGAGGCGGGTGAGGGGGCCTTTAGATCTTATCAAGGACCACTGGGAGGGGCAGACGGAGATTGAGGGGAACCCGGTTTTACCTTATGCGCTGGAGCTGCGGGACCGCATGAAGGAACTAGCCCAGGCGGTGCAGGGAAACCTCCAGGCGGCCAAGCGGCGTCAGAGGGTATGGTATGACCGACGGGCTAGGCACTGGAGCTTTCGGATCGGCCAAAAAGTCATGGTGCTAAGGCCTGTCCGAACAGACAAGCTCCAGGCCGCCTGGCAAGGCCCCTACAAAGTTATAGGGCAGATATGCGACACCACCTACACCATAGCTATCTGCGAGGATGAGGATGTGAAGCGAACCTTTCACATCAACATGCTTAAGGCCTATCAGGAACGGGCAGAGGAGGTGACCGCTATCTGTGCACCAGCAGGGGAAGACACAGAGACACTACCTCATCCCGACCTATTGGGCAGCAACGAAGGGAGGACCCAGATAGAGAAAGTCCAGCTAGGCGAACAACTAGGACCACAAGAGAGGGCTCAAGCTGTCCGCTTGCTAGAAACCAAACAGGCCACATTCTCTCAGGAGCCTGGGTACACACTCCTAGCCGTCCACAAGGTGGAGACTCCAGGGCAAGCACCCCTGAGGCAGCCCCCTTACCGTATTCCGGAAGCAGTCCGAGAAGGGATGCGGAAGGAAATCGATGAGATGCTTTGGCTAGGGGTAATAGAACACTCAGAAAGTCCTTGGGCCTCACCGGTAGTACTAGTACCAAAGAAGGACGGGACAAACCGCTTCTGTGTGGATTACCGGCGACTCAACGACAAAACAGTTTCTGACGCCTATCCAATGCCACGGATGGATGAACTGCTTGACCGTATCTCTGCAGGGGAGTATCTAACCACAATTGACCTATGTAAGGGATATTGGCAGATTCCCCTAGCAGAAGATGCCATACCCAAGTCTGCCTTCATCACTCCGTTCGGCCTTTACCAATTCCGGGTTATGCCATTCGGGATGAAGAACGCCCCGGCCACCTTCCAACGGATGGTGGACCAATTACTGGGAGGTCTCCAGGACTAAGCATGCACCTACCTGGATTACATCGCCATCTATAGCGTTACCTGGGAAGCGCACCTAGAACACGTAGGGGTAGTATTAGATAGGATAAAGGATGCCGGGCTGACCCTGAAACCAGACACATGTCATTTAAGTATGGCGGAGGTACAATATTTGGGACACCGAGTAGGATGTGGTAAGCAACGACCGGAGCCGGCTAAGATCGAGGCCGTTGCCAATTGGCCCACTCCCCAAACCAAGACACTAGTCATGGCTTTCTTGGGCACAGCCGGCTATTACAGACGCTTTGTACCCGACTATAGCGCCCTAGCCAAACCCCTGACCATCCTGACCAAAAAGAAGTTACCCCGACAAGTCCTGTGGTCCCCGGAATGCGAGGTGGCTTTCCAAGCACTAAAGAATGCTTTCGTTAATGCTCTAGTGTTGGCTACCCCACATCCTAACAAAAGGTTTATTGTCCACACAGACGCTTCAATGTTTGGACTGGGGGCAGTACTAAGCCAGATCGGAGAGGGTGGGGGAGAGCACCCGGTGGCATACCTGAGTCGGAAGTTGTTGCCAAGGGAGGTCAGTTATGCCACCATTGAGAGGGAGTGTTTGGCCTTGGTATGGGCACTCAAAAAGCTCACACCCTATCTTTATGGCCGGGCCTTCACCCTCATTACGGATCACAATCTCCTAGTTTGGCTCAACAGGGTCTCAGGGGATAACACCCGGTTGCTGCGCTGGAGCCTGGCGTTACAGCCCTATGACTTTACTATTCATTATCGCCCAGGCAAGCAAAACGGGAATGCTGATGGACTGTCGCTCCAAACAGACTTGGCCTCAGATTAAAAACTTTGGAAAGTCCCGTCAACCCTATTGGACCAGGAAAGGTCCAACCGAGTTGCTGGAGCAGGAAGAAAAAGGGGGGACCATTGTGAAGGATTTTTCATGTATTTGCCTGTGGGCCCTCAGTTAAACCTTCTCCCTGCTGTTTAAATGCCTGTATCTGTTCGGTTCAATATGTATGTACCACTTTAAGAACCAAGGGTATGTGTGTGTAATGCATTGCAGAACATTTTTAAAAAAAGTTGACAGTTGGCAGTTTACTGCTGGAGCGGGGATTAAAAAAAGGTTCAGTTGACTCCTTGAACGGTGTTTCGTCTGGTTACTGGGGGATGTGGGATATTACCTTCTATACCAGCGGAAATCTGGGGATTTAATATTCAAGTCTCGTTACAGACACAGGGGAGGGAGGTAGGGGGATGAGACACAGGGGAGGGAGAGGGGGGAAGAGACACAAGGGGGAGAGAGGGGGGACACAAGAAAGGGGCACAGAGGGCACACAAGAGGAGGACACAGAGGGCACAAGAGGGACACAGGGGGCAGCACATTTCCCACCCTCGGCTTATAGTCAAGTCACTAAGTTTTCCCAGTTATTTGTGGGAAAATAGGTGCCTCGGCTTATACTCGGGTCGGCTTATACTCGAGTATATACGGTAGGTAGCCAATATCATATTTCAGCTATGATAAAATTGAAATGATTCATCCTAATATCAAACCATATTTTTTTCTGACATAGCTCATATTAATGATTCAAACTTAAAAAACACAATACACAGTGAAATCTGTTTTCTTAAGTTTCACTTTACAGGGCTATGACTTCCATTCCATTCCATTTTCTTTTAATTGATAACTGTCTCATGGTTATTCTTATTATCTTTCATTTATAAAGTACCAAATTAGGACCGTATGCTAATCCTTGAAAAAACAATAGCGAGTGCTGTAGTGGCACAAAAAAAATCTAACAAGCTATCTTACTCACCCATCCCTAAAACATAGCGAGAGAACTCCTACTAGTCACTGTTAAGAGTGAACGTTACAACAAAGCTAAAAAGCAAGTCATAAATCTCCATTGATTTTTGCACTGACAATAGTCACAGAGTTACCCAGCCCCTATGATAATAAGATTTTACGGATCAGTCGCAAATCAGGGCACTGCCGTAACTGTAAAAAGCAAAAGAAAGATTTGTGAGTACCGAAGACCACTCACAACTGGTTTTAAAACCCTTGCTAAGTCCCCCAGAAGCATTTAAGTGACAGTATAGCTAAATTAGGACATTTCAATATTATTTGACATTTAACAAACCAATATCAACATATGTGTAATTAAAAATATATGATATGTTAGTATTAAGCACTTTTTATGATAGAAAATCCAGAGTAACACAAAACCACATTGCCTAGGAACAAATGCTCTAATGCATTGTCTATGAATATATAATATTTTAACATAAAATAAACACATCTTTATTTATTGAAGCTATAAATACAATTGTCACATCTTTTTAATATCAACATATATTAATAAATTAAAAACAAGTACCATATATATATATATATATATATATATATATATATATATATATATATATATATATAAGTATATCATATATATAGTTGCTGAAATTGCAAGTTTGCGTGTAACACTCGCAGTTGTTACGGGCTTGCGCTTGCGAGTAGCGCATTCCGCGCCCTGCAATGGGCCGTAAAGTAGGGGGGGGGGGGGGGGGAGATGCTAATCGCGAGGCCTACAAGTTAGAGGGGGGGAAAGGCAAGCGGGCCTCACAGGTATAACCATCGACATTTTTTTTCTCAAGCCTGTAACTCGGAAATCGTTCGGAGGCTGCCAAAAGACGCCAACTGAATAGCAAATTAGCTTGCAACCTCACTTACGGGCTCCCTGCCTCTCCCCCTGCGCCCATTGCGGCCTTCGCAAGTCCCCCTGGGCTTATTGACGGCCAACAAGATAGAGTGGGGGACAGGCGAGGGCTGCAATGGGCGCAGGGGGAGAGGCAGGGAGCCCGTTAGTGAGGTTGCAAGCTAATTTGCTATTCAATTAACGTCTTTTGACGGCCTCCAAACTGCTTCAGAGTTACAAGCTAACCCGTAACTTGGAAAACCTATGCGGGCTTGGGGAAATTGATCAATTGGATAAGAGATACCTTGCATAATTCAATGCATCCATAGTTCTCTAGAGATGTAAGAACTCCGCTCACACACAAAATTTCTCCAATGGGTCCAGGGTCCTGCAGAGACATTAAAAAGAATATATTCCTAAATTAAAATTAGCTGTATGGCTTTTTCCTGCTTATTTATGCACTTAGTCAGACTCAAATTTATCAAACACACACATATATATATTTTTTCTTGTACTATCACATATAATAGTTGTCAAACTGCAATTTGTCATCACGCTTGCGAGCCTCGAGAATCGGGGCGAGCTGTTTGCGGCCCAGAGGGCCACAACTGCGAGCCTCGCAAAGCGAGTTGAGGCATAGAAGCCTTCCGAGCTTGGAGGACTTAGGCAATGAGCGTGAAACAAGGCGAGCAGTTGAGGCATGGAAACTTAGTCTGCAAGCCGTTGAGTAACGCGGGACATGGAAAAAAAAATTTGACTTCGGAATCTCGGGGGCAAAAAAAATACGAACTTGAGAGTGAGGTTGCAGCAAAAAAATACGAATGTAATGGCCGAACTGCGGAAATCAAAAAACACGAAAAGCAGCAAAAAAATTGAAAAGATGCTCAGAGGGCCAAAAGACTCACAGCATTGCCAGGCTTCATATTGTATTGCCTTAATTTTTGACAGGCATGTCGCTAGTGCCCAAATAGTGGGTATAGCTCCTCATTCAAATCCCTAAATCATAAAGTTACACCATAAAAAAGTGGTAAGTAATTTTACTTTGCTATTCAATTGCTCCACATAAACACGCCTGTGAGTGAGGTAGTTGCAATGCACCAGAACAAGCCAGATTCACAAATCCCAGCAAGCTTTCCCATAGATTTTCTGTTACATTACGAGTTACTTTTTCAAAGTTTTATATCAATTCGCTATTCTATTCAAAATTTACTGAGTACTTGCAAAATAAGTAGAACTTGTAACTGGTAATATAAGGTATTATATATATCACATATATAGTTGTGAGCATACGAGTTGTTGCTAACACTTGCGGGCTCGCGTAGCGAGGGCCTCAGTTGCTGTCATGGAGCACCAAAGGCGCTCCTTGCCAGCAACTGCGACCCTCGCAAACTTTACGTTGTAACGCAAACAACACAACACACGAACTGCGACCCTCGCAAAGTTTACCTCGCAACGCAAACAACATACGAGACACGTTAACACTCATTACGACCTCGCAAAAATCGTCCGCAACTCGCGAACATGAAAAAATTCAAAACACACTAAATACACACAGCACATACATAAAAAGCTTACCTACAGCAAGAGGGAGCATCCAGGACCTCAAAAAAGCAAGTTACACCTTCATTTAACTCAAAATAAAAGAGTTTCGACACTAAAAAATTCTCTAAACGAGAGAAAAAATGGCTGCCGAAAAAAACGAAAACGAGGCTACAGCACTCTAACCACGCAAAACACCACAAAAAACACGCAAAACATGACAAAACACCTACGGATATTCCGCTAAGACGCATACCACACATTACCCGCCATTTTACGCCAATGCGGAAGTACACAACTACGCTAATGGTTTGGTCTCGCGCACGCACACTATTGCACTGCACACATTCAGCACGCTTACACAGCAGCTCCACACCACTAATGCTGCAGCAACATCAAAACAGATTGCAGCTCTTCAACACAATGCTTCAAAATACGTAAAGTATATTCATTTATTAATGTATTATATATTTCATTATTACACACCAAAGAGCATTAGCTACCTTACAATTTTATTGCCATCATTTTCAATTCAATTCTCTAGTTAATATATAATATTAATGTGCACTGAAGGGCACGCTTACAGCAAAAAAAATTTTTTTTAACTCATCCACTTCACCTGTCACACTCGATCACCAATAAAGAACCTCCTCAGTATCTAAAAATTATATTAAAGGACCACATAGTATTCCCATTAAACCCCTATATATCATGGTTGTCTATATATGCTCCCATGATATTCCTATTACCCCTTAAGTACCAGTGGTACTTAAAAGCACCAACATGCTTTATACATTAACCCCTGTATACCACAGGGGTCTATATAGACCCCAGGGTATTGAAATTAACATTTATCAACCATGGGGGTGGATATAGTCTCCTATGATACCCTAAAATTAACCCCTGAAGTGCCATAGAGGTGAAAGATTCATAACAAATGAGAATGTATACCAAAAGAGATCACAAGAGGGAGTTAAAAGCCAATGGAACATATTAAGCTTCTATTTACAGCATTTTGTAAGTTAGCATAAAAAAACAGGGCATTGTTTATAGTAGCCATTTTTTCCAAAGCAGAACATTCCTGAGATGTTAAGTAATATTAGAGATAGAACCTATCCTCTTATGGTAGTGCATGCGTGCGCGCCCCCGCTCGATTGAGTCCTCTTAAAGAAGGTGTACACGGCTCCTTCTACTGTCTGGGAGAGAAAATATCACAAAAAAGTAGCAGGAGCAGTGTAGAAGACGCAAAGAAGACTGAAAATAAAAGTGAAATGTGCATTATACATAAACATTACATATATTAATGTAATAAATAAAAAACAATTAGACCCTAACCCCTGAACCTATGCCTAACCCTAAACCAAACCCCTAACACTATGCCTAGCCCTAACCCCTTTCACCTTTTATTGAAACACTAGTAAATTGCCCCGTCAAAAATGACGGTATACTTTTTATTTTTTCTCTCACTCCCCTGTGTCTTCCCCCCTCTCCCCTGTGTCTCCTCCCCATATTTTCCCCTATCCCCTGTGTCTCTCCCCCCTCCCTTCCCGTGTCTCTTCCCCCCTCCCCGTGTCTATTCCCCCTCTTGTGCCCATTCTCCCCCCTGTGCCTCTTCCCCCCACCTCTCCCCTCCCTGTGTCTCTTCCTCCCCCTCCCGTGTCTTACCCCCTTTCTCCTGTGCCCCCCCTCCCCTCCAGTTTCTCCCCCCTCTCGTGTCTTCCTCCCATTCTCCCCTGTGTTTTCATCCCCCCTCTCTCCTGTGTCTTCCTCCTCCCTCCTCCTCTGAAGCTGTTGCCGCGAGGTGTGGAATTGTCACACGCCATGTGTGCACGCACGTGGCCACTACCGCAGCCACAAGCTGCGCATGCGCGCGCAATACGTGAGCTCACTCGCAGCGTCCATACACAGCTTTGCATGAGCACAGTTCTGTACGGACTTAGAAAGTACTAGTAAGTGTGTACTCTCCCATGGACACTTACCAGAATTATTATTGTAGCGGAACCCATCACTGTTTTACCCTGTTTTATGATTATTATGGTTAAAATATGACCCTACTATATGTATATTGGTTGATGCTCTGCAGAATATTGTCCCAGACATTTACAGCTACTTGGCATGGGAGATAATCTTGTTACAGCGACTCTGCAAGGAAGTCTATTGTATACAGTGTTTTCATTCTCAGATAAGAACAAAGAAGTGTAATTGAATCAATGTCTGATTGTATCAAAGTTGCCAGGGAGGTGTGACCCCCCTATTGTTCTCTTTATGTGTATTGTGTGTGGCCAAATATGGGCATGTGTATTGCCTGTGGCCAAAGAGATGTATATATATTTCTGCAATAACAAAATAAAGTCAGTATTCATTTGACTCCCAAATTGTGTGTCGTCCAATATGGGAGGTCGGGAATGGTGAGACTGTAGTGCTTCTTGGGTATTTTACAGTATACCAGCGGAGATATTGGACTGCGTGTTTCAGCTCCGTTACATTTGGTGGCAGTGGTGGGATTGTTCCCACGGTCAGAAGGACAGCTACAGGAGACACCATTCCGTGGAGTACAAATTGAGGGCAACGCTAGTATCCGTACAGCGCCCCTGGCTACAGCAGGATGGAACCGGCTAGTTTTCAGACAGCGTTCCATCATGAGGAGGAGGAGGCGGCCGCGGACTACAGGGATGCAGACAGAAAGGAACTCATGGTTACAGTACCTCGTATTACCCCACAGAATAAGTTTGGAAGAAAACTCCAAAGCAGACTGGCCTTTTTCCCAGGTACGCTTCCCATGAAAACCTTGGAATGGTTAATGACAGATGTCCACAAATTCATAATGGAAAAGCAGCGGGCACGGGAGCGGTCCATCTTGGGAGCTGCTAACCCACCTCCCACCATTAACCCCCCCCCAGCACTGCGTCCGGGTGGTGGGAACTACCAAACCCCTGCACGGTACATCAGGTGCCACACGTGTAACCAGCAGGGTCACATGCAGAGAGACTGTCCCAGAAACAGAAACCGCTCCATGTGGAATACTCCAACTAATTCCCCTCCCCAGCGACAGTGTGTACCCCAGGGAGCTGAAGGTGTCGTCCTTCCCCCCCAGCAGCAGTGTGTACCCCAGGGGGCCGAAGGTGTCGTCCTTCCCCCCCAGCGCCAGTGTGTACCCCAGGGAGCCGAAGGTGTTGTCCTTCCTCCCCAGCGGCAGTGTGTTCCCCAGGGAGCCGAAGGTGTCGTCCTTCCTCCCCAGCGGCAGTGTGTACCCCAGGGGGCCGAAGGTGTCATCCTTCCCCCCCAGCAGCAGTGTGTACCCCAGGGAGCTGAAGGTGTCGGCCTTCCCCCCCAGCGGCAGTGTGTACCCCAGGGAGCAGAAGGGGCCGTCCTTCCTCCCCAGCGGCAGTGTGAACCCCAGGGGGCAAAAGGTGTCGTCCTTTCCCCCCAGCGGCAGTGTGTACCCCAGGGAGCTGAAGGTGTTGTCCTTCCTCCCCAGCGGCAGTGTGTACCCCAGGGAGCTGAAGGTGTCGGCCTTCCCCCACAGCGGCAGTGTGTACCCCAGGGAGCTGAAGGTGTCGTCCTTCCCCCCCAGCAGCAGTGTGTACCCCAGGGGGCCGAAGGTGTCGTCCTTCCCCCCCAGCGCCAGTGTGTTCCCCAGGGAGCCGAAGGTGTTGTCCTTCCTCCCCAGCGGCAGTGTGTTCCCCAGGGAGCCGAAGGTGTCGTCCTTCCTCCCCAGCGGCAGTGTGTACCCCAGGGGGCCGAAGGTGTCATCCTTCACCCCTAGCAGCAGTGTGTACCCCAGGGAGCTGAAGGTGTCGGCCTTCCCCCCCAGCGGCAGTGTGTACCCCAGGGAGCAGAAGGGGCCGTCCTTCCTCCCCAGCGGCAGTGTGAACCCCAGGGGGCAGAAGGTGTCGTCCTTTCCCCCCAGCGGCAGTGTGTACCCCAGGGAGCTGAAGGTGTCGTCCTTCCTCCCCAGCGGCAGTGTGTACCCCAGGGAGCTGAAGGTGTCGGCCTTCCCCCCCAGCGGCAGTGTGTACCCCAGGGAGCTGAAGGTGTCGTCCTTCCTCCCCAGCGGCAGTGTGTACCCCAGGGAGCTGAAGGTGTCGGCCTTCCCCCACAGCGGCAGTGTGTACCCCAGGGAGCAGAAGGGGCCGTCCTTCCTCCCCAGCAGCAGTGTGAACCCCAGGGGGCAGAAGGTGTCGTCCTTTCCCCCCAGCGGCAGTGTGAACCCCAGGGGGCAGAAGGTGTCGTCCTTCCCCCTCAGCGGCAGTGTGAACCCCAGGGGGCAGAAGGTGTCGTCCTTCCCCCCCAGCGGCAGTGTGTACCCCAGGGAGCAGAAGGTGTCGACCTTCCTCCACAGCGGCAGTGGGTACCCCAGGGGGCCAAAGGTGTCGTCCTTCCCCCCCAGCGGCAGTGTGAAACACAGGGGGCAGAAGGTGTCGTCCTTCCCCCCCAGCGACAGTTTACCCTAACCAGGGGAGACACCAATCTCCCAGACGGCGCAGATGGGACCGTGGTCTCTGCGCCCACAGCTTGTCCAGATCCCCAACTACCGTCACTGGGACAACCGGAGGAGGGGGTAAGTACAAATTCCCCTCCCCAGCTAACTTCTAATGTGGCCCCAGGGTTAACAGAGGAAATGTTAACCCCCACTGACCCCCACGTTTCCCTGGCTACTGAGCCGGAATATGTCCGAAGTACCCCAGCAGAAGAGCTGACAGCGGGGCAGAGTGCAGTCGGCCTATGCCCTCCCTTTGTCCCTTGTACAGAGCAGGAGGTCCTGCAGGTTATACCAGCAGAAGAGCTGGCATCAGGGCAGAGTGCCGCTGGCCTCTGCCCCTCAACGTGTTGCACCATCACCCCAGCAAAATATCCAGGTGCCTGGTTAGACTTCCCCCCAAAGGGGAGATGTGTGACGAAGTGCCCTTCGCCACTTTGGCTTGGAGAGGACTGTTTGCCAGCCTCCTGCCCTGCGACTATTGCCCTGGTACATATTGCCCTTTGGAACCAGTGTTCGGCCATACCAGAGTGTATGTCACTCATTCTGGCCCTTTACATACAGGGGGTCATTCTGTACTTGCCCTGTGGGAGCGGTGATACCCCAGATAGCTATGCCATGGAGCCCATTCATATGATGAAAGACTATGGGAAAGACTTTAGCTACTTGGCAATTGAACTGTGTGAAGAGGATCTGAGCGCTATTCGGTAGTTTTGTGCGCTCAGATCCCAGCTATCTGGGGATATGGGAAATGTGAGTAAATGTGAATTGCAGTAATGCTGATGGGTTGTCAAACTAGAGAATTGACCAACAAATACTTTTGTCCGGACATCCCCAGGCCGATTCGTCGGGATCAGACCGTGTATGCCGGCTTATGGTCACGGGGGAGGTGTGTAGCGGAACCCATCACTGTTTTACCCTGTTTTATGATTATTATGGTTAAAATATGACCCTACTATATGTATGTTGGTTGATGCTCTGCAGAATATTGTCCCAGACATTTACAGCTACTTGGCATGGGAGATAATCTTGTTACAGCGACTCTGCATAAGATAAAGGAAGTCTATTGTATACAGTGTTTTCATTCTCAGATAAGAACAAAGAAGTGTAATTGAATCAATGTCTGATTGTATCAAAGTTGCCAGGGAGGTGTGACCCCCCCTATTGTTCTCTTTATGTGTATTGTGTGTGGCCAAATATGGGCATGTGTATTGCCTGTGGCCAAAGAGATGTATATATATTTCTGCAATAACAAAATAAAGTCAGTATTCATTTGACTCCCAAATTGTGTGTCGTCCAATATGGGAGGTCGGGAATGGTGAGACTGTAGTGCTTCTTGGGTATTTTACCGTATACCAGCGGAGATATTGGACTGCGTGTTTCAGCTCCGTTACAATTATAGTTGATAGAAAGGAACAGAATCATATATGAAGTATTTTTATTTAAGTACTGCATTACCGCAATATACTGTATACATGGCGCTAGAGCGCCACTCTTACAGAAAGCCAGCATGCATTATACACAATATACAGTGTAGATGGCGCTAGAGCTCAGGCCACTACAGAAAGCCAGCAGCGCGCACAGATGCACGCAGCCCAGCGCAATCAAGTCGCTACAATAAAAAGGAAAGGACTACTCATTAATATTAATTAGCTGTTTTAATGCACTATTTAGTATCACAGTGCTTCTCTGTCTCTATTGTGGGGAAAACAATGTTCCCCAATATTTTCATTTAGTTAGATCCACTCCCCCACCATGATCAAGCACTCAGAGATGCAATTTGCATATTGAGCAACAAACTAGTATAATAGATTTACTATAGAAAAAAATACAGCTATATATACAGACATCAAAATTAGATAAAATGACAGTTTTACCCCTTTTAAATGTTGTCTCTTTTACATATTCTTCAAATTTAGGTAAGTCTGGGGGTTCCTATGGAGCCTTACAATGGGCACCGCCCACTGTCAAGGAGCTATTTTAAACAGAAGTGAATACAGATCTACATCTATTCATCCTCCCACTCAATTCAGGTTTCTAATCCTTTTACAAAGACATCATTAAAATACAATTCAATTTAATATTTTAAAATTAAAGGGAGTAATTATTTATATTAAACTGTGGAAAACATTTCCCCATTATCAAGTCAAGCTCTTCAAAAAAGCAAGCAGTAACTATTCACTTCATACACTTCCATGTTGCTTTACATTTCAAGAATAGTTATATAAAACTTCCACTCAAATCTTTTAACAACCAATTCAAATTAAAATATAATTTACCATGAGAAAAACTGTTTTGAACTTACTATATTTTGGCTGTCAGTCAGCTCAAGAGATCCTCTCACAAAACATGTCTTGTTATCAAAGAACACACAAACAAAGCAATCAGGTAATTGGATAAAGATCATCAATTCAGAAATAAAGTACACTATCCACAACTGAATAACCATTTAAAAGAAGAAATCGCCTGCAATCTTAGACAGGAATAATATTGGCCAAAAAGATTACACCGTGTGCTTAAACAGGAGTGGGATGAATTCTGTCATGTCATATCAGAGCTACAGTTTTTTGTATTGTTTAATATAGATAATTACTGTTATAACTGATTTCTAAGTTTTAATGCTTAAATATGTTTTGAACATTTCATTTTTAAGGTTTGTTTTAAAATTATTTTTAATATTGTTTTTTTTTTTTTTTTTTACACTGTCACACAAAACGATTGCACTATAATAGTAGTTGTGCGAGGCAGAGGGGTATGGAGGGTGAGAGAGAGGAGGAGAGGGAGAGGGAGGTAAAGAGAGAGGGGAAATGGAGGGAAAGAGGCAGAGAGGGGAGGGAGAGAGGAGGAAGAGAGAGAGGAGGGTGAAAGAGAGAGGGGAGAGAGAGGGATGGGGAAGAAAGAGATTGTGGAGAAAGAGAGGGGTGGGGGAGAAAGACAGGAATGGGTTAGACAGAGATTGGGCAGAAAGAGAGGGGTGGGGGAGAAAGACAGGAATGGGGAAGACAGAGATTGGGCAGAAAGAGAGGGGTGGGGGAGAAAGACAGGAATGGGGAAGACAGAGATTGGGCAGAAAGAGAGGGGTGGGGGAGAAAGACAGGAATGGGGAAGACAGAGATTGGGCAGAAAGAGAGGGGTGGTGGAGAAAGACAGGAATGGGGAAGACAGAGATTGGGCAGAAAGAGAGGGGTGGTGGAGAAAGACAGGAATGGGGAAGACAGAGATTGGGCAGAAAGAGAGGGGTGGTGGAGAAAGACAGGAATGGGGAAGACAGAGATTGGGCAGAAAGAGAGGGGTGGGGGAGAAAGACAGGAATGGGGAAGACAGAGATTGGGCAGAAAGAGAGGGGTGGTGGAGAAAGACAGGAATGGGGAAGACAGAGATTGGGCAGAAAGAGAGGGGTGGGGGAGAAAGACAGGAATGGGGAAGACAGAGATTGGGCAGAAAGAGAGGGGTGGGGGAGAAAGACAGGAATGGGGAAGACAGAGATTGGGCAGAAAGAGAGGGGTGGTGGAGAAAGACAGGAATGGGGAAGACAGAGAGGGATGTGAGAGAAAGAGAGGGATGGGAGAGAAAGAGAGTGATGGGAGAGAAAGAGAGTGATGGGGGAAAGAGAGGATGGAGAGGCAGAGAGAGGAGGGGGAGAGAGGCGGCAGAGAGCGAGAGAAAGAGATAGGGAGGGGAGAGAGAGGAGGCAGAGAGGGAGAAAAAGAGAGGGAGGGGGAGAGAGAGAGGAGGCAGAGAGCAGGAGGTGGAGAGAGAAAGTGAGGGAGAGAGAGGGAGGGAGAGAGACTGAGAGCACGCAGAGAGAGAGGGCGCACAGAGAGAGACAGCACAGAGAGCAACAGAACAGAAAATTGGACATAACATATGATGCCGTAATTAAATGGTAGCACTCCTCAGTTGATTATTAGTTAAACATCTTCATTTGTGCATTATTAAAAACAACAATATTTTGGACAAAATGGTACTTAGTTAAAGGGACTCCTTCACCTCAAATGCATTGAAAACCGGTTATATATTGTACTAGCAGTTTTCCTGTACTGTATTGAAATTATTTAGGATTGATTTTGCTTTTCTTGTATGCTAGTGTGCAGTGCAGAGTACTTGATGTGAGTTGTAAAGGGATATAACTGCCAGATAACATTGGGGGTCTCTATTTTGGCCACAAGAAAACTGTAGTCCTAATTAGCACATCAAATCAGCATAATATGAGAGCCGCTCATTTGCATATAAATAGAGCAATGACAATAATATTTTTATCAACCACCCCACCCAATCTCTCTTATCCATGATAAACAGCATAAATTATTTAACAGGTCAAAGAATATATTTTACAAATAAACAATCCAGTCTCTGAAATACCTGTAATTACTAATGAAACAGGCAGTTGAGTTTCAAAAATCTTAACTTAATTAAAAAATTATAAAAACTAACCAAGCAAGATAAAGGTGATTTTAAAGGGTCACTTAATTCAGAATAATTTGGCCATCACAGTAAAGGTCTTGTAAAACCATCATGAAATACTTTTTTTTATGTGTAATGTATGAAGAAATGATGTGTGTTCAGAATGTGCTCTGTGCTAGTGACTTGCTTAATATTACTGGTTGAAAAAATGTATTTCATACAGTAATGCAACATATTTTACCAGTGTCTTAAGAATTCCCTGACAATGGTTTGCTAATTGGACCCCCTTTCATACAGATAGTTGAGTTGACAGGGGGGACAACAGGACCTAGAGATTAGAGAGATGAGGGTGGAGGATAGCTTTAGTCCTTAACCCGGTGTTGAATATACTTGGATATGTGGCCTCTTTTTTATGTATTCCAGGTTCATTTACATCTGTCCTGATTATCACAGACTATAAAACAGGATGTGTGACTCGTTAGTCACCTTCTGGAATAGTTAAGTCCCTTCAGGGCGATAGGATCAAAGGAGCTATTGCAAATTAGCTAAGAGGCTGCTGGCCAAAGAGGGGCCATATGGGTTTTATGATTTGGTTTTAAAAGATGTAACTGTGAAAAAATAAAGAGTTGTCTGTTTATATAAGCATAAACAAAGTGTGTATTGCAATCTGGCCTCCAACTGGAAAGGCCTTTTGCTATTTTATTAAGCTGGCTGATATCCTAATGTCCTGCTAGTCCTATTCTAAGGGACCATTGTCTGTTCCTGTATCCTGAGGACTGGTTGTTCCTGGGCTGACTATGCAGGCTGCGCACTGAGATTAATCTTACATCCACAGCTTAGAGGATTTCCTGTAGCAGAAACGAGTAGTGTTCGGGTGCATGTGGCCCCCAATCTCTGGGTTGTGACACTGTGTTCATACGTATAACAGACTGCCCACGTGCTGTGGCATTACCACAGCCAATCAGGTTTCAGGGGTGTGTGTCCCATTCAAGTCATTGGTAAGACAGCGTATATTTCTAGGGTGAAGGGAACAAACGTTGTAATGGCTTGTTTTTTTCTTCAGGTTTCTGCTCTCTTGCCTCTCTGGAATTTGAGCTAAGCAGAACAGTGATCTGCATCTCCGGTGCTGTCCATGCAGAGATCAAAAGAAAAAAAAATCACCTTAACAAATCTATCTGTAGAGGCATGGAATGCTGGACTCACCTAAACAGGTCAGTTATGGGTTAACTGGTCAGTGCAGTTTAACCTGAGTCCAGGGGAAGCTGTGTTATCAATACTTGCCTCACATAGACTCAAATACTGAAAGCTACACTCAGCAATCTGTTACTACTTATGCAACAGTCAGTGGGCAGGATAAACGTGTATGTATTTACAACTTTATTTATTTACCCAAATGAGGAAATAAAGTCAGGAGAGGGGATACAGATAAACTATGAAAAAAAAATCACTAAAAAGAATTACATATAAACTACAACAACTTTTACAAAATATATATAAAATATAGCAACTACACACAAAAAATATAAAAAAATGTAACAAAAAAAGGAAATAATAGACATCTATTAAATATGCCTGTCACTCAAATTAGTAAATAAATTATAAACTATGCAGAAAGATGAAAATAAGCACAGCAAGCCACACAAAGAACAAATAAATATAAAGTATGATAAAATCACAATAAAAAAAAGGAACAGGCCACAAAATGCATAAATAAATGTAAAAAGCATAAAAAGTGTGACCAAATTTTAACTTCATGTAACAAGGATATAAATGATAAAATAAAAATAAATTTTAATATTCTAAAGTATGAAAATATATTTTAAAAAAATATTAAAATCAGGTTAAATAGTAACATAACTAACAAGAAAATGGATTGAAATACTCTATATACTGTAATGTAAAAAATTATTTTTGAGTATGCACATCATACAGGGGACCAAGAGAAAATATAACATTCAAAAGGTACATTGATTTTATCTTACAAATACTGATTTTATTTCCTTTTAGTTATGTGGATCTCTATTTTGTGTACATACAAATAACTGATAGGGCCTCCCTAATGTGATAGCTAGTTTGTCGGTAATTCTGAAAGGACCTTTCCCTCGATATTATCACCAATATTTTCGTAGAAATTTCCTTTCACTTGAGTTTTAAACAAATCCAATAGAAGTGTTGAGAGACTTTTTTTTTGAATGTATGTAATAACCACCTATTAGGCCATTGGGCATAGGGGCTTTATATGGTTTTAAATTATATATAGCTTTGTATACCTTTTCTATTATACATAATTTAATCATGTCTTCCCAATATCTGTGGGAGTTTAATTTTAGCTAAAAATGTATGATGTGAGTCAACAATTCTGAACATGTAAAATATTAAGAAAAATTATTTTTGGAGGTAATAGGACAGAACAAAAAAAACTAAGAGAGCAAATAATTTGTTAATTTGATCCCGCACAAAAGCAAATATTGATGAATTCATATTTTAGTGTGATCATATTCTGAAATTGTTCATAATGACGCACAATATTAGGGAATTAAAAAAAAAAGGTTTATACAATTTTGAAAATAAATTATAATATAAAAAGAATTAATCAATGAAATTTTAGCATTCTTAAAAAAAAATATTTCAGAAGTATCTTTTTTTTTGTTAGTGGTAGGTATTTATTTAAGGGTAAGTAGAACACACTAATATACAATGCCTTCCAAAAGTATTCACCCCCTTGGCATTTTTCATGTTTTGTTACCTCACAACCCGGAATTAACATAGATGGTTTGAGTATTTGCATCATTTAATTTACAGAACATGCCCACAACTTTGAAAATGTTTTTTGTGTGTGAAGCAAACAACAAATAGGACAAAATAAGAGAAAAAGTAAATGTGCATAACTATTCACCCCCCTAAAGTCAATACTTTGTAGAGCCACCTTTTGCGGCAATCACAGCTTAAAGTCGCTTTGGATAAGTCTCTATGAGCTTGCCACATCTTACCACTAGGATTTCTTGCCCATTCCTCCTTGCAAAACTGCTCCAGCTCCTTCAAGTAGAATGGTTTGCGCTTGTAAACAGCAATCTTTAAGTCTGACCACAGTTTTTCTATTGGATTGAGGTCTGGGCTTTGACTAGGCCATTCCAACACATTTACATGTTTCCCCTTAAGCCACTCAAGTGTTGCTTTAGCAGTGTGTTTGGGGTCATTGTCCTGCTGGAAGGTGAACCTCTGTCCTAGCATCAAATCACGCACAGAGTGGTACAGGTTTTTCTCAAGAATATCCCTGTATTTGGCACCATCCAGCTTTCCCTCAACTCTGACTAGTTTCCCAGTCCCGGCTGCTGGGATGGTGTTCTTTGGGTGATGTGATGTGTTGGGTTTGCGCCAGACATAGCGTTTTCTTTGATGGCCGAAAAGTAAAATTTTAGTCTCATCAGACCCAGAGCACCTTCCTCCATACATTTTGGGAGTCTCTCACATGCCTTTTCGCAAACTCAAAACGTGCTATTGTTTTTTGCTGAAAGTACTCGCTTTCTTCTGGCCACTCTGCCATAAAGCCAAACTCTCTGGAGCGTACAGCTTATTGTCGTCCTATGTACAGATACTCCAGTCTCTGCTGTGGAACTCTGCAGCTCCTCCAGGGTTCCCTTAGGTCTCTGTGCTGCTTCTCTGATTAATGCCATCCTTGCCCGGTCCATGAGTTTTGCTGGATGGCCGTCTCTTGGCAGGTTTGCTGTTGTGCCATGTTCTTTCCGTTTGGTTATGATAGATTTGATGGTGCTCCTGGGGATCATCAAAGATTTGGATAATTTTTTTATAACCTAACCCTGACTTGTAATTGTCAACAACATTCTCCATTATTTGTTTGGAGAGTTCCTTGGTCTTCATAGCACTATTTGGTGAGTGGTGCCTCTTGCTTAGGTGTTGCAGCCTCTGGGGACTTTCAAAAAAGTGTGTATATGTTATGAAAGATCATGTGACACCTAGATTGCACACAGGTGGCCTTCATTTCCCTAATTATGTGACTTCTGAAGGTAATTGGCAGCACCAGAGCTTTTTATGGGCTTCATAACAAAGGGTGTGAATACATACACACATGCCAATTTTCTGTTTTGTATTTCTAAAATATAGTTTTATGTATTTATTTTTCTCAGTTCACTTCACCAACTTAGACTATTGTGTTCTGATCCATCACATAAAATTCAGATTAACAAAACATTGAACTTAAGGCTGTAATGTAACAAAATAGGTAAAAAGTCAATGGGGGTGAATGTTTTGCAAGTCACTATAGGATAGACAACAGTTTTTTACTATGTTTTACTATGAAAAATTATTATTATTACTATTATAGTTCATGTTAGTATTTTTTAACGAAGTACCAATATTTTCCATAGTACCATTTATAAAAGTAAAGAAGAGCAGTCTAAACCAGTGAGCTGTGGGTAGATTTAAAATAATAATATACATTTTTTTTATATCTAGCTATATAAAGTATTAGATTTTTATGTATTATAAGAAATAACTAAAGATTCGAGAATTTATATATCATGTTGAAGGGTTTAAAGTGTCTCTAGTGTTTTATTTTAGTAATGTTAGGTTTGTGAGGAGCCTCAGCCTAACAGACAGTGGACTGCAACAGGCTCATGGGCTTCTAGTTGGACAGCACTGAATAGAGAAAAGTTGGTACAGGTACAATAAATGTAACAAGAGCACACATTATAAGATACACAGAAATACAAAAATTACAACGTCATAGCACAGTGTCAAGATCTGCTTTTTGGGGACGAGCTAAGCTCTATTGAAAGAGATATATCCTCTTGATGACCTTTCCAGTCCCTGCTAATTCTATCACCAGAGACTGGAAATTTGAACAATGGAGTGTACATCTTGACAACATCCTGCCTGATGGGACTATCTAACAGTGGAAATGAAGTACAAATAGTAAGAGAGTGAACTAGTTTAGAAGGGAACGTTAAATGTGTTTAAGTTTGGGATGCAATTACCAGCTCGCACTGCAATGGGATTATCTCCCACACCCACAGAAATCCATGGTAAGCCCTGTATCTGTAATGTTAAAGAATGTGATCATCTTCATTTCAAATGTTTTTTTCTCTTGGGTGTTTTTGAAATTTTCTTTGATTAGTTTAATTTTCAGATTTTGGGTGAGTGATCTTTCTGAGTAAAATGGTGTTCAACTGGGATTCAATAATTTCATTGTGCTTTTTAATACAAAGTATATGCATATTCCTTTCTTAAGTGCGTTTTTTGTCTGGCTTTCCCAATGTAACAGCTGTTTCACAAATATTACATTGTAAACCACATCAGAGGATGTACATGAATATGACCCTCTGATGTTTTAGGTTTTGTTGTTATGTATGGTTGTATCGTTATTACAAATGTGTTGATAATATACAGAGAGTTATGTTACAAAGTTTAGTTCCTTCTTTTCTGTTCAATTGTTCATTGACCAATCTTCTGTTGAGAAGCTTTAGTTTCAGGTTTGGTGGTTATTTAAACGCAAGGATGGGAGTTTTGGGAAATTGTGCATCCTTTGTTAGTACTGGTTGAAAAATCTTTTGATTATTTCCCTTTTTTTCTATAAAGCTGCCTGGTATGTGGCCACTAGAGCTATACGTGAAATAGTTTATTTTGTTTTCTACTTTAATAGGAGTTAACGGGGTGTTTTAATGGCAGTGGTTATTTTCTGGGTAATGATGTGGTGTTCGCAACCCTTCTGTCTAAAAGATCCAGACATTATTTTAAGTGATTCTCACAGTCCAGTGTTTGAGCAAATGTGGTGGTATCTCATGGCTTGGCTATGGATGATGGCTTGTTTAGTGCAAGAAGGATGGAAACTGGAGTTGTGAAGGTAGCTGCATCTGTATGTGGGTTTCTTATATATAGATTAGTAAAGTTTACCATTTGTAATGGATATGGTGTTGTTCAGAAAGTTCACCTGGTCTGCAGAGAAAACTATTTTTTATTTTCCTTTATTACAAATAGAGCTCAACTGTTACAACATGTTATAAAAAAAATAAGTATAATTAACATGCTCCATCAACATGTTTATCAGTTAAAGATAATAAGTGAACACTACTCTACATTTCCCCAATTTTCCACAGCCAGGGCATCAATCCATTAAGTATCAGAACAGGGAAAAATTATAATATGTTAACATGCTAAATAATTATCAGCATCATCAAGTTTATACCCATATTTAACAAATAATACAATTATATGCTATGGCTGAATTTAAACAAATATTACCTTGTTGCTCAACTTCAATTATTATTTTTATTAATTAATTAAAAACATTTTTTTGCTTTTTCATAAATCTCCAATTCTATCAAATTGCTCCAAGATCAACTGTTTCTGAAGAGCATTCTTTCACTCGGATAAAGAAAGCTCCTGTTCAAATTACTCATTATTAACTTCTTGGTTATAATAATGAGTCTGTAAATACCGAATCCTTACAGACTTTCCCAAAAAAACACTATTCTGAGATAGAATGCCATCTCCACTCCAAACCTGTTTTTCATCCAATCTTGAATTTTCCTCAAACAAAATTAATTTTTTCCAAACTGCCAGAAAACAAATGCTTGTGATTAGGATTCATCTTCTTGCATTTTATAAATGTATTTTCATTCATTTTTCCAAATGTTCTCATTGATCTGGGAAGGCTATAGCATTGATAAATTATTTGTATCTGTTGTTCCAGAGAGATTGTGGATGCATTATATTTTTAGCCCTATTTATCATTTCAAAAGTAATTTCTTCATCTGGGAGGAACGTTTAAACACAATTTGTGAATGTCTGATGGTCAAGACAATATGTGATAAAATCAGTCAATCTTTGATCCAGATCTTAGATTTGAACATCAATTAAGATCCAATACACTGCCTTCTTGAGTTATCACTTACCACAGAAACTGGAAATACAGCTAAGGTGGCCGAGTTTATATTTGCCACCACAAGATTATATGGAGAAGTTAACTAGCACTAGATATAATTGATAAATGATAGAATTGATAGATTTAAGAAAAATGGATTCCTGGCTTCACTCTAGGCGTGCTCAACACTTGATTCCTTATTTAGAATTTGCTAGATGTGTAATAAAGAAATTAAGGAACAAGTAGCTATAAAAATAAAATCTAAAGTTAAAGGGTAATTTAACATTTGTATTGGGTTCACTTGATGTTCTCCTATATTCAAATGAGTTTCTTGCCAGAGCATTATGACTGCTCCAATGTCTTAATAAAGATTTAGTTTTTTTGTATGAATACCCCTACCTTCCATGACACATTAGAATTTATTAAACTGGCTGCTTTATTCCAGTCCTTTCCAATCCAAAAGTTTTTAACCCTAGCAGTGGAAAAAACAAACATATTCCTGTAGCAAACTAAAAACAATTTGTTTATCAGTAATTTCACAATGATCTCCTACTCCCCTCTTCCTTCTTCAAAAATGAACACTCATCTCCTACTTTTTCAAAGAACACAGGCCCTCTCTCCATTTCTAAGCGGAGATTAGGTGGATATAACAGGGAAAAGGTTCTAACTTCTTTAAAAAGTTGATTAAAACTCAATCTCATAATCATTAAATAGTCTTAAATTAGACACCTCATAAGATTACAGTTTCCTAAATTCCTCAAAAATGTGTTGTTTTCCCTGAATATTGAGAAATGTAATTACTACTGTTCTACTGCTGATAAAGCTATTGTCATTCTTTCAGTTCAAATTCAACAAGCTCTCTCTATTGCAATGAGCAGCCTATTTAGATTCATACTGAACAATCTCTGTAGCTCAAGTGAAGCAAAATAGATTAACTGCTCCCATTAGCTGGCTCATGCTAGCCTATTAGTCTATTCCGTCTACTTCTATTCTGTAAATCATCCATTTTAGACGGTTCCGGGTCTCACAGGAGCAGCTCTTCCACAACCTTCAGCCTTATAGGTAGGTATCTGTGACGATCCAGGGCTAGGGGCTATTACTGTCCAGAGCCACCTGCTATAGACTACAGGATAACTACACACAAGGACTGTTGGGTTCTTGTAAATTCCGGCACCAGCACCCTGATATCTGGCTTCTGTATCAATCAGGGTCTCTTCATCGGGAATCGGCATGTCCAGGAGTCAGTAACCTTCATATGGTAGTGACCAGGACAAGTTACTTGCAGGGTGGAGATATGATCAGTATCACAGCCACCAGGAGGAAATAAGAGAACATACTATTTCTATATGTCTCAGAAGTGAACTGCTTTATTTTTGCAAAGTCAAACAATATTTATAGGTGTTAGATATAGGGGGGTATACAACATAACAATGACAGGGTGTGACAGACAAACACAGGAGATTGACTCCACACGGGGTCTGTCTGGTACCTGTGAAGAATAAGCCAACCTCTAAATACACATAATGCTGTCTCCATGTACAGATTACAGTACAATGGATGTGTTTGAAGGCAAGCAGTCTGTCCTTTATGGTGGCTCAATGGGCTAAGATCCAGGAACTGGAAAAGGGGTCCTTGACAGTATCCTTGTTAAAAGTTAAATAGATGTGAGTCAGGATATATTCTATTAGTTTAGCAACAGCATCAGAGCCATATTTATGGTTCTGAGTGGGTGTTGAAAGAAACTGTAAAGAAACTTCACTTCCATGTTGATAAGCAGAGTTTGTCAAAAAAAAATTGTGCTGTCTTCTATATAGCTATTGGTGTTAGCTACATGATGTTTTCAGCAAAGCCAGATAATTGTTCAGTCAGTGTGTCTATACCCTTTTTAGATGTTTAGTTGTTGGTAGTAGAATTCAGGGCTGTATCTGGATGATTACTCTCTCTTCTTGAACCTTGCGTCTGGTGCTGTGTTGAGCAAAGTGTTTTTATTTTTCTATTTTATAAGTTCATCTTGTTTTTTGTGGAGAGGTTGTATTTCTTTTTCAACTTGTTCAGTATAATATATGTTACGCTCCCTTAGTTATTGATGAAGGGATAGTTTTTGAAAATTTAGTTGGTATTTCTTGGCATAAATTTGATGGATTAGGGTTGTTCCTCACTTGTGCGCCTGTAGAGGTTTTCAGAATATATTGAGTTGTGTATGAGACTATATATGAGAATTAAGAATTTTGTCTTCATAACATGAACCTAGAAAACCTCTGAATTTAGCTGTATCTCTGAACCCATGGTAAATTTAAGACTGTTATACAATAGATGTGTGAACAATGCTACCAGATATGAAAGCTATTTCTCTGCCTACGCATCACCTTCCAGCCGTCATCTCTACTGAAAATTTAAAAAAAAGTTGTATGATTGTAGGAAATTATAATTGTGAGGTTTGGGATGACATCCAAAACTGGCAATGAAAGAAACAGTTTGGAAACTAATAAAAATATTAAAGAGCCATATATATTTACATATACTGTATATACATTTATATTGTTTTTTTATGAGTACAAAGCAGGACATGAGCTGGTGTTGAATATTAAACATGAAATACACAAACATCCTCTACTATAAGGAAGCAAAAGGTAGAAGGGATTTATTTTTATCACGCGTGATGGATTTGTAAGAGCAAAGGAGCAATAAAAACAGTTTTTATGGTGTCCTACAATATAAGGTGTGGAATATGCGGATGTCAGTAATCATTTTATAAAAAATAAAAGCTCTTTTCTTCAAAAACTTTTAAAAGATAAAATGAATAGGAGCAAATTAGATTACATTAAAAATGAATAGGCAATATTTTGTTAAATTATTTTGTGATTAATTATGTTTTATACATTAATTAGATTTGGACTGTAGGAAGGTATTTCCTTAGATTAAATAATTTGAGATAATTCATTTTCTGGGCTTGTCTTTATTCAGATACATTAGTTGTAATTTTTCTATTAAATCTATCAAAATAATTTTGTTTCAGTTATAACAAGTTTAGAAATTTTGAGATAATTAATCATTTTTGACGTCCATGTACTGCCAGAGTCTGCTATAATGAAGATTATGCTTATGCCCATGGTTTACATGACTGCTAATGTTGTTATTTGTTGTATACTTCACAAACATGGGAAGTTTTTGCTAATCTGCAGTGCTCCTTTTAAAGCTTGTATCTCTTGTTATGGCCATGGATCCAGTAAAGTTATAATTATTGTGACCCTATAAGCTTGTTCTCTTTTACCTCAAATCTATATATCTATTGAACCATTAGCAAAAATAGAACTCTCCCTGAAGATCTCTCTCAGTGTCATTTGCCAGAACACAAGACATTGAACTAAAACGTTTCCACCATACTCTCTGATCTTTCTCTATCCCTCTCTTTGTCATTCAGTCCTGTCCGTCACCATGTCTGGTTGTCTTATCCATAAGGTTTTCATGGAAACGATACTGGAGTGGACTCTTTGTATATGATCTCTCGGCTATGACCTGTCAATCTTTGGTGACCCTACATGGTATAGATCAAAGTTGCACCGAAGAACAAAAAACCTTATTCACCATGACATGGCAGTGATCCTACCTCTCTTAGGTCTTACCAAATGGATCCCAATCAAAAATTGTATAGCAAAAACATAATAAAAATATGCCAGTGGCAAAAAAGCTGTAGATTCAGGGCCAAGGGTTAACTGCCACCATCCTGACAATTAATGCCTTAGGGAGACCCCCTGACACAGTCCTATTGCAAAAAGTACAATAGGCTCATTTAAAGTGCTTAATGGTACACATAAGGTATGCCTCCCAAGGAAAATTGCTGATGATAGTGGATACAAAATAAAAAGTGCTTTATAATGTGGTGCCTGTTCAATAGAAACCATGGTAAAATTGGTCCTAACATCCTTAAATGGATATCAAGGGATTCTTGATGTTATTTGGTATATATATATATATATATATATATATATATATATATATATATATATATATATATATATATATACAGTGGATATAAAAGGTCTACACACCCCTGTTAAAATGTCAGGTTTCTGTGCTGTAAAAAAATGAGACAAAGATAAATAATTTCAGAACATTTTCCACCTTTAATTAATTTTGACCTATAAACTGTACAACTCAATTGAAAAAGAAAACTGAAATCTTTTAGGTAGAGGGAAGAAAAAATATAAAAATAAAATAATATGGTTGCATAAGTATGCACACCCTTAAACTAATACTTTGTTGAAGCACCTTTTGATTTTATTACAGCACTCAGTCTTTTTGGGTATGAGTCTATCAGCATGGCACATTTTGACTTGGCAAGATTTGCCCACTCTTCTTTGCAAAAACACTCCAAATCTGTCAGATTGCGATGGCATCTCTTGTGCACAGCCCTCTTCAGATCACCTCACAGATTTTCAATCGGATTCTGGTCTGGGCTCTGGCTGGGCCATTCCAAAACTTTAATCTTCTTCTGGTGAAGCCATTCCTTTGTTGATTTGCAGTGGTGGCCCGTCCATAGGGGCGTCGGGGCAAGCGCCCCCCCAAAGTTCAACCTTTGTTTCATCAGACCATAACACTTTTTCCCACATGTTTTTGGGAGACTTCAGATGTGTTTTTGCAAAATGTAGCCTAGCTTGGATGTTTTTCTTCGTAAGAAAAGGCTTTCGTCTTGCCACTCTACCCCATAGCCCAGACATATGAAGAATACGGGAGATTGTTGTCACATGTACCACACAGCCAGTACTTGCCAGATATTCCTGCAGCTCCTTTAATGTTGCTGTAGGCCTCTTGGTAGCCTCCCAGACCAGTTTTCTTCTTGTCTTTTCATTAATTTTGGAGGGAACTCCAGTTCTTGGTAATGTCACTGTTGTGTCATATTTTCTCCACTTGATGACTGTCTTCCCTGTGTTCCATGGTATATCTAATGCCTTGGAAATTCTTTTGTACCCTTCTCCTGACTGATACCGTTTAACAATGAGATCCCTCTGATGCTTTGGAAGCTCTCTGTGGACCATGGCTCAGGAAAGACCAACTAGAGCAGCTGAACTTTATTTGGGCTTAATCAGAGGCACTTTAAATGATGGCAGGTGTATGCTGACTCCTATTTAACACGATTTGGAATGTGATTGCTTAATTTTGAACACAGCTACATCCCCAGTTATAAGAGGTTGTGCAGACTTATGCAACCACATTATTTTTATTTTTCTTCCCTCCACCTAAAAGATTCCAGTTTGTTTTTCAATTGAGTTGTACAGTTTATAGGTCACATTAAAGGTGGAAAAAGTTCTGAAATTATTTATCTTTTTTACAGCACAGAAACCTGACATTTTAACAGGGGTGTGTAGAGTTTTTATATCTACTGTATTCAGCTTATGGTCCCTATTTGTGGGTGAGACTTCCAAAGATATGGGTTGCTGCATTTACAATACCTATAAGACTTTGGGTAAGTTAATGTTTAACTGTTTGATGATGTTGATTTTCCGTTTGGTATATAATGATTCTCCATAATATTACTTTTTGTCTCTAGTAACAGTCCTGAAAAACTTTACTTTGATATCTGATAAGAATATACAACTCCAGTTCAAATCTATGACTGTACTTAAGACTCAGTTATGTGGAGGTATTAAGCAAAGAATTTGGACTAATAGAGGTGTGAACATTTTGGAAATCATTATGTAATATATGTAGAATAATGGGACTAGTGATTTTGCATTTCTCCTTTTCATATATAAATGCGATAACTATTGTACGGTTCTTTTTGGTTACATATGGGGAAGTTGATGAGATAGGAAGGTATGACTATTTATACTATCTATAATTGTGTAAAATAACTCATTCTGCCATCTCATACACAAACCTCTTTATTCTCTTAATAGGGATATTTTGTAGAGATTGGATTATTATTATTGTTATTATTATAGTTTATTTATAACGCGCCAACATATTCCGTAGCGATGTACATAAATTAGGTTCAGACAATGATAAATACAGATGAACATTTAGCAAAGGAAGGAGGGCACTGTCATCCATAGATAGCATTTTTTTTTTGGTAAGTTACATATAACTATGAACATAGTTTCATTAAAAAAACAAGTGGTTTTGAAGTAGATTACTATTGGATTATGCATGAACACTATTTACTGGTTTTCATGGTGATGCCTTTATTCACCTAGGTTACATACACCTTAATAAATGTATATACGTAACTCCAATATCATTTAATAAAGACAAATATGATTTTAACTAAACTAAAAATTATTATGTATCTTTCTCATCCTGGTGTTGGAGGGGTTAATGATTTTACATTTATGATGAAGTATAAAGTAAGTAGTACTATTCAGTACCGTTTTGTCTAATATCCCTCTTTTTCTTATTCCTATCAGTCTTGATCCTCATGGAACTGATGTACCGGTCAAAAGAACGAGACAACAAATGTTTAGTCTAGCCGACTACTTACCAATTCCAATCCTGGCCCTGGTTGAAGTCTGAGGCAAAACTGGCGCATCAGCCGTGCTGTGGAGACTGTGCCCGAGTGATGACAGACGATTAAAAAATTGGATATCTAATTATTGATTAACTTAATATTTAATTTTAAAATTGCTCTAAGTAAATCTGTTTACTTAAAATGAGTGATCTTGCCCACTTTTATTACCTGTGTAGATTGATTGCAATTAATTCAGAACTATACATTGATTTAAATGTTATTGGTATACTATTGATTCCTCTGCGGATATAGTGGAGTGGGGACAGGCTTTTCTGTTTTTAAAGTTAATTACTTTTTAAATGGTCATTTTTTTCTCTTGATGTTTTTTTAAGAGGTATAATAAAAGTGAAGTTTAAAATAAATGTAGCTTTGTTGCCTAATTCCTTGGTTGATCAATGGGATACTATATTATTGGTAGTTTAATTGATAATAGTGGCTGCATCTTCAACCATGAGGTAAAACCACTAGATATACTGTATGTCACTCTACATTAAAGGTCGAATTAGTGGTAACAACCATGAGGTAAAGTTAGATATTATTTGAAACAACAATTATTAAGTAATGGCTCTAATTGAGTCATGGGGTAATCAGAAAATTAAACTTATTAATAAATATATATCATTTTAGCACTACAATAAAATCTAAGTGATTTATAGTTATTAGTAGTGTCTGTACGATCATCAAATGGCACAAGAAACTGCTGAAAACATAATTGTAACATATAGTTGTCAAATACACCTTACATCATTTGATGTCAAGCTTTTATAGAGTAACTAGCGACTTGCCGTCAAAAATGACAGCAATAAAATTTGAAGCCTGGCATTGCTGTTTGCAACACATTGCAAGCCTCTCCCCCCCTCAACTTTATTGAGCTTGCGATAAACGCCTTTGGCGATCATCATGAGCCTTGCAATGAGCGCCTTTGGCGCTCATTGCGAGCCTCTTTCCCCTACTTGATGGGAGGTGCTCAATGCGAGCTTCTCGCCACCCCCTCTACTCCCTTCCCTGTGTCTCTTTCACCCGTGTCCTCCCTCTACCTTTCCCCCCTCTACTTCGTCTCCCTCCCGTGTCTCTTTCCCCCCTCTTTCTCCCCTGTGTCTCTTTCCCCCCTCCCTCCCCTGTCTCTCCCTCCCGTGTCTCTTCCGCCCCTCTCCCTCCTCTTTCCCATCTCCCTCGCCTTTGTCTCTTCCCCCGTCTCTCAACCCCTTCCTTCCCCCTGTGTCTCTTTCCCCCTCCCTCTCCTTCCCGTTTCTCCCCCCTCCTGTGTCTCTTGCCCCCTCTACCTCCCCTGTGTCTCCTTCTCTGCCTCTCCACCCTTCCCCCCTCTTGTGTCTCTTTCCCCTGTGTTTCTCCCCCCTCCTCTTTCTCCTCTCTCCCTCCCCTGTGTCTCTTTATCCCCTCTACCTCTCCTCCCCCTCTCCTGTGTCTCTCCTCCCCCCTCTCCCTTCCATGTGACTCTTCCCCCTCCCTTCCCTGTACCTCTTTCCACCCCTCTCCCTCCACTGTATCTCTTTCCCCCCTTCTCCCTCTCAAGTGCCTTACCCCCTCCCTCCCCTGTGCGCCCCCCCATGTCTGTTGTGTTAATAAGTGTGTCTATGTATTGTGGATGAGTGTGTATGTGTATATTATGAGGAATTTATGTGTCTAGGGGTAATTGTCCATATATGAGTTGTTAATGAGTGTGCACATTTGTTGGAGATGACTCTGCACGTGTGCCTTGGGGGTGAGGATGAGTTGTATGTTTTGGTGATGAGTGTGCCAGATGTCATAGATGAGTGTACATGTGAGTTTGTGTAGTAAATGAGTGTGTGTGCATGTGGTGGATGAGGGTGAGTAGGTGTGTGCTGGGAATGTGTGTGTTGGGGATCTGGGCCACTCTGCAGCTCCTTTCCCTTCAGTACACCGGGGCACCATGAACTCCCGCCCAGGGGAGTAGGTTGGGGGAGGGAGCCAGTCTCACCTCATGCACGATGCGGCGCAGGATGTGTAACATCCCCAGCAGCAGCTTGAGCTTCACTGCCGAGGACAGGCTGTGAAAACACAGCTGCACGTTACCGATCACAGAGGCAATGAGCAGGAAGGCGATGCTCGGCGGCGTCCTGACGGGACCCTTCATGCTTGCCGTCCTTCCCACTCCGCTCACGGTATTTCTGACTCGCCTCCCCATTCTCCTCCCTGCTTTTGGTCAGGTTAATGTACCGGAGCCTCCGGACCGCAGAGGCTGCACCTTCCAAACTCTCCATACTGTTACACTACACTAACTCACCCCTGCTGCCGAGGCAACCGTGCAGCCAATCAAAGAGCAATCTGTAAACCTAGCAACCAATCACGACACTGCCGCCGACAACAATAACCAATCAGGCTGCTTAAATTTAACATTGAATTGCCAACATTTTTCTGCTCACAACTATATATGTGATAAGTGCTCTTTTTTTATAAGTCGTATTTTACATTTATGATTTTAATGTTGTAAAATGTAAAATTTCATTATTTTAATGAAATGTAGGTAACTCATAGGAAAAAATTAGAGAAATCCTTAAAGGGTATTCTATTTGTTTCTTTCTTTTTTGGTGTCTATTCAGAAAGAAAGTAGATACTGATATGTTATATTGTACCCTGGGATTATATCCTAAGAAGGCCTAAATTAAAGGATTTCAATGTCAATAGCCCAATTTATGAACTAGCTCAAGACACAGACTCTGCTGTACCTGCTGTGCTTTGTCTTATACTAACCAATCACTGGTGATCTCTCAGCAATATTCCGCAACATGCTGCTGAGACGTGGCCCTTGATAGGCTAGGACACTACAGTGAAGATCCAGCCCTACAGAGTCTGTATCTGCATATGCTGCTGTGGGCAGACCCATACAGGGACTGTCTGTTTTATTGTAGGCAATAAAGGAGCTTATAAGCACTTCTAAAAAAAGCTGAAGTACATAAAAATAAATAGATACACAAGTATGTTTTATTTCTAGTAAAATCTAAGAGCCTTCCATGTCCCTTTATAGCCAGGGGCTCCATGCTAATGACTCCTATTCAACATAAAAAGTATAAATATTTTTTTTAAGATAACATCCAAAGCTGTATTTGGAGTGTGAAGGAAAGAGATAAGAGATATGGACAATACAAATCACACACAGCCAAACTATTTGAGATACCGGAAATAAAGATCTCAAACAATAGCACATAAATATTTTGGAATTCCAAAGCAGAATATGAGCTGGAATTAACTGATGATGTGAATGAATATAATGGTGTAATCGAAAAAACTCGCTGTTGGATCACTACCTTGTCGTGATGAAGGGGCGTGTGTACTTCAATGAAGCTGTGAGCTGCACCATGTAAGGTCACCCAAAATGGCAGAAGGGCCCACCTATGATCCTTTGGGGAGTATGGACTGTTGTGGGCCCTGAGGGGGAACCTGGTACCTGAACCCCCGCCCGTGTGATTGCTAATATTTCAATGGACATGGGACCTGCTAAGGAATGTGACAAGTTGTTTTTATGTGTAATGTACAAAGAAATGATGTGTGTTCAGAATGTGCTCTGTGCTAGTGACATGCTTACTATTACTGGTTGAAAGGATGTATTTCATAAATGAGCTAGCAGCAGTTATAAGTAAAGCAACATATTTCAACAGTGTCTTAAGAATCAACTGACTTGCTCTTTTGACCCACCATTAGGCAGATGTTTGAGTGGAGAGGGGGGACAACAGGACCTAGAGATTATGGGGGTACTGAGACACCATGTCTGTAAGGAAGTGTTTACAATATTACCCTCCCTATGGTGAAGGCTTCCTGACACCTCCTAACATTAATGTGTAAATTGTTTCTTTTCCTGGACAAACAGACATCAAAAGACCCCTGCCAGGTACACAGAACAGGAAGAAAATCCTAATATGATTCTGGTGGCTGAGCCCCTCCGTAGGGGGAGGTTTGCGGGTGGGACATGCTAGGATTGACCGAGTGAGCATAAATACGGTGACATCGATAAATGTTGTTGTCAGTTAAATATACATAATTTGACGTGTGTGTTTCATTCTGATGGAATATAATCATTTTACCAATTGGAATTATTATTACTGACTCTGCCTGAAACTCTACTCCTAACTAATGGGGGTAGTACTGCTTTTCTGTGTTCCTGTATCATGAGGACTGGTCATTCCTTGGCTACCTTTGCAAACTGGGCACTTTGAGTTAACCCCCAAAATCCAACAACCTAGAGGAATTCCTATAAGCTAAAAGCAGTTGGTTTAGGGGTCAAATGCAACCCCACACCAACTGCTTTTAGCTAGCCCTTAATTGTTCACACACACATATTTCAACAGAACATTAACCAAACATTAGCCCCCTTGGGCAAGCAAGCTCTGGACAATTCCTAATAGCTTGTTTGATCCACCCCACCTGATTTTGATTAATGGGCTTGTGCCCCTCCTGTCATTCCCTATCCTGTCCCTAGGGGCCCATGAGTCTGCTGTTGATATCTGCCTACTCCAGCTTACCAGGCTTTGATCCCACATGGTAGACTTTAGGGGTTGAGAGCTACCACGGCATTTCTGTAAAAAACATTACATCACAATATGTACTGTATAACCAAATGTTACCTTCTATCAGCAACAGATAGTGAATATCATATAATACATCAGGAGGGGGTGTAGGCCCCATATACAGAGAGATAAAGTCCAGGTTACATATATGACATTACGTAATTACACCAGATATAACACATGTGTAACATAGAAGACAACTTAATGCTACTTAAAAAGAACAACCATTTTATTGAGCTGTGTGTACGGATTTCCAAAAGTAAACTGACTCAGTATTCCAGGGCATAGAATTAAGTTGCCAAGGCAAGCAAAATGTATACACAGTCAAATATTAAAAAAAGGTTTTATGGATTACGAAAGAAACACCATCTTTTTGTTATGGCACATAATCAGTAATACTACGTGTATGATGGAAACAGGATTAGTAAGACATACAGACTAAACCTTAAAAACTTCCTAAACTCTATATTCATCACACTTTAATACCCATATTTCTCTCCCTTACTGACCCCTCTCTGACAACATGAAAACATCACAGGGGGTTAACTATCTTGGTTACTCTGATCTGTTCAGGGCACCGGGGGCCAGAATGTCGGCCAGAGAGAACGGCAATAGGGGCAGTAACAAGGTGGAGTCACACTACGAACATGGCGTGCTAAATACAATGATGGCAAAAACATGGAAAATAATCTTTCTTCATCCATAAACTTTTATTTAGAATGCGCGGATAGGTATTTCATATCATTGTTACTGTACAGTGAACTATGAGGAGCGCATACTAACTTGTGTAAATAAAACCTTACAATCATAACTACTAAATAAACATTATAACAAACAACTCTGAGCCTAGTAGGCCTGAATACTCACAGAAAAGGGTCTTGAAGATCCAGGGTACATAACCAGGGTCAGAGGCCCAACATTACATTACACAAAGGAAAAACAAAATGTCACAGTCCTTACAAGTCTCATGGCCATTATAATAGCACTTGAAGATGGTTATCCCATGAGCTAGTGTTCCTCTGTCATGACTAGGGGGACCACTGGACTTTAGAACTGTCAAATGTGCTCAATGTAATTCTATATTGTAACTGCCTGTAATGGCAGGAAAGAGGAGCTGGAAAGGGCATTTGTTTGTGGTCTATGGGTCCCCTCATAATCTTCATATTCCAAATTTTCTGACCTAACCAGCACACTAGGGGTTAAACTGACAGTTGGACTCCAGATTTGTAAACAATAACTGTCCTGGAGCAGCTTGTAGCCGATTATTACATACAATTCCTGCCTTTCTGTGGTATTGTTGGTGCCCCTAGAGGTCATTGTCCTGATACTAGTCCATTTCCTGCTAGCAGGGATACAACGGACCTTACGATTCTACTGACTAGGATCTTTTCCAATCAAGCAGTAGATTGTGACACCCCACATGGTCCGTTGTTCCCACAAAACAGAGTCCACGAGTTTAGGGGGCTGGAGCAGCACATTTTTGGGCCATATAGAGTCCTTGCTTGTGGAGTTCAGGGAAGTCCCAACCTAGCCCCAAAAAGAGGGCTGTGATACCAATTTTTAAAACCTAGTCACCTTATAGATGAGCATTTCAGGGCATTGATGATCTCGGGCAGGGTCTTCAGATGCAAAAGGAGTATTCCAATTAATGTATATACAACTGATTCATGGTGTAGACTTTACTGTATAATGTGCAGTAAGAAGTGGCGTATATAGGTTTGTTATAATAAAAAAGGATAGAGGCAACAGTATTTTTGGTAGGGTGCAATGTCACCCTTATCCTTTATCAGGAGCCATTCCAGTATCCCTACCTGCACTTAAACTTGTCTCGGGCCCCAGCGGCTAATGGGCCACTTGATTCAGCACAACTTTGAGCACATCACTGTAAAGATATCTTAACATCATGTTGAAATATTTTTTGAATTTCTGAAATACAAAGAAATTGATAAATTAAATCTCTGTTTACATGAGTCAATGATGAGCCCCCAAAAAGATCCACAGCAACAGCTGGGTGATGTGAGCATAAGCCAAAAAAGAGTTTACAGTTAAATAATACATCTGGGCAGAGAAAGGAATGATGGAAACACCTAAAATGTCAGTTTTGGGTTAAATGCTCCCTGCATTTCTGAGTTTACAGAAAACTACCACCATTATTAATCATGTGGTAGTCAGTAGACAAGCTACAGTGTGTTTTTAATCTTGGACTCTTTCACAGCATGAAGAGCACTTACAGTGAGGTAAATGGCCCTATATAGAGGGAACCAAGACAAAGAATCAGGATTGAGATTGCTGACACTTCCTTGGAGTCACTGGATTTACATATTGAGCTGTGTCATCCTGGTGCAAGGCAATTAGACCACAGCCTCATTCAATTGAAAAATAGTAAGTTACTTGAGCCTGTAAACTCATTTGCTATTCAATTGGCGTCTTTTTGCAAGCCGCAAAAGGTCTACGGGCTTGAAATCCTTGCGATGGTTAAACCCGGAAATTACAGCCTCCTGAAGCCTTTGATCTTTCACTTCTGCAAAAGTTACGATCACTAAAATCGCAAATCGCTACAGTTCCCAGAGCCGCAAATGTTTTCACACCCGTAAACGGCAGATGTAGATACCAGAGAGGACTCGCAAATGGGTTAAAGACATATCCGTAGCACTGTGAATGCAAATAAAAAAATCAAACCTGCACTGTAAATGACGGAGAAAGTGATGATAGACATTAGAATTAATTGCACAACAGTCTCAAGCTCTCAAATGGGCAGAAAATAAAAGTTATTTTTATGTTTCATTTCTGTGTTATATAGATCTTGGGAATCAATGAGTTAATACATATCAGGCAACCCACATGGACTAGAACAGTATTGGCATTCATTTTTATTATTTTGTATTTTTCGGGTTTGCGAGTCCCATCGCGTATCGGACCTCTAACCGCTAATTGACTTGTCGTTACATGACTTGACATGTAACCTCCATGTTTTACTAACGTAATGATGACGGTCTTATTTTCTATTGGTAGTTAAGGCCTTGCTTAACTGATCATGATCACGCTCTAAAATGCTACATATTTTACATTTTTAGAATGCATGGTTTACAATTTCGGCTTTCGGGCCTGTAACTTGTGGGCTTGTTCAATTGAATCGCTCTGTTTTTTATATAACAAACATCTGCACGTAGGCTTGTTTTTTCTTCCCTTTTTGCATAACATATAAGTTTAAATCAGTTAGATCCAACCGTAAAAGGATTCAAATTGTAGATTGTTACTATGTTAAATGGCAAAAATATATTTAATATGCCATCTGATTTTTAACACTAAATCAAGTTATTTTTAATTTTTTAGAATCTTATATATAACACTAAATTTAGATAAGGAAGTGCCAAATTTAGGTTAATCATTATAAATCTGTAAGTTTGCAAGTTTTCCATCTTTGTATCATTCTAAACTCAATAACAGGGTCCTTATGCTTTTGTAATTTGTTAAAATTGTTTTTGTCTTGTATCTACCCTGCTTAGTGCCATGGAATACATTGGCGCATTTCAAATAAATGTTAACAATAATAGTAAAATAATAATAATAATAAATACAGAGAGTGCAGAATTATTAGGCAAATGAGTATTTTGACCACATCATCCTCTTTATGCATGTTGTCTTACTCCAAGCTGTATAGGGTCGAAAGCCTACTACTAATTAAGCATATTAGGTGATGTGCATCTCTGTAATGAGAAGGGGTGTGGTCTAATGACATCAACACCCTATATCAGGTGTGCATAATTATTAGGCAACTTCCTTTCCTTTGGCAAAATGGGTCAAAAGAAGGACTTGACAAGCTCAGAAAAGTCAAAAATAGTGAGATATCTTGCAGAGGGATGCAGCACTCTTAAAATTGCAAAGCTTCTGAAGCGTGATCATCGAACAATCAAGCGTTTCATTCAAAATAGTCAACAGGGTCTCAAGAAGCGTGTGGAAAACCCAAGGCGCAAAATAACTGCCCATGAACTGAGAAAAGTCAAGCGTGCAGCTGCCACGATGCCACTTGCCACCAGTTTGGCCATATTTCAGAGCTGCAACATCACTGGAGTGCCCAAAAGCACAAGGTGTGCAATACTCAGAGACATGGCCAAGGTAAGAAAGGCTGAAAGACGACCACCACTGAACAAGACACACAAGCTGAAACGTCAAGACTGGGCCAAGAAATATCTCAAGACTGATTTTTCTAAGGTTTTATGGACTGATGAAATGAGAGTGAGTCTTGATGGGCCAGATGGATGGGCCCGTGGCTGGATTGGTAAAGGGCAGAGAGCTCCAGTCCGACTCAGACGCCAGCAAGGTGGAGGTGGAGTACTGGTTTGGGCTGGTATCATCAAAGATGGGCTTGTGGGGCCTTTTCGGGTTGAGGATGGAGTCAAGCTCAACTCCCAGTCCTACTGCCAGTTCCTGGAAGACACCTTCTTCAAGCAGTGGTACAGGAAGAAGTCTGCATCCTTCAAGAAAAACATGATTTTCATGCAGGACAATGCTCCATCACACGCGTCCAAGTACTCCACAGCGTGGCTGGCAAGAAAAGGTATAAAAGAAGAAAATCTAATGACATGGCCTCCTTGTTCACCTGATCTGAACCCCATTGAGAACCTGTGGGCCATCATCAAATGTGAGATTTACAAGGAGGGAAAACAGTACACCTCTCTGAACAGTGTCGGGGAGGCTGTGGTTGCTGCTGCACGCAATGTTGATGGTGAACAGATCAAAACACTGACAGAATCCATGGATGGCAGGCTTTTGAGTGTCCTTGCAAAGAAAGGTGGCTATATTGGTCACTGATTTGTTTTTGTTTTGTTTTTGAATGTCAGAAATGTATATTTGTGAATGTTGAGATGTTATATTGGTTTCACTGGTAAAAATAAATAATTGAAATGGGTATATATTTGTTTTTTGTTAAGTTGCCTAATAATTATGCACAGTAATAGTCACCTGCACACACAGATATCCCCCTAAAATAGCTAAAACTAAAAACAAACTAAAAACTACTTCCAAAAATATTCAGCTTTGATATTAATGAGTTTTTTGGGTTCATTGAGAACATGGTTGTTGTTCAATAATAAAATTAATCCTCAAAAATACAACTTGCCTAATAATTCTGCACTCCCTGTATATAAAAATATATACTATTTTACAGAGCACTTATAGAATGATAAATAAGCATATAGAGATGTGAGATGGCTGTAAACCATACAATTAATTATGCATAAACGTAAAAATTTAATAAAATGATATATGGATGTAAATGATAATAAAAAAACAGAAATAAACGATAAAAACTACATTTATGTACCCAACTTATATGGTACCAATATAGGCCAGATAGGGGATTTTTTGCCAATGTAACATAATAAAACAAATGTCTCATAATAAATAAAAAAAACAAATAAAAGGAAGTAGCAATAGTATCCAAGCATGACACACACACACACACACACACACACACACAGGGTAAAAAAACACATTCATCTAAGAATGAGCAAAAATGAAAAAAAAAAAAAAAATGAAAAAAAGAAGATATATAGTCACTATGCTGTGTTTGAAGTTAGATTGAGAGAAAAGCTTAAGGAGCTCCTGAGAACTGGATAATATCTTGTACAGGATGCTGAACCCAGAGCTGAGCCTATCATCTGGCAAGGATGAAAATAACCTTGTCAGAAGAACTTGGAGTTTGGAAGAAGCTGGCTGGTTTATGTGCTCCTACATGGGTGTAAGACGAGATGTAAACGTATTATAGGTATAAATAGTTAGATTTCTCTTTAGCTACTGTAGAACGTCCTGTTTTGTTAGCCTTTCTGTTTCAATCTACATCTTAAACACTCCATGCAAAATCAACCTGTTAGCATCATCTGATCAGAATATAGGAAGTTGGGTCAAGATCTTTGCAGAACCTGTTTTACTCTCACAGTAGATATGATAAGACCAATTGGTATAGGATATAATAATGGCACACCATTAAACACTTAACAGTCTGTTACTATTATTATCTTCCCATCTCTATATGCCCCTGTGGTTTAATCACCCGACAAGATAAAATCATAAGTAGAGTGGGAGGAACTTTTCATGTAAAATAACACAACGTACATGCCCAATTAGGTAACAATTCCCCACAAAATATTTATATACATTTATATGTGTACTTTCAATTTCTAGCATAACTTTGGTGCCACTTTAAATATACTAGAAGTCACTAAGTTCCTAATATCCCCCACTTTCCTATATATATAATCTTTGGTTTATCTGAAATATTAGAGGCCAAAAAAGGGTTATTACTGCTTTAAGAGATGTTGGAATCCTCCTAGAAATCTCCCAAACTGTGAATCCGGTTGGTTTCTGTTCCTTCTTAAGTACATTTCTCTATCAACATCTAAGACTCTATTTCAGGATTCAATTGTTTTTGTTTCTCTGAAGAGCCTTTCTCCAAAAATGTGTGGACTAGTGCCTGGGACTGAGCTAGATCATCTTCTCAGCTACAGATCCTTCTTAGTCTCATTAATGTCTTCAAACTAATACCTCCACAAGACTCATCCACATAACTCACAAATACGCCTCTTCACCTCTCCATCAATTCCTCTTCTGGTTCTGATACCATACAGAATAACTATCTTGACTCTACCATACCATGTCCTCAATATCTACACCAACTCTACAGCTCTGCTCTCATCTCAAAATACAGCCTGAACCATTCCCTTGTTTAGCTTAAGAGCTAATTATTTTCACTTATCTAATTAAATCCAACCACTGCCACATACAGGGCTTCTCCTGCATCATTCGAACTCTTTGGAATTCCCTACCTTGCGTGTTCTTTTTAAAGAAGCCCACTGTCATGAATCACCCAGGGGCCATATTGGATTTGGTGTGAACTATGCTGGGGCCATTTTGTGACTGGCAGCAGTGGCCATTTTGGGCTGGATTATCTTACACATGCTGTTGCCATGTGGAAGAACAAAAGGTTTGGGTTGTGGTGATAATATGTTAGTGTTATATTGTATATTGTATTATGGAGTGATAGCTATGTTTTAATTAGTCAACCATCCCCCAGTAGATAAACACTGAGGCAGGAGCTGAGCCAAATGGGTTTATCCTAAACAAGATAAACCTCACAGGGTGTCGCCAGAACCTAAACAAAGAGATTTGCCAGACAGCCAGGCACCTAGATAACAATGGGGGGGGCCTAGGAGCAAACAGGAAGTTTCCCCTGGGACCGCCTGGGTCAGAATGAGCTTGGTTGCCACGCCTGGGGTTGGCCCAGGGGAGGGGTCTGGTGGTTCCCATAGCCTCCCTCTACTACATTGGACAGAGGTAATTAGGTTACTCTAGAGGTTATCCTATTGGCCAGAGAGAGGGGGATGAGGGTTTGACTAAAGGTAGCCACTCCCTATAATGTGTTGTGCAAGGTTTTAAATATGCTGTTCTAAAATAAAACTTGGTTCATAATTTTCATCAAGACGTGGTGTGTAGATGTATTATTTACCCGGGGACATATGCTTGCAGTAAGATTCGTCAGACTTACTGTCAATATTGCTCAGTCTAAACCAAGGGCTGAGACATGATGTTCCTGTACTCAAAGCTACTCCAAGGTCCAGAGTAACCCAAATCAAGTCAGCAGACCCCAGCCAGAGAGTGGGTCGTGATACCCACCACCTATAACCCCCCACCTACAATTAATAGGTATCAACTCTCCGGCAGCAAGGACCTCCCTCCTTATTTATCAAGATGTGTTATACTCTTAATATTCAGTGTATTTTCCCTTGCTATGCAGCGTTGAGTAAAATGTTGGTACTAAGTGCCATTTGGGGAATGAATGACCTATGAACATTTTAAGTTGGAAATTACTTTACTCTATATCCTGGTTGAAAGACTTTATAAGGATAATAATAATAATAATAATAATAATAATAATAATAATAAACATATACTGGAATATTGTAGAATAAAGAATAATGGTTGCTATTTATTCTTAAGAGGGCATTTGCTGGCACTAGTTTCTGTAAATTACCATTCTCAACAAGGATTGATAGATCTAAGAATATAATTTCCAAGGGATGCATGGTTTGTGAATATTACAAATGACAGACATTATGTGATTCCATTACAAATTACTAAAATATCATTAGAGTTGTGCCAACTACCAGCCTTGCTTTTCGTATGTCATGTGCTTTCAAAAATCCCATAAGCAAACCTATCAAACTGGGAGCAAACCAGGTCCCTATAGAAAAAAATAGCAGACACATTATTGTCCAATACCTAGTCACAAATAAAGTGGACTGCAGAACATACACTATAGTCCCCTCCATATACAAATAGTCTACGATAGAACAGACACACTACATATATCTACACAAACTACAGAATAGACTTCTAACTCCTCTCTATACCCACACATACTGTGCTACCTGGCAGACACTCCTGATTACATGATACGCAACAAAGATAATCGCATCCTCTCCCTTATCCCTGGGTTGCATTAGGAAATGAGAGGGGGAAATGAGAAAGTGACCTCATGAACAAATCTAGGTGCGGCAGGGGAGGAGGAATTATATTGAGCGATGAAGACTCCACTAAAAGCTTAAAAAGACACAAGGAGGAGAGACAATCACAGAGTCGAGACCGACAGCCAAAGCAGAGAGACAAGTAAAGAGAGTGGAAAGAGACAAACTCAAGAACGTATCTAGGTAGATAGATAAACAGAAAATGAAAACTATTGCAGCATGCATCTTTGTTATCCTTCTGAACTGCCAAACTGGTAAGGAGAGTGGGAGGCTGAAATTGCCCCAGTATGTACCGTACCTGTGCTATGTGTACTTGTTATGTTATTTCAGGGTATGAGGAGAGGCTGGCACTGCCCCTGTCTGTACTGTGTGTACATGTTATGTAATTTCAGGGTATATGAGGAGGCTGGCACTGCCCCTGTCTATGCTCTGCATGGTGTATATCAAGGTATATCAGTGTGTGAGGGGAGGCTTGCACTGACCCTGTTTGTGCTGTGTGTACATGTCATGGTGTATCAGTGTGTGACGGGGAGGCTGGCACTGCCCCTGTTTGTGCTGTGTGTACATGTCATGGTGTATCAGTGTGTGAGGGGGAGGCTGGCACTGCCCCTGTCTGTGCTGTGTGTACATGTCAAGGTGTATCAGTGCTTGAGGGAGGCTTGCACTGCCCCTGTCTGTGCTGTATGTACATGTCATGGTGTATCAGTGTGTGAGGGGGAGGCTGGCACTGCCCCTGTATGTGCTGTGTTTACATGTCATGGTGTATCAGTGTGTGAGGGGGAGGCTGGCACTGCCCCTGTATGTGCTGTGTTTACATGTCATGGTGTATCAGTGTGTGTGGGGAGGCTGGCACTGCCCCTGTCTGTGCTGTGTATACATATCAGGGTATATCAGTGTGTGAGGGGAGGCTGGCACTGACCCTGCCTGTGCTGTGTGTACATGTCATGGTGTATCAGTGTGTGAGGGGGAGGCTGGCACTGCCCCTGTCTGTGCTGTGTGTACATGTCATGGTGTATCAGTGTGTGAGGGGAGGCTGGCACTGCCCCTGCCTGTGCTGTGTGTACATGTCATGGTGTATCAGTGTGTGAGTGGGGAGGCTGGCACTGCCCCTGTCTGTGCTGTGTATACATGTCATGGTGTATCAGTGTCTGAGGGGAGGCTGGCACTGCCCCTGTCTGTGTGTACATGTCATCGTGTATAGTGTGTGAGGGGGAGGGTGACACTGTGGCTACCTATACTGTTCCTGTGCTTTTTCTTCCAGGTTATACTCTGAAGTGCTATATTGGAGGATGCGGTAATAATGACTGTCATAACCTGGGCACAATGATTTGCGGTGATGGACAAGCCTGTGGAACTTCAGAAGCTACAGCCCGTGAGTAGTACGGAGTGCCAAAACACAGCCACATCTGCCACACATAGGCAATTAGTGAGCTACATACACATATAACCATCCTGCCAAAACACAGCCACATCTGCCACACACAGGCAATTAGTGAGCTACATACACATATAACCAGCCAGCCAAAACACAGCCACATCTGCCACACATAGGCAATTAGTGAGCTACATACACATATAACCAGCCTGCCAAAACACAGCCACATCTGCCACACATAGGCAATTAGTCAGCTACATACACATATAACCAGTCTGCCACACACAGCCACATCTGCCACACACAGGCAATAAGTGAGCTACATACACATAACCAGTCTGCCAAAACACAGGCACATCTGCCACACATGGGCAATCAGTGAGCTGCTACACATATAACCAGTCTGCCAAAACACAGCCACATCTGCCACACATAGACAATTATTGAGCTGCTTCACATATAACCAGTCTGCCAAAACACAGCCACATCTGCTACACATGGGCAATTAGTGAGCTACATACACATATAACCAGTCTGCCACACACAGCCACATCTGCTACACATTGGCAATTAATGAGCTACATACACATATAACCAGTCTGGCAAACACAGCCACATCTGCCACACATAGGCAATTAGTGAGCTACATACACATATAACCAGTCTGCCAAAACACAGCCACATCTGCCACACATGGGCAATTAGTGAGCTACGTACACATATAACCAGTCTGCCACATACAGCCACATCTGCCCACACATAGGCAATTAATTAGCTACATACACATATAACCAGTCTGCCAAAACACAGCCACATCTGCCACACATAGGCAATTAGTGAGCTTCATACACATAACCAGTCTGCCAAAACACAGCCACATCTACCACACATGGGCAATTAGTGAGCTAAGTACACATATAACCAGTCTGCCAAAACACAGCCACATCTGCCACACATAGGCAATTATTGAGCTGCTACACATATAACCAGTCTGCCAAAACACAGCCACATCTGCTACACATGGGCAATTAGTGAGCTACATACACATATAACCAGTCTGCCACACACAGCCACATCTGCTACACATGGGCAATTAATTAGCTACATACACATATAACCAGTCTGCCAAACACAGCCACATCTGCCACACATAGGCAATTAGTGAACTACATACACATATAACCAGTCTGCCAAAACACAGCCACATCTGCCACACATAGGCAATTAGTGAGCTACATACACATATAACCAATCTGCCAAAACACAGCCACAACTGCCACACATAGGTAATTAGTGAGCTACATACACATATAACCAGGCTGCCACACACTGCCACTTCTACGACACATAGGCAATTAGTGAGCTACATACACATATAATCAGTCTGCCAAAACACAGCCACATCTGCGACACATGGGTAATTAGTGAGCTACATACACATATAACCAGTCTGCCACACACAGCCACATCTGCAACACATGGGGAATTAGTGAGCTACATACACATATAACCAGTCTGCCACACACAGCCACATCTGCAACACATGGGCAATTAGTGAGCTACATACACATATAACCAGTCTGCCAAACACAGCCACATCTGCTACACATGGGCAATTAATTAGCTACATACACATATAACCAGTCTGCCAAACACAGCCACATCTGCAACACATAGGCAATTAGTGGGCTACATACACATATAAGCAGTCTGCCAAAACACAGCCACATCTGCCACACATAGGCAATTAGTGAGCTACATACACATATAATCAGTCTGCCAAAACACAGCCACATCTGCCACACATAGGCAATTAGTGAGCTACATACACATATAACCAGTCTGCCACACACAGCCACATCTGCCACACATATGCAATTAATGAGCTTCATACACATATAACCAGTCTGCCACACATAGGCCATTAGTGAGCTACATACACATAACCAGTCTGCCAAAACACAGCCACATCTGCCACACATGGGCAATTAGTGAGCTACCTACACATATAACCAGCCTGCCACACACAGCCACATCTGCCCACACATAGGCAATTAGTGAGCTACATACACAGATAACCAGACTGCCACACACAGCCACATCTGCCACACATAGGCAATTAGTGAGCTACATACACATATAACCAGTCTGCCAAAACACAGCCACATCTGCAACACATGGGCAATTAGTGAGCTACATACACATATAACCAGTCTGCCACACACAGCCACATCTGCAACACATAGGCAATTAGTGAGCTACATATACATATAACCAGTCTGCCACACACAGCCACATCTGCCACACATAGGCAATTAGTGAGCTACATACACATAACCAGTCTGGCAAAACACAGCCACATCTGCCACACATGGGCAATAAGTGAGCTACCTACACATATAACCAGCCTGCCACACACAGCCACGTCTGCCCACACATAGGCAATTAGTGAGCTACATACACATATGACCAGTCTGCCAAAACACAGCCACATCTGCTACACATGGGCAATTAGTGAGCTACATACACATTTAACCAGTCTGCCACACACAGACAAATCTGCTACACATGGGCAACTAATTAGCTACATAAACATATAAACGGTCTGCCAAACACAGCCACATCTGCCACACATAGGCAATTAGTCAGCTACATACACATATAAGCAGTCTGCCAAAACACAGCCACATCTGCCACACATAGGCAATTAGTGAGCTACATACACATATAACCAGTCTGCCAAAACACAGCCACATCTGCCACACACAGACAATTAGTGAGCTGCTACACATTTAACCAGTCTGCCAAACCACAGCCACATCTGCTCCACATGGGCAATTAATTAGCTACATACACATAAAACCAGTCTGCCAAACACAGCCACATCTGCCACAAATAGGCAATTAGTGAGCTACATACACATATAACCAGTCTGCCAAAACACAGCCACATCTGCCACACATAGGCAATAAGGGAGCCACATACACATATAACCAGTCTGCCACACACAGCCACATCTGCCACACATGGGCAATTAGTGAGCTACCTAAAAATATAACCAGCCTGCCACACACAGCCACATCTGCCACACATAGGCAATTAGTGAGCTACATACACATATAACCAGTCTGCCAAAACACAGCCACATCTGCCACACATAGGCAATTAGTGAGCTACATACACATAACCAGTCTGCCAAAACACAGCCACATCTGCCACACATGGGCAATTAGTGAGCTACCTACACATATAACCAGCCTGCCACACACAGCCATGTCTGCCCACACATAGGCAATTAGTGAGCTACATACACATATAACCAGTCTGCCACACACAGACAAATCTGCTACACATGGGCAATTAATTAGCTACATAAACATATAACCAGTCTGCCAAACACAGCCACATCTGCCACACATAGGCAATTAGTGAGCTACATACACATAACCAGTCTGCCAAAACACAGCCACATCTGCCACACATGGGCAATTAGTGAGCTACCTACACATATAACCAGCCTGCCACGCACAGCCACGTCTGCCCACACATAGGCAATTAGTGAGCTACATACACATATAACCAGTCTGCCACACACAGCCACATCTGCAACACATGGGGAATTAGTGAGCTACATACACATATAACCAGTCTGCCACACACAGCCACATCTGCAACACATGGGCAATTAGTGAGCTACATACACATATAACCAGTCTGCCAAAAACAGCCACATCTGCTACACATGGGCAATTAATTAGCTACATACACATATAACCAGTCTGCCAAACACAGCCACATCTGCAACACATAGGCAATTAGTGGGCTACATACACATATAAGCAGTCTGCCAAAACACAGCCACATCTGCCAAACATAGGCAATTAGTGAGCTACATACACATATAATCAGTCTGGCAAAACACAGCCACATCTGCCACACATATGCAATTAATGAGCTTCATACACATATAACCAGTCTGCCACACATAGGCAATTAGTGAGCTACATACACATATAACCAGTCTGCCAAAACACAGCCACATCTGCTACACATGGGCAATTAGTGAGCTACATACACATTTAACCAGTCTGCCACACACAGACAAATCTGCTACACATGGGCAATTAGTCAGCTACATACACATATAACCAGTCTGCCAAAACACAGCCACATCTGCCACACATAGGCAATTAGTGAGCTTCATACACATATAACAAGTCTGCTACACACAGCCACATCTGCTACACATGGGCAATTAATAGGTTACATACACACATAAGCAGTCTGCCAAAACACAGCCACATCTGCCACACATAGGCAATTAGTGAGCTACATACACATATAACCAGTCTGCCACACACAGCCACATCTGCTACACATGGGCAATTAGTAAGCCGCATACACATATAAGCAGTATACCACACACGGCCACACACACACATAGACAATTAGTGAGATGCATACACATACTGTATAACCAGTCTGCCACACACAGCCGTGCATACACATAGACAATTAGTGAGCTGCATACAGATATAAGCAGGATACCACACACAGCCACACATACACATAGGAAATTAGTGAGCTGCATACCCAAAAAACCAGGATACCACACAGAGCCACACATACACATAGACAATTAGTGAGCTACGTACACATATAACCAGTCTGCCACATACAGCCACATCTGCCCACACATAGGCAATTAATTAGCTACATACACATATAACCAGTCTGCCAAAACACAGCCACATCTGCCACACATAGGCAATTAGTGAGCTTCATACACAAAACCAGTCTGACAAATCACAGCCACATCTACCACACATGGGCAATTAGTGAGCTACGTACACATATAACCAGTCTGCCAAAACACAGCCGCATCTGCCACACATAGGCAATTATCGAGCTGCTACACATATAACCAGTCTGCCACACACAGCCACATCTGCTACACATGGGCAATTAATTAGCTACATACACATATAACCAGTCTGCCAAACACAGCCACATCTGCCACACATAGGCAATTAGTGAGCTACATACACATATAACCAGTCTGCCACACACAGCCACATCTGCCACACATAGGCAATTAGTGAGCTACATACACATAACCAATCTGCCAAAACACAGCCACATCTGCCACACATAGGCAATTAGTGAGCTACATACACATATAACCAGTCTGCCAAAACACAGCCACAACTGCCACACATAGGAAATTAGTGAGCTACATACATATAACCAGTCTGCCAAAACACAGCCACATCTGCTCACACATAGGCAATTAGTGAGCTACATACACATATAACCAGGCTGCCACACACTGCCACATCTGCCACACATAGGCAATTAGTGAGCTACATACACATACAACCAATCTGCCAAAACACAGCCACATCTGCGACACATGGGTAATTAGTGAGCTACATACACATATAACCAGTCTGCCACACACAGCCACATCTGCAACACATGGGCAATTAGTGAGCTACATACACATAACCAGTCTGCCACACACAGCCACATCTGCAACACATGGGCAATTAGTGAGCTACATACACATATAACCAGTCGGCCAAACACAGCCACATCTGCTACACATGGGCAAATAATTAGCTACATACACATATAGCCAGTCTGCCAAACACAGCCACATCTGCAACACATAGGCAGTTAGTGAGCTACATACACATATAAACAGTCTGCCACACACAGCCACATCTGCAACACATGGGCAATTAGTGAGCTACATACACATATAACCAGTCTGCCACACACAGCCACATCTGCTACACATGGGCAATTAATTAGCTACATACACATATAAACAGTCTGCCAAACACAGCCACATCTGCCACACATAGGCAATTAGTGAGCTACATACACATATAATCAGTCTGCCAAAACACAGCCACATCTGCCACACATAGGCAATTAGTGAGCTACATACACATATAACCAGTCTGCCACACACAGCCACATCTGCCACACATAGGCAATTAGTGAGCTACATACACATATAACCAGTCTGCCACACACAGCCACATCTGCCACACATAGGCAATTAGTGAGCTACATACACATAACCAGTCTGCCAAAACACAGCCACATCTGCCACACATGGGCAATTAGTGAGCTACCTACACATGTAACCAGCCTGCCACACACAGCCACATCTGCCCACACATAGGCAATTAGTGAGCTACATACACAGATAACCAGACTGCCACACACAGCCACATCTGCCACACATAGGCAATTAGTGAGCTACATACACATATAACCAGTCTGCCAAAACACAGCCACATCTGCTACACATGGGCAATTAGTGAGCTACATACACATATAACCAGTCTGCCACACACAGACAAATCTGCTACACATGGGCAATTAATTAGCTACATAAAAATATAACCAGTCTGCCAAACACAGCCACATCTGCCACACATAGGCAATTAGTGAGCTACATACACATAACCAGTCTGCCAAAACACAGCCACATCTGCCACACATGGGGAATTAGTGAGCTACCTACACATATAACCAGCCTGCCACACACAGCCACGTCTGCCCACACATAGGCAATTAGTGAGCTACATACACATATAACCAGTCTGCCAAAACACAGCCACATCTGCTACACATGGGCAATTAGTGAGCTACATACAGATATAAGCAGGATACCACACACAGCCACACATACACATAGGAAATTAGTGAGCTGCATACCCAAAAAACGAGGATACCACACAGAGCCACACATACACATAGACAATTAGTGAGATGCATACACATATAACCAGTATGTGACACACGGCCACACATACACATAGGCAATTAGTGAGCTGCATTCACATATAACTAGTATGAAAAAACATGGCCACACATACAGATAGGCAATTAGGGAGCTGCATAGACATATAACCAGTATGCCACAAAAGGCACTACACAAAAACACATAGTTAGGCATAGTCTGGCATACAGAGATGTAAAATAAATCTTGTCTACCAAAGGCAAGTCACTCACTTATGTTCCTCTTTTATAGATGGTGTCACTGTGAGCACTAGAAGCTGCACTCCAACTTCTGCCTGTGGAACGTCCATTGGTGATGGCTTTAACTTTAATGGGGCTTCCAGTCAAAAATCGACTATCACCTGCTGTTACACCGACCTCTGCAACTCTGCAGGCACCAACAAAATAGCTCTTCTCACCGCTGGTCTGTGTGCCCTTCTTGCACTGTGTCTCTCCAAAATGTGATGGGCCGCAGACCGAGTATTGCGACCTGTTCAACCCACTGATGAGGATTTAAAGATGGCGGCACTATAAATAATTAGATAAAGACTGAGAACTGTAGGGATTGAACAAGAGGGGTAATAAGTATTTTTATTGTATTTACCTTATTATCGATGTATTGGAAATGTAATAAACATAACCTATATTAACACACAGTGAATGGCATTGTTTGTATTTCATATTGACACCACAGCAGCTATGAGTCTGTCCTTCCCCCTGTGGGATGACAGAGAGAGAGAAGGGAACTAGGAGACTGTCCCTCCCCTGCAGGGTGACATAGTGACACAGACAGAAGGAGCTATGAGTCTGTCCCTCCCCCTGCAGGGTGACACAGACAGAAGGAGCTATGAGTCTGTCCCTCCCCCTGCAGGGTGACACAGTGACACAGACAGAAGGAGCTATGAGTCTGTCCCTCCCCCTGCAGGGTGACACAGACAGAAGGAGCTATGAGTCTGTCCCTCCCCCTGCAGGGTGACACAGTGACACAGACAGAAGGAGCTATGTGTCTGTCCCTCCCCCTGCAGGGGGACACAGTGACACAGACAGAAGGAGCTATGAGTCTGTCCCTCCCCCTGCAGGGTGACACAGTGACACAGACAGAAGGAGCTATGAGTCTGTCCCTCCCCCTGCAGGGGGACACAGTGACACAGACAGAAGGAGCTATGAGTCTGTCCCTCCCCCTGCAGGGTGACACAGTGACACAGATAGAAGGAGCTATGAGTCTGGCCCTCCTCCTGCAGGGTGACACAGTGACACAGACAGAAGGAGCTATGAGTCTGTCCCTCCCCCTGCAGGGTGACACAGTGACACAGACAGAAGGAGCTATAAGTCTGTCCCTCCCCCTGCAGGGTGACACAGTGACACAGACAGAAGGAGCTATGAGTCTGTCCCTCCCCCTGCAGGGTGACACAGTGACACAGACAGAAGCGAGTATATTGTGAATATTTAATACAAGGAGTTAACATTTCGGTCTGTAAGCCCTTTGTCCTTAACATCACCCTTATGGAAATATTTAGTGTAATGAGAACAAAGACAACTATCTGTGATCTCTATAAACATCTGTCACTAATGAAGGAGAGATCTCCCAGATGTGAATTATGTTATTACTAGTGATTTGCCCTTTCAACAATGACGGAAATAAAATTTGAAGCCTCGCAATGGAGTTTGCCACACACTGCAAGCCTCTCCCCCTCTCTAACTTCCAGGCAACGCTCATTGCGAGCCTCTCCCCACTCTCTCACCCCCCCCCCTCTCTGTCTCTTTGCCCACTTTCCCTGCCCTGTGTTTTTTTTCCCTTATCTCCCTCCTCTGTGTCCCCCCCACTCCTGCTGTCTCTTTGCCCCCACTCCCTGCCGTGTGTATTTTTTCCCTTATTTTCCTCCTATTTCCCCCCCACTCCCTCCCCTGTGTCTCTTTCCACCCTCTCCCTCCTCTGTGCTCTATGGGTCTGAAACCATTTGCGGGCTTAGGAACTTGATCAATTTCCCCAAGCCTGAAATGTACTTTGAATTTACGGGCTTGAAAAAAAATGTACGTCTTTACGGCCCCCATTTTTTTCTCTCATAGCCGTTTTGTGACTGCCAATTGAATAGCAAATTACACTCATTGCACCAAAATCAAAACCGAAACTTTCGGCCCTTGCGATGAGCGCAAGCCTGTATCTTTTAACATTGCGCAACAACAACTCGCAAATACCACAACTATTAAATGTGATTGTTTTTGTTACAATGATATCCTTACACTCCTCCAGCACTAGGACATCACATAAAAAGGACATTTTAGAGCTGAAAAGGTACAGAGGAGGGCAACATAACCAATAAGGGGAATGGAGGGGCTAAGTTATGAAGTAAGACTAACCAAATTAAACTTATTTTCTCTAGAAAAAAGGCGTCTAAGAGGAGATATGATTACCTTATATAAATACATCCAGGGTCAGTATAAAGATTTGTCAAGTGAGCTTTTTGTGCCAAGAGGTTTTCAACTGATAAGAGGACATCCCTTGAGGTTAGAAGTAAAAAGATTCCACCTCAAAGAAAGAAAAGGGTTCTTCACAGTAAGGGTGGTTAATCTGTGGAATTCTCTATCAAAGGAGGTGGTGACAGCGGATTCGATAGATAACTTTAAAAGGGGACTGGATTTATTTATAGTAAAAGGACATTCAGGACTATCCTAGATAATTAGAGAGACAGTAATGATCCAGGGAGGGATCCGATCGCCAGTATCTGGGGTCAAGAAGGAAATGTATATTTTTTTATGAGACAATTGGCAAAGTTTTAGTGTTTTTTTTCCCTCTTTTTCTTCCTCTGGATCAATTAACAACTAATCCACATATTACAAAGATCAGAGGAGATCTAAAAAGGTTGTACTTGATGGACTAGACGTCTTTTTTCAATGCAATTACTAAGTAATATGCTTAGAAATTATATATATATATATATATATATATATATATATATATATATATATATATATATATATATATCTCCCATAAATGTTACATAAAATAGCTATAGTGTTACAGGGGCATTGAAATTACTAAAAATGTTGTGCACCATCTGGTAGTGGCTTGAAAATCATGTGGGAAAGCGATTTAAATTCTCAACAATTCAGGGCCATTGAAGACATCCCACAAGAAGCTGCATAGATAATGACTTCTGTACTGTGACCCGGTCATAGAACTGCAGGCTGTGAGTTCAATCTACATGTCTCACTTTGTTTATACTATTATAGAGATAAAGGATCAGAGGGAGGGGGAGAGAGAGAGAGGAGATGAGAAGAAGAGGAAAAGAGAGAGAGGAGAGGGAGAAGAGCGTGAGAAGGGAAGGAGAGAGAGAGGAGAGGGTGGGGAAAGAGAAAAGAGAAAAATAGGAGAAAGAAAGGAGAGAAATGGAGGAAAAGACAGAGAGAGTAGAAGGAAGAGAGAAGAGGGAAGACATGTGGGACACAGACAGAAGGAGCTATGAGTCTGACCCTCCTCCTGCAGGGTGACACAGTGACACATACAGAAGGAGCTATGAGTCTGTCCCTCCCCCTGCAGGGTGACACAGTGACACATACAGAAGGAGCTATGAGTCTGCCCCTCCCCCTGCAGGGTGACACAGTGACACAGAAAGAAGGAGCTATGAGTCTGCCCCTCCCCCTGCAGGGTGACACAGTGACACAGACAGAAGGAGCTATGAGTCTGTCCCTCCCCCTGCAGGGTGACACAGTGACACAGACAGAAGGAGCTATGAGTCTGTCCCTCCCCCTGCAGGGTGACACAGTGACACAGACAGAAGGAGCTATGAGTCTGCCCCTCCCCCTGCAGGGTGACACAGTGACACAGACAGAAGGAGCTATGAGACTGTCCCTCCCCCTGCAGGGTGACACAGTGACACAGACAGAAGGAGCTATGAGACTGTCCCTCCCCCTGCAGGGTGACACAGTGACACAGACAGAAGGAGCTATGAGACTGTCCCTCCCCCTGCAGGGTGACACAGTGACACAGACAGAAGGAGCTATGAGTCTGTCCCTCCCCCTGCAGGGTGACACAGTGACACAGACAGAAGGAGCTATGAGACTGTCCCTCCCCCTGCAGGGTGACACAGTGACACAGACAGAAGGAGCTATGAGACTGTCCCTCCCCCTGCAGGGTGACACAGTGACGCAGACAGAAGGAGCTATGAGTCTGACCCTCCTCCTGCAGGGTGACACAGTGACACAGACAGAAGGAGCTATGAGTCTGTCCCTCCCCCTGCAGGGTGACACAGTGACACAGACAGAAGGAGCTATGAGTCTGACCCTCCCCCTGCAGGGTGACACAGTGACACATACAGAAGGAGCTATGAGACTGTCCCTCCCCTTGCAGGGTGACACAGTGACACAGACAGAAGGAGCTATGAGTCTGTCCCTCCCCCTGCAGGGTGACACAGTGACACAGACAGAAGGAGCTATGAGTCTGTCCCTCCCCCTGCAGGGTGACACAGTGACACAGACTGAAGGAGCTATGAGACTGTCCCTCCTCCTGCAGGGTGACACAGTGACACAGACAGAAGGAGCTATGAGTCTGTCCCTCCCCCTGCAGGGTGACACAGTGACACAGACAGAAGGAGCCATGAGTCTGTCCCTCCCCCTGCAGGGTGACACAATGACACAGACAGAAGGAGCTATGAGTCTGTCCCTCCCCCTGCAGGGTGACACAGTGACACATACAGAAGGAGCCATGAGTCTGTCCCTCCCCCTGCAGGGTGACACAGTGACACAGACAGAAGGAGCTATGAGTCTGTCCCTCCCCTTGCAGGGTGACACAGTGACACAGACAGAAGGAGCTATGAGTCTGTCCCTCCCCCTGCAGGGTGACACAGTGACACAGACAGAAGGAGCTATGAGTCTGTCCCTCCCCCTGCAGGGTGACACAGTGACACAGACATAAGGAGCTATGAGTCTGTCCCTCCCCCTGCAGGGTGACACAGTGACACAGACAGAAGGAGCTATGAGTCTGTCCCTCCTCCTGCAGGGTGACACAGTGACACAGACAGAAGGAGCTATGAGTCTGGCCCTCCCCCTGCAGGGTGACACAGTGATACATACAGAAGGAGCCATGAGTCTGTCCCTCCCCCTGCAGGGTGACACAATGACACAGACAGAAGGAGCTATGAGTCTGTCCCTCCCCCTGCAGGGTGACACAGACAGAAGGAGCTATGAGTCTGTCCCTCCCCCTGCAGGGTGACACAGTGACACAGACAGAAGGAGCTATGAGTCTGTTCCTCCCCCTGCAGGGTGACACAGTGACACAGACAGAAGGAGCTATGAGTCTGTCCCTCCTCCTGCATGGTGACACAGACAGAAGGAGCTATGAGACTGTCCCTCCCCCTGCAGGGTGACACAGTGACACAGACAGAAGGAGCTATGAGTCTGTCCCTCCCCCTGCAGGGTGACACAGTGACACAGACATAAGGAGCTATGAGTCTGTCCCTCCCCCTGCAGGGTGACACAGTGACACAGACAGAAGGAGCTATGAGTCTGTCCCTCCTCCTGCAGGGTGACACAGACAGAAGGAGCTATGAGTCTGTCCCTCCCCCTGCTGGGTGACACAGTGACACAGACAGAAGGAGCTATGAGTCTGTCCCTCCCCCTGCAGGGTGACACAGTGACACAGACAGAAGGAGCTATGAGTCTGTCCCTCCCCCTGCAGGGTGACACAGTGATACAGACAGAAGGAGCTATAAGTCTGTCCCTCCCCCTGCAGGGTGACACAGTGACACAGACAGAAGGAGCTATGAGTCTGTCCCTCCCCCTGCATGGTGACACAGTGACACAGACAGAAGGAGCTATGAGCCTGTCCCTCCTCCTGCAGGGTGACACAGTGACACAGACAGAAGGAGCTATGAGTCTGTCCCTCCTCCTGCAGGGTGACACAGTGACACAGACAGAAGGAGCTATGAGTCTGTCCCTCCCCCTGCAGGGTGACACAGTGACACAGACAGAAGGAGCCATGAGACTGTCCCTCCCCCTGCAGGGTGACACAGTGACACAGACAGAAGGAGCTATGAGTCTGACCCTCCCCCTGCAGGGTGACACAGTGACACATACAGAAGGAGCTATGAGTCTGTCCCTCCCCCTGCAGGGTGACACAGTGACACAGACAGAAGGAGCTATGAGTCTGACAATCCCCCTGCAGGGTGACACAGTGACACATACAGAAGGAGCTATGAGACTGTCCCTCCCCCTGCAGGGTGACACAGTGACACAGACAGAAGGAGCTATGAGACTGTCCCTCCTCCTGCAGGGTGACACAGTGACACAGACAGAAGGAGCTATGAGTCTGTCCCTCCCCCTGCAGGGTGACACAGTGACACAGACAGAAGGAGCCATGAGTCTGTCCCTCCCCCTGCAGGGTGACACAATGACACAGACAGAAGGAGCTATGAGTCTGTCCCTCCCCCTGCAGGGTGACACAGTGACACATACAGAAGGAGCCATGAGTCTGTCCCTCCCCCTGCAGGGTGACACAGTGACACAGACAGAAGGAGCTATGAGTCTGTCCCTCCCCCTGCAGGGTGACACAGTGACACAGACAGAAGGAGCTATGAGTCTGTCCCTCCCCCTGCAGGGTGACACAGTGACACAGACAGAAGGAGCTATGAGTCTGTCCCCCCTGCAGGGTGACACAGTGACACAGACAGAAGGAGCTATGAGTCTGTCCCTCCCCCTGCAGGGTGACACAGTGACACAGACAGAAGGAGCCATGAGACTGTCCCTCCCCCTGCAGGGTGACACAGTGACACAGACAGAAGGTGCTATGAGTCTGTCCCTCCCCCTGCAGGGTGACACAGTGACACAGACAGAAGGAGCTATGAGTCTGTCCCTCCCCCTGCAGGGTGACACAGTGACACAGACAGAAGGAGCCATGAGACTGTCCCTCCCCCTGCAGGGTGACACAGTGACACAGACAGAAGGAGCTATGAGTCTGTCCCTCCTCCTGCAGGGTGACACAGTGACACAGACAGAAGGAGCTATTAATCTGTCCCTCCCCCTGCAGGGTGACACAGTGACACAGACAGAAGGAGCTATGAGTCTGTCCCTCCCCCTGCAGGGTGACACAGTGACATAGACAGAAGGAGCTATGAGTCTGTCCCTCCCCCCGCAGGGTGACACAGTGACACAGACAGAAGGAGCTATGAGTCTGTCCCTCCCCCTGCAGGGTGACACAGTGACACAGACAGAAGGAGCTATGAGTCTGACCCTCCCCCTGCAGGGTGACACAGTGACACAGACAGAAGGAGCTATGAGTCTGTCCCTCCCCCTGCAGGGTGACACAGACAGAAGGAGCTAAGAGTCTGACCCTCCCCCTGCAGGGTGACACAGTGACACAGACAGAAGGAGCTATGAGTCTGTCCCTCCCCCTGCAGGGTGACACAGTGACACAGACAGAAGGAGCTATGAGTCTGTCCCCCCTGCAGGGTGACACAGTGACACAGACAGAAGGAGCTATGAGTCTGTCCCTCCCCATGCAGGGTGACACAGACAGAAGGAGCCATGAGACTGTCCCTCCCCCTGCAGGGTGACACAGTGACACAGACAGAAGGTGCTATGAGTCTGTCCCCCCTGCAGGGTGACACAGCGACACAGACAGAAGGAGCTATGAGTCTGTCCCTCCTCCTGCAGGGTGACACAGTGACACATACAGAAGGAGCTATGAGTCTGTCCCTCCCCCTGCAGGGTGACACAGTGACACAGACAGAAGGAGCCATGAGACTGTCCCTCCCCCTGCAGGGTGACACAGTGACACAGACAGAAGGAGCTATGAGTCTGTCCCTCCTCCTGCAGGGTGACACAGTGACACAGACAGAAGGAGCTATTAATCTGTCCCTCCCCCTGCAGGGTGACACAGTGACACAGACAGAAGGAGCTATGAGTCTGTCCCTCCCCCTGCAGGGTGACACAGTGACAGAGACAGAAGGAGCCATGAGACTGTCCCTCCCCTGCAGGGTGACACAGTGACACAGACAGAAGGAGCTATGAGTCTGTCCCTCCCCCTGCAGGGTGACACAGTGACACAGACAGAAGGAGCCATGAGACTGTCCCTCCCCCTGCAGGGTGACACAGTGACACAGACAGAAGGAGCTATGAGTCTGTCCCTCCTCCTGCAGGGTGACACAGTGACACAGACAGAAGGAGCTATGAATCTGTCCCTCCCCCTGCAGGGTGACACAGTGACACAGACAGAAGGAGCTATGAGTCTGTCCCTCCCCCTGCAGGGTGACACAGTGACATAGACAGAAGGAGCTATGAGTCTGTCCCTCCCCCCGCAGGGTGACACAGTGACACAGACAGAAGGAGCTATGAGTCTGTCCCTCCCCCTGCAGGGTGACACAGTGACACAGACAGAAGGAGCTATGAGTCTGTCCCTCCCCCCGCAGGGTGACACAGTGACACAGACAGAAGGAGCTATGAGTCTGTCCCTCCCCCTGCAGGGTGACACAGTGACACAGACAGAAGGAGCTATGAGTCTGTCCCTCCCCCTGCAGGGTGACACAGACAGAAGGAGCTAAGAGTCTGACCCTCCCCCTGCAGGGTGACACAGTGACACAGACAGAAGGAGCCATGAGACTGTCCCTCCCCCTGCAGGGTGACACAGTGACACAGACAGAAGGAGCTATGAGTCTGTCCCTCCTCCTGCAGGGTGACACAGTGACACAGACATAAGGGAGCTATGAGTCTGTCCCTCCCCCTGCAGGGTGACACAGTGACAAAGACAGAAGGAGCTATGAGTCTGTCCCTCCCCCTGCAGGGTGACACAGTGACACAGACAGAAGGAGCTATGAGTCTGTCCCTCCCCCTGCAGGGTGACACAGTGACACAGACAGAAGGAGCTATGAGACTGTCCCTCCCCCTGCAGGGTGACACAGTGACACAGACAGAAGGAGCTATGAGTCTGTCGCTCCCCCTGCAGGGTGACACAGTGACACAGACAGAAGGAGCTATGAGACTGTCCCTCCCCCTGCAGGGTGACACAGTGACACAGACAGAAGGAGCTATGAGTCTGTCCCTCCTCCTGCAGGGTGACACAGACAGAAGGAGCTATGAGTCTGTCCCTCCCCCTGAAAAGTGAAAATATTCAAAGAGACGAAAAAGAGAGGTGAGAGAGAGCAAGGGAATCAAAGAGAGAGGAAAGAGGAAAGACAGAGGGAGGACAGAGATAGAAAGGGAAGTGAATAATTTTGTAAAAATCAACAGAGCACAAAACAAAAAAAACAAGTTTGTGCCAAGTGTTATTTCCATGAGTGTGATCCAGCCAAGGCACATGAGACCCAGGCAGAACAAGAAAGGTGGGAGAGAGAGAGGGGGGGGGGGGGAGAGGGGTGTAAAAAAGAGGAGGGAAAGGAGACAAGAGAGATGGAAGGTAAAGGAAGAAAGCAGAGAGAAGGAGACGTGTGAAAGAGAGGAGGGAAGGGACGTAGAGAGAAGGGGTGAGAGAGTAAGAAGGTAAAGAGACAAATGAGAGAGAGAAGGAGACGTGTGAAAGAGTGGAGGGAAGGGACGTAGAGAGAAGAGGTGAGAGAGTAAGAAGGAAAAGAGACAAATGAGAGAGAGAAGGAGACGTGTGAAAGAGTGGAGGGAAGGGACGTAGAGAGAAGAGGTGAGAGAGTAAGAAGGAAAAGAGACAAATGAGAGAGAGAGGAGACGTGTGAAAGAGAGGAGGGAAGGGACGTAGAGAGAAGGGGTGAGAGAGTAAGAAGGAAAAGAGACAAATGAGATAGAGAAGGAGACGTGTGAAAGAGAGGAGGGAAGGGACGTAGAGAGAAGGGGTGAGAGAGTAAGAAGGTAAAGAGACAAATGAGAGAGAGAGGAGACGTGTGAAAGAGAGGAGGGAAGGGACGTAGAGAGAAGGGATGAGAGAGTAAGAAGGTAAAGAGACAAATGAGAGAGAGAAGGAGACGTGTGAAAGAGTGGAGGGAAGGGACGTAGAGAGAAGAGGTGAGAGAGTAAGAAGGAAAAGAGACAAATGAGAGAGAGAAGGAGACGTGTGAAAGAGAGGAGGGAAGGGACGTAGAGAGAAGGGGTGAGAGAGTAAGAAGGTAAAGAGACAAATGAGAGAGAGAAGGAGACGTGTGAAAGAGAGGAGGGAAGGGACGTAGAGAGAAGAGGTGAGAGAGTAAGAAGGTAAAGAGACAAATGAGAGAGAGAAGGAGACGTGTGAAAGAGTGGAGGAAAGGGACGTAGAGAGAAGAGGTGAGAGAGTAAGAAGGTAAAGAGACAAATGAGAGAGAGAAGGAGACGTGTGAAAGAGAGGAGGGAAGGGACGTAGAGAGAAGGGGTGAGAGAGTAAGAAGGAAAAGAGACAAATGAGAGAGAAGGAGACGTGTGAAAGAGAGGAGGGAAGGGACGTAGAGAGAAGAGGTGAGAGAGTAAGAAGGTAAAGAGACAAATGAGAGAGAGAAGGAGACGTGTGAAAGAGAGGAGGGAAGGGACGTAGAGAGAAGGGGTGAGAGAGTAAGAAGGTAAAGAGACAAATGAGAGAGAGAAGGAGACGTGTGAAAGAGTGGAGGGAAGGGACGTAGAGAGAAGGGGTGAGAGAGTAAGAAGGTAAAGAGACAAATGAGAGAGAGAAGGAGACGTGTGAAAGAGAGGAGGGAAGGGACGTAGAGAGAAGAGGTGAGAGAGTAAGAAGGTAAAGAGACAAATGAGAGAGAGAAGGAGACGTGTGAAAGAGAGGAGGGAAGGGACGTAGAGAGAAGAGGTGAGAGAGTAAGAAGGTAAAGAGACAAATGAGAGAGAGAAGGAGACGTGTGAAAGAGTGGAGGGAAGGGACGTAGAGAGAAGGGGTGAGAGAGTAAGAAGGTAAAGAGACAAATGAGAGAGAGAAGGAGACGTGTGAAAGAGTGGAGGGAAGGGACGTAGAGAGAAGGGGTGAGAGAGTAAGAAGGAAAAGAGACAAATGAGAGAGAGAAGGAGACGTGTGAAAGAGAGGAGGGAAGGGACGTAGAGAGAAGGGGTGAGAGAGTAAGAAGGTAAAGAGACAAATGAGAGAGAGAAGGAGACGTGTGAAAGAGAGGAGGGAAGGGACGTAGAGAGAAGGGGTGAGAGAGTAAGAAGGTAAAGAGACAAATGAGAGAGAGAAGGAGACGTGTGAAAGAGAGGAGGGAAGGGACGTAGAGAGAAGAGGTGAGAGAGTAAGAAGGTAAAGAGACAAATGAGAGAGAGAAGGAGACGTGTGAAAGAGAGGAGGGAAGGGACGTAGAGAGAAGAGGTGAGAGAGTAAGAAGGTAAAGAGACAAATGAGAGAGAGAAGGAGACGTGTGAAAGAGAGGAGGGAAGGGACGTAGAGAGAAGGGTGAGAGAGTAAGAAGGAAAAGAGACAAATGAGAGAGAGAAGGAGACGTGTGAAAGAGTGGAGGGAAGGGACGTAGAGAGAAGGGGTGAGAGAGTAAGAAGGTAAAGAGACAAATGAGAGAGAGAAGGAGACGTGTGAAAGAGAGGAGGGAAGGGACGTAGAGAGAAGGGGTGAGAGAGTAAGAAGGTAAAGAGACAAATGAGAGAGAGAAGGAGACGTGTGAAAGAGAGGAGGGAAGGGACGTAGAGAGAAGGGGTGAGAGAGTAAGAAGGTAAAGAGACAAATGAGAGAGAGAAGGAGACGTGTGAAAGAGTGGAGGGAAGGGACGTAGAGAGAAGAGGTGAGAGAGTAAGAAGGAAAAGAGACAAATGAGAGAGAGAAGGAGACGTGTGAAAGAGAGGAGGGAAGGGACGTAGAGAGAAGAGGTGAGAGAGTAAGAAGGTAAAGAGACAAATGAGAGAGAGAAGGAGACGTGTGAAAGAGAGGAGGGAAGGGACGTAGAGAGAAGGGGTGAGAGAGTAAGAAGGTAAAGAGACAAATGAGAGAGAGAAGGAGACGTGTGAAAGAGAGGAGGGAAGGGACGTAGAGAGAAGGGGTGAGAGAGTAAGAAGGTAAAGAGACAAATGAGAGAGAGAAGGAGACGTGTGAAAGAGAGGAGGGAAGGGACGTAGAGAGAAGGGGTGAGAGAGTAAGAAGGTAAAGAGACAAATGAGAGAGAGAAGGAGACGTGTGAAAGAGAGGAGGGAAGGGACGTAGAGAGAAGGGGTGAGAGAGTAAGAAGGTAAAGAGACAAATGAGAGAGAGAAGGAGACGTGTGAAAGAGTGGAGGGAAGGGACGTAGAGAGAAGGGTGAGAGAGTAAGAAGGTAAAGAGACAAATGAGAGAGAGAAGGAGACGTGTGAAAGAGAGGAGGGAAGGGACGTAGAGAGAAGGGGTGAGAGAGTAAGAAGGTAAAGAGACAAATGAGAGAGAGAAGGAGACGTGTGAAAGAGAGGAGGGAAGGGACGTAGAGAGAAGGGGTGAGAGAGTAAGAAGGTAAAGAGACAAATGAGAGAGAGAAGGAGACGTGTGAAAGAGAGGAGGGAAGGGACGTAGAGAGAAGGGGTGAGAGAGTAAGAAGGTAAAGAGACAAATGAGAGAGAGAAGGAGACGTGTGAAAGAGAGGAGGGAAGGGACGTAGAGAGAAGGGTGAGAGAGTAAGAAGGTAAAGAGACAAATGAGAGAGAGAAGGAGACGTGTGAAAGAGAGGAGGGAAGGGACGTAGAGAGAAGAGGTGAGAGAGTAAGAAGGTAAAGAGACAAATGAGAGAGAGAAGGAGACGTGTGAAAGAGAGGAGGGAAGGGACGTAGAGAGAAGGGGTGAGAGAGTAAGAAGGTAAAGAGACAAATGAGAGAGAGAAGGAGACGTGTGAAAGAGAGGAGGGAAGGGACGTAGAGAGAAGGGGTGAGAGAGTAAGAAGGTAAAGAGACAAATGAGAGAGAGAAGGAGACGTGTGAAAGAGAGGAGGGAAGGGACGTAGAGAGAAGGGGTGAGAGAGTAAGAAGGTAAAGAGACAAATGAGAGAGAGAAGGAGACGTGTGAAAGAGAGGAGGGAAGGGACGTAGAGAGAAGAGGTGAGAGAGTAAGAAGGTAAAGAGACAAATGAGAGAGAGAAGGAGACGTGTGAAAGAGAGGAGGGAAGGGACGTAGAGAGAAGGGGTGAGAGAGTAAGAAGGTAAAGAGACAAATGAGAGAGAGAAGGAGACGTGTGAAAGAGTGGAGGGAAGGGACGTAGAGAGAAGGGGTGAGAGAGTAAGAAGGTAAAGAGACAAATGAGAGAGAGAAGGAGACGTGTGAAAGAGAGGAGGGAAGGGACGTAGAGAGAAGGGGTGAGAGAGTAAGAAGGTAAAGAGACAAATGAGAGAGAGAAGGAGACGTGTGAAAGAGAGGAGGGAAGGGACGTAGAGAGAAGGGGTGAGAGAGTAAGAAGGTAAAGAGACAAATGAGAGAGAGAAGGAGACGTGTGAAAGAGTGGAGGGAAGGGACGTAGAGAGAAGGGTGAGAGAGTAAGAAGGTAAAGAGACAAATGAGAGAGAGAAGGAGACGTGTGAAAGAGAGGAGGGAAGGGACGTAGAGAGAAGGGGTGAGAGAGTAAGAAGGTAAAGAGACAAATGAGAGAGAGAAGGAGACGTGTGAAAGAGAGGAGGGAAGGGACGTAGAGAGAAGGGGTGAGAGAGTAAGAAGGTAAAGAGACAAATGAGAGAGAGAAGGAGACGTGTGAAAGAGAGGAGGGAAGGGACGTAGAGAGAAGAGGTGAGAGAGTAAGAAGGTAAAGAGACAAATGAGAGAGAGAAGGAGACGTGTGAAAGAGAGGAGGGAAGGGACGTAGAGAGAAGGGGTGAGAGAGTAAGAAGGTAAAGAGACAAATGAGAGAGAGAAGGAGACGTGTGAAAGAGAGGAGGGAAGGGACGTAGAGAGAAGGGTGAGAGAGTAAGAAGGTAAAGAGACAAATGAGAGAGAGAAGGAGACGTGTGAAAGAGAGGAGGGAAGGGACGTAGAGAGAAGGGGTGAGAGAGTAAGAAGGTAAAGAGACAAATGAGAGAGAGAAGGAGACGTGTGAAAGAGAGGAGGGAAGGGACGTAGAGAGAAGGGGTGAGAGAGTAAGAAGGTAAAGAGACAAATGAGAGAGAGAAGGAGACGTGTGAAAGAGAGGAGGGAAGGGACGTAGAGAGAAGGGGTGAGAGAGTAAGAAGGTAAAGAGACAAATGAGAGAGAGAAGGAGACGTGTGAAAGAGTGGAGGGAAGGGACGTAGAGAGAAGGGGTGAGAGAGTAAGAAGGTAAAGAGACAAATGAGAGAGAGAAGGAGACGTGTGAAAGAGAGGAGGGAAGGGACGTAGAGAGAAGGGGTGAGAGAGTAAGAAGGTAAAGAGACAAATGAGAGAGAGAAGGAGACGTGTGAAAGAGAGGAGGGAAGGGACGTAGAGAGAAGGGGTGAGAGAGTAAGAAGGTAAAGAGACAAATGAGAGAGAGAAGGAGACGTGTGAAAGAGAGGAGGGAAGGGACGTAGAGAGAAGGGGTGAGAGAGTAAGAAGGTAAAGAGACAAATGAGAGAGAGAAGGAGACGTGTGAAAGAGAGGAGGGAAGGGACGTAGAGAGAAGGGGTGAGAGAGTAAGAAGGTAAAGAGACAAATGAGAGAGAGAAGGAGACGTGTGAAAGAGAGGAGGGAAGGGACGTAGAGAGAAGGGGTGAGAGAGTAAGAAGGTAAAGAGACAAATGAGAGAGAGAAGGAGACGTGTGAAAGAGAGGAGGGAAGGGACGTAGAGAGAAGGGGTGAGAGAGTAAGAAGGTAAAGAGACAAATGAGAGAGAGAAGGAGACGTGTGAAAGAGTGGAGGGAAGGGACGTAGAGAGAAGGGTGAGAGAGTAAGAAGGTAAAGAGACAAATGAGAGAGAGAAGGAGACGTGTGAAAGAGTGGAGGGAAGGGACGTAGAGAGAAGGGGTGAGAGAGTAAGAAGGTAAAAGAGACAAATGAGAGAGAGAAGGAGACGTGTGAAAGAGAGGAGGGAAGGGACGTAGAGAGAAGGAGACGTGTGAAAGAGTGGAGGGAAGGGACGTAGAGAGAAGGAGTGAGAGAGTAAGAAGGTAAAGAGACAAATGAGAGAGAGAAGGAGACGTGTGAAAGAGAGGAGGGAAGGGACGTAGAGAGAAGGGTGAGAGAGTAAGAAGGTAAAGAGACAAATGAGAGAGAGAAGGAGACGTGTGAAAGAGTGGAGGGAAGGGACGTAGAGAGAAGTGGTGAGAGAGTAAGAAGGTAAAGAGACAAATGAGAGAGAGAAGGAGACGTGTGAAAGAGTGGAGGGAAGGGACGTAGAGAGAAGGGGTGAGAGAGTAAGAAGGTAAAGAGACAAATGAGAGAGAAAAGAGACGTGTGAAAGAGAGGAGGGAAGGGACGTAGAGAGAAGGGGTGAGAGAGTAAGAAGGTAAAGAGACAAATGAGAGAGAAAAGGAGACGTGTGAAAGAGAGGAGGGAAGGGACGTAGAGAGAAGGGGTGAGAGAGTAAGAAGGTAAAGAGACAAATGAGAGAGAGAAGGAGACGTGTGAAAGAGAGGAGGGAAGGGACGTAGAGAGAAGAGGTGAGAGAGTAAGAAGGTAAAGAGACAAATGAGAGAGAGAGAAGGAGACGTGTGAAAGAGTGGAGGGAAGGGACGTAGAGAGAAGGGATGAGAGAGTAAGAAGGTAAAGAGACAAATGAGAGAGAGAAGGAGACGTGTGAAAGAGTGGAGGGAAGGGACGTAGAGAGAAGGGGTGAGAGAGTAAGAAGGTAAAGAGACAAATGAGAGAGAGAAGGAGACGCGTGAAAGAGTGGAGGGAAGGGACGTAGAGAGAAGGGGTGAGAGAGTAAGAAGGAAAAGAGACAAATGAGAGAGAGAAGGAGACGTGTGAAAGAGTGGAGGGAAGGGACGTAGAGAGAAGGGGTGAGAGAGTAAGAAGGTAAAGAGACAAATGAGAGAGAGAAGGAGACGTGTGAAAGAGTGGAGGGAAGGGACGTAGAGAGAAGGGGTGAGAGAGTAAGAAGGTAAAGAGACAAATGAGAGAGAGAAGGAGACGTGTGAAAGAGTGGAGGGAAGGGACGTAGATAGAAGGGGTGAGAGAGTAAGAAGGGAAAGAGACAAATGAGAGAGAGAAGGAGACGCGTGAAAGAGTGGAGGGAAGGGACGTAGAGAGAAGGGGTGAGAGAGTAAGAAGGTAAAGAGACAAATGAGAGAGAGAAGGAGACGTGTGAAAGAGAGGAGGGAAGGGACGTAGAGAGAAGGGATGAGAGAGTAAGAAGGTAAAGAGACAAATGAGAGAGAGAAGGAGACGCGTGAAAGAGAGGAGGGAAGGGACGTAGAGAGAAGGGGTGAGAGAGTAAGAAGGAAAAGAGACAAATGAGAGAGAGAAGGAGACGCGTGAAAGAGAGGAGGGAAGGGACGTAGAGAGAAGGGGTGAGAGAGTAAGAAGGTAAAGAGACAAATGAGAGAGAAAAAGAGACGTGTGAAAGAGAGGAGGGAAGGGACGTAGAGAGAAGGGGTGAGAGAGTAAGAAGGTAAAGAGACAAATGAGAGAGAAAAAGAGACGTGTGAAAGAGAGGAGGGAAGGGACGTAGAGAGAAGGGGTGAGAGAGTAAGAAGGAAAAGAGACAAATGAGAGAGAGAAGGAGACGTGTGAAAGAGAGGAGGGAAGGGACGTAGAGAGAAGAGGTGAGAGAGTAAGAAGGTAAAGAGACAAATGAGAGAGAGAAGGAGACGTGTGAAAGAGTGGAGGGAAGGGACGTAGAGAGAAGGGGTGAGAGAGTAAGAAGGTAAAGAGACAAATGAGAGAGAAAAAGAGACGTGTGAAAGAGAGGAGGGAAGGGACGTAGAGAGAAGGGGTGAGAGAGTAAGAAGGAAAAGAGACAAATGAGAGAGAGAAGGAGACGTGTGAAAGAGAGGAGGGAAGGGACGTAGAGAGAAGGGGTGAGAGAGTAAGAAGGTAAAGAGACAAATGAGAGAGAGAGAAGGAGACGTGTGAAAGAGTGGAGGGAAGGGACGTAGAGAGAAGGGGTGAGAGAGTAAGAAGGTAAAGAGACAAATGAGATAGAGGAGACGTGTGAAAGAGTGGAGGGAAGGGACGTAGAGAGAAGGGGTGAGAGAGTAAGAAGGTAAAGAGACAAATGAGAGAGAGAAGGAGACGTGTGAAAGAGAGGAGGGAAGGGACGTAGAGAGAAGGAGTGAGAGAGTAAGAAGGTAAAGAGACAAATGAGAGAGAGAAGGAGACGTGTGAAAGAGTGGAGGGAAGGGACGTAGAGAGAAGGGGTGAGAGAGTAAGAAGGTAAAGAGACAAATGAGATAGAAGGAGACGTGTGAAAGAGAGGAGGGAAGGGACGTAGAGAGAAGAGGTGAGAGAGTAAGAAGGTAAAGAGACAAATGAGAGAGAAAAGGAGACGTGTGAAAGAGTGGAGGGAAGGGACGTAGAGAGAAGGGGTGAGAGAGTAAGAAGGTAAAGAGACAAATGAGAGAGAGAGAAGGAGACGTGTGAAAGAGAGGAGGGAAGGGACGTAGATAGAAGGGGTGAGAGAGTAAGAAGGTAAAGAGACAAATGAGAGAGAGAAGGAGACGTGTGAAAGAGTGGAGGGAAGGGACGTAGAGAGAAGGGATGAGAGAGTAAGAAGGTAAAGAGACAAATGAGAGAGAGAAGGAGACGTGTGAAAGAGAGGAGGGAAGGGACGTAGAGAGAAGGAGTGAGAGAGTAAGAAGGTATAGAGACAAATGAGAGAGAGAAGGAGACGCGTGAAAGAGTGGAGGGAAGGGACATAGAGATAAGGAGTGAGAGAGTAAGAAGGTAAAGAGACAAATGAGAGAGAGAAGGAGACGTGTGAAAGAGTGGAGGGAAGGGACGTAGAGAGAAGGAGTGAGAGAGTAAGAAGGTAAAGAGACAAATGAGAGAGAGAAGGAGACGTGTGAAAGAGAGGAGGGAAGGGACGTAGAGAGAAGAGGTGAGAGAGTAAGAAGGTAAAGAGACAAATGAGAGAGAGAAGGAGACGTGTGAAAGAGTGGAGGGAAGGGACGTAGAGAGAAGGGATGAGAGAGTAAGAAGGTAAAGAGACAAATGAGAGAGAGAAGGAGACGTGTGAAAGAGAGGAGGGAAGGGACGTAGATAGAAGGAGTGAGAGAGTAAGAAGGTAAAGAGACAAATGAGAGAGAGAAGGAGACGTGTGAAAGAGAGGAGGGAAGGGATGTAGAGAGAAGGGGTGAGAGAGTAAGAAGGAAAAGAGACAAATGAGAGAGAGAAGGAGACGTGTGAAAGAGAGGAGGGAAGGGACGTAGAGAGAAGAGGTGAGAGAGTAAGAAGGTAAAGAGACAAATGAGAGAGAGAAGGAGACGTGTGAAAGAGTGGAGGGAAGGGACGTAGAGAGAAGGGGTGAGAGAGTAAGAAGGTAAAGAGACAAATGAGAGAGAGAAGGAGACGTGTGAAAGAGTGGAGGGAAGGGACGTAGAGAGAAGTGGTGAGAGAGTAAGAAGGTAAAGAGACAAATGAGAGAGAGAAGGAGACGTGTGAAAGAGAGGAGGGAAGGGACGTAGAGAGAAGGGGTGAGAGAGTAAGAAGGTAAAGAGACAAATGAGAGAGAGAAGGAGACGTGTGAAAGAGAGGAGGGAAGGGACGTAGAGAGAAGGGGTGAGAGAGTAAGAAGGTAAAGAGACAAATGAGAGAGAGAAGGAGACGTGTGAAAGAGAGGAGGGAAGGGACGTAGAGAGAAGGGGTGAGAGAGTAAGAAGGTAAAGAGACAAATGAGAGAGAGAAGGAGACGTGTGAAAGAGTGGAGGGAAGGGACGTAGAGAGAAGGGATGAGAGAGTAAGAAGGAAAAGAGACAAATGAGAGAGAGAAGGAGACGTGTGAAAGAGAGGAGGGAAGGGACGTAGAGAGAAGGGATGAGAGAGTAAGAAGGTAAAGAGACAAATGAGAGAGAGAAGGAGACGTGTGAAAGAGAGGAGGGAAGGGACGTAGAGAGAAGAGGTGAGAGAGTAAGAAGGAAAAGAGACAAATGAGAGAGAGAAGGAGACGTGTGAAAGAGTGGAGGGAAGGGACGTAGAGAGAAGGGGTGAGAGAGTAAGAAGGTAAAGAGACAAATGAGAGAGAGAAGGAGACGCGTGAAAGAGAGGAGGGAAGGGACGTAGAGAGAAGTGGTGAGAGAGTAAGAAGGTAAAGAGACAAATGAGAGAGAGAAGGAGACGTGTGAAAGAGAGGAGGGAAGGGACGTAGAGAGAAGAGGTGAGAGAGTAAGAAGGAAAAGAGACAAATGAGAGAGAGAAGGAGACGCGTGAAAGAGTGGAGGGAAGGGACGTAGAGAGAAGTGGTGAGAGAGTAAGAAGGTATAGAGACAAATGAGAGAGAGAAGGAGACGTGTGAAAGAGTGGAGGGAAGGGACATAGAGAGAAGGGGTGAGAGAGTAAGAAGGTAAAGAGACAAATGAGAGAGAGAAGGAGACGCGTGAAAGAGTGGAGGGAAGGGACGTAGAGAGAAGGGGTGAGAGAGTAAGAAGGTAAAGAGACAAATGAGAGAGAGAAGGAGACGTGTGAAAGAGTGGAGGGAAGGGACATAGAGAGAAGGAGTGAGAGAGTAAGAAGGTAAAGAGACAAATGAGAGAGAGAAGGAGACGTGTGAAAGAGTGGAGGGAAGGGACGTAGAGAGAAGTGGTGAGAGAGTAAGAAGGGAAAGAGACAAATGAGAGAGAGAGAAGGAGACGTGTGAAAGAGTGGAGGGAAGGGACGTAGAGAGAAGTGGTGAGAGAGTAAGAAGGTAAAGAGACAAATGAGAGAGAGAAGGAGACGTGTGAAAGAGTGGAGGGAAGGGACGTAGAGAGAAGGGGTGAGAGAGTAAGAAGGTAAAGAGACAAATGAGAGAGAGAAGGAGACGTGTGAAAGAGTGGAGGGAAGGGACGTAGAGAGAAGAGGTGAGAGAGTAAGAAGGTATAGAGACAAACGAGAGAGAGAAGGAGACGCGTGAAAGAGAGGAGGGAAGGGACGTAGAGAGAAGAGGTGAGAGAGTAAGAAGGTATAGAGACAAATGAGAGAGAGAAGGAGACGTGTGAAAGAGAGGAGGGAAGGGACGTAGAGAGAAGAGGTGAGAGAGTAAGAAGGTATAGAGACAAACGAGAGAGAGAAGGAGACGCGTGAAAGAGAGGAGGGAAGGGACGTAGAGAGAAGGGGTGAGAGAGTAAGAAGGTAAAGAGACAAATGAGAGAGAGAAGGAGACGCGTGAAAGAGAGGAGGGAAGGGACGTAGAGAGAAGGGGTGAGAGAGTAAGAAGGTAAAGAGACAAATGAGAGAGAGAAGGAGACGTGTGAAAGAGTGGAGGGAAGGGACGTAGAGAGAAGGGGTGAGAGAGTAAGAAGGTAAAGAGACAAATGAGAGAGAGAAGGAGACGTGTGAAAGAGAGGAGGGAAGGGACGTAGAGAGAAGGGGTGAGAGAGTAAGAAGGTAAAGAGACAAATGAGATAGAGGAGACGTGTGAAAGAGAGGAGGGAAGGGACGTAGAGAGAAGGGGTGAGAGAGTAAGAAGGTAAAGAGACAAATGAGAGAGAGAAGGAGACGTGTGAAAGAGTGGAGGGAAGGGACATAGAGAGAAGGAGTGAGAGAGTAAGAAGGTAAAGAGACAAATGAGAGAGAGAAGGAGACGTGTGAAAGAGAGGAGGGAAGGGACGTAGAGAGAAGGGGTGAGAGAGTAAGAAGGTAAAGAGACAAATGAGAGAGAGAAGGAGACGTGTGAAAGAGAGGAGGGAAGGGACGTAGAGAGAAGGGGTGAGAGAGTAAGAAGGTAAAGAGACAAATGAGAGAGAGAGAAGGAGACGTGTGAAAGAGAGGAGGGAAGGGACGTAGAGAGAAGGAGTGAGAGAGTAAGAAGGTAAAGAGACAAATGAGAGAGAGAAGGAGACGTGTGAAAGAGTGGAGGGAAGGGACGTAGAGAGAAGGGGTGAGAGAGTAAGAAGGAAAAGAGACAAATGAGAGAGAGAAGGAGACGTGTGAAAGAGAGGAGGGAAGGGATGTAGAGAGAAGGGGTGAGAGAGTAAGAAGGAAAAGAGACAAATGAGAGAGAGAAGGAGACGTGTGAAAGAGAGGAGGGAAGGGACGTAGAGAGAAGTGGTGAGAGAGTAAGAAGGTAAAGAGACAAATGAGAGAGAGAAGGAGACGTGTGAAAGAGTGGAGGGAAGGGACGTAGAGAGAAGGAGTGAGAGAGTAAGAAGGTAAAGAGACAAATGAGAGAGAGAAGGAGACGTGTGAAAGAGTGGAGGGAAGGGACGTAGAGAGAAGGGGTGAGAGAGTAAGAAGGTAAAGAGACAAATGAGAGAGAGAAGGAGACGTGTGAAAGAGTGGAGGGAAGGGACGTAGAGAGAAGGGGTGAGAGAGTAAGAAGGTAAAGAGACAAATGAGAGAGAGAAGGAGACGTGTGAAAGAGAGGAGGGAAGGGACGTAGAGAGAAGGGGTGAGAGAGTAAGAAGGAAAAGAGACAAATGAGAGAGAGAAGGAGACGTGTGAAAGAGTGGAGGGAAGGGACGTAGAGAGAAGGGATGAGAGAGTAAGAAGGGAAAGAGACAAATGAGAGAGAGAAGGAGACGTGTGAAAGAGTGGAGGGAAGGGACGTAGAGAGAAGGGGTGAGAGAGTAAGAAGGTATAGAGACAAATGAGAGAGAGAAGGAGACGTGTGAAAGAGAGGAGGGAAGGGACGTAGAGAGAAGGGGTGAGAGAGTAAGAAGGAAAAGAGACAAATGAGAGAGAGAAGGAGACGTGTGAAAGAGTGGAGGGAAGGGACGTAGAGAGAAGGGGTGAGAGAGTAAGAAGGTAAAGAGACAAATGAGAGAGAGAAGGAGACGTGTGAAAGAGAGGAGGGAAGGGACGTAGAGAGAAGGGGTGAGAGAGTAAGAAGGAAAAGAGACAAATGAGAGAGAGAAGGAGACGTGTGAAAGAGAGGAGGGAAGGGACGTAGAGAGAAGGGGTGAGAGAGTAAGAAGGTAAAGAGACAAATGAGAGAGAGAAGGAGACGTGTGAAAGAGTGGAGGGAAGGGACGTAGAGAGAAGGAGTGAGAGAGTAAGAAGGTAAAGAGACAAATGAGAGAGAGAAGGAGACGTGTGAAAGAGAGGAGGGAAGGGACGTAGAGAGAAGGGATGAGAGAGTAAGAAGGTAAAGAGACAAATGAGAGAGAGAAGGAGACGTGTGAAAGAGAGGAGGGAAGGGACGTAGAGAGAAGGGATGAGAGAGTAAGAAGGTAAAGAGACAAATGAGAGAGAGAAGGAGACGCGTGAAAGAGTGGAGGGAAGGGACATAGAGAGAAGGGGTGAGAGAGTAAGAAGGTAAAGAGACAAATGAGAGAGAGAGAAGGAGACGTGTGAAAGAGTGGAGGGAAGGGACGTAGAGAGAAGGAGTGAGAGAGTAAGAAGGAAAAGAGACAAATGAGAGAGAGAAGGAGACGTGTGAAAGAGAGGAGGGAAGGGACGTAGAGAGAAGGGGTGAGAGAGTAAGAAGGTAAAGAGACAAATGAGAGAGAGAAGGAGACGTGTGAAAGAGTGGAGGGAAGGGACGTAGAGAGAAGGGGTGAGAGAGTAAGAAGGTAAAGAGACAAATGAGAGAGAGAAGGAGACGTGTGAAAGAGAGGAGGGAAGGGACGTAGAGAGAAGGAGTGAGAGAGTAAGAAGGGAAAGAGACAAATGAGAGAGAGAGAAGGAGACGTGTGAAAGAGTGGAGGGAAGGGACGTAGAGAGAAGTGGTGAGAGAGTAAGAAGGTAAAGAGACAAATGAGAGAGAGAAGGAGACGTGTGAAAGAGTGGAGGGAAGGGACGTAGAGAGAAGGGGTGAGAGAGTAAGAAGGTAAAGAGACAAATGAGAGAGAGAAGGAGACGTGTGAAAGAGTGGAGGGAAGGGACGTAGAGAGAAGAGGTGAGAGAGTAAGAAGGTATAGAGACAAACGAGAGAGAGAAGGAGACGCGTGAAAGAGAGGAGGGAAGGGACGTAGAGAGAAGAGGTGAGAGAGTAAGAAGGTATAGAGACAAACGAGAGAGAGAAGGAGACGCGTGAAAGAGAGGAGGGAAGGGACGTAGAGAGAAGAGGTGAGAGAGTAAGAAGGTATAGAGACAAACGAGAGAGAGAAGGAGACGCGTGAAAGAGAGGAGGGAAGGGACGTAGAGAGAAGGGGTGAGAGAGTAAGAAGGTAAAGAGACAAATGAGAGAGAGAAGGAGACGCGTGAAAGAGAGGAGGGAAGGGACGTAGAGAGAAGGGGTGAGAGAGTAAGAAGGTAAAGAGACAAATGAGAGAGAGAAGGAGACGTGTGAAAGAGTGGAGGGAAGGGACGTAGAGAGAAGGGGTGAGAGAGTAAGAAGGTAAAGAGACAAATGAGAGAGAGAAGGAGACGCGTGAAAGAGAGGAGGGAAGGGACGTAGAGAGAAGGGGTGAGAGAGTAAGAAGGTAAAGAGACAAATGAGAGAGAGAAGGAGACGTGTGAAAGAGTGGAGGGAAGGGACATAGAGAGAAGGAGTGAGAGAGTAAGAAGGTAAAGAGACAAATGAGAGAGAGAAGGAGACGTGTGAAAGAGAGGAGGGAAGGGACGTAGAGAGAAGGGGTGAGAGAGTAAGAAGGTAAAGAGACAAATGAGAGAGAGAAGGAGACGTGTGAAAGAGAGGAGGGAAGGGACGTAGAGAGAAGGGGTGAGAGAGTAAGAAGGTAAAGAGACAAATGAGAGAGAGAGAAGGAGACGTGTGAAAGAGAGGAGGGAAGGGACGTAGAGAGAAGGGGTGAGAGAGTAAGAAGGTAAAGAGACAAATGAGAGAGAGAAGGAGACGTGTGAAAGAGTGGAGGGAAGGGACATAGAGAGAAGGAGTGAGAGAGTAAGAAGGTAAAGAGACAAATGAGAGAGAGAAGGAGACGTGTGAAAGAGTGGAGGGAAGGGACGTAGAGAGAAGGGGTGAGAGAGTAAGAAGGAAAAGAGACAAATGAGAGAGAGAAGGAGACGTGTGAAAGAGAGGAGGGAAGGGATGTAGAGAGAAGGGGTGAGAGAGTAAGAAGGAAAAGAGACAAATGAGAGAGAGAAGGAGACGTGTGAAAGAGAGGAGGGAAGGGACGTAGAGAGAAGTGGTGAGAGAGTAAGAAGGTAAAGAGACAAATGAGAGAGAGAAGGAGACGTGTGAAAGAGTGGAGGGAAGGGACGTAGAGAGAAGGGGTGAGAGAGTAAGAAGGTAAAGAGACAAATGAGATAGAGGAGACGTGTGAAAGAGAGGAGGGAAGGGACGTAGAGAGAAGAGGTGAGAGAGTAAGAAGGTAAAGAGACAAATGAGAGAGAGAAGGAGACGTGTGAAAGAGAGGAGGGAAGGGATGTAGAGAGAAGGGGTGAGAGAGTAAGAAGGAAAAGAGACAAATGAGAGAGAGAAGGGGTGAGAAATTGTTCTGGAAATCGTGTCTTTTCAATTAAAATCAAATAAATTTGATTAAAAACACTTTATAAGTCTGATATTGTTAGTACTCTTAAATAATAACTGCTATATACCTATAGAGACTCTCTTGTTATATTTGGATAATTAGTATAGTTTAATATAGTTTATATTGGATCCATGTAATAGGTTTTCATTACTCAATATTTTGTTTATCAATAGTGTCCATTCATGAACCTACAAATTACTGTAAGATATTGCAGTTTTACTCTTCTTTTATTGTAGCATAATAGACACCATTGTACCATATGTACTAACCATAACATGCAAATGACAACTATTATTTCTATACAAAATGTATATTTAAGGCCAACTATACATTTGAAGAACTCTTTCCTTCTTACTTTCAATCCTCTTTTATATAAGCTAGTTTAGGGCCCCATTTATAAGTCTTATTATAGGTAAAGCAGTTAGCAGAATATTATATACCGATATGTTAAATGTAGGGAGAAAAGTTAAAACATTCATTGAGGCCGTCTGTTTTTTTGGTTTTTAATGGATAAATCCATTTTGCTTCCATCTTTAGAAGGTCATTATCTATATTACACCATCTGATGTTTTTTCCAAATGGTCTATAGCCATAAAAGAAAGTACTTTGACATCTCCTTTGTGTTTTGTATTAACATGCATAGCCACCGGTGTATCGTATTCTCTATTAATGCTATAGATATGTTCTCTTCTTCTGAGCTCTCTATAGGTTTTACCTACATATCTCTGACCACATTTGCAGGATACAAGATAGACAACTCTTTCAGTTTTACACGTTATCAGATAGTTGACGGAATAAATCTGTGCTCCATCCTTCGATGTAAAATCTTAGCTGGTTTAATATATTGGCAGGCCTTACAGGATTGGCACTTAAAACAGCCTTTCAATTCTTTAAGCCAGGTAGTCTTTTTTGAGGTCTCTAAATGACTCTTGGACAGCATGTCTTTTAAATTTGTAGATCTTCTACTTGTGAGTTGGGCATGATCATATAAAAATGGTTTGAGATCTCTATCATCCCTCAATATGTTTGTTGAGGATCTTTTTGACATCAAACCATTTATCATTATAGGTTCCAATACATCTAACTTTATTATCTTCTTTGGGAGGTTTTCCATAAGTAGAGTTTCTCTAATCACATTTTTTGCTCTACCATAGGCCTTTTTTAATGTCTTATTGTTATATCCCCGTTCTTGAAACCGTTTTTGTAGATCTTTTGCCTCTAATTCAAAATGTTGTTTGTCTGAGCAATTTCTTTTAATTCTGAGGTATTGTCCAGTTGGAATACCTGAGATTAGAGAGGAATACCTGAGATTCAGCCAGTAAATATCTTAAGTCATTAAATGTTTTTCTATCTGACAAGTCCAATGGACTATTTTCTGTTTTTCTGCTGAAAAACTTCTTTAGAGCCAAATTCATTTGATTTTAATTGATAAGACACGATTTCCAGGACAACTGGAGGCTATAAAAAGTCCTCCAGTTGCCATGACGGTAACCCCTGAGGAAATCAAGAAATGTGCGTCGGGTTAGACGCAGCAACGTGAGACACGGGTCAGTGACGTCATCGCGAGGAGTCCTGACCGCGATCGCCATTGAAAACGTGCTAGACTGAATCTCCCAAACAAATACGCAATAGAAAGCAATACAAAGCAATAGAAAGCAGTTTAAGAGATATTCAGTGACTCTAGTAACTCAAAAAAGAGCTATTAGAATACCAATAAGCTAGCACAATATGAGCAAGCCATTAACATAAAAATATGGCAATAAGGCAAAAATGGCCACAATGATATTCCCCAAAAGCACTTAATAAAATAATGCACCTTATAAATAATATCTATACCAATACTGTTCTATTTTGCTGCGTCTAAAAGTTTTTAATAGTAGTTATTAAAAGTTAAGTTTTATTTTTTCATGTAAGTCCATACACAGTTTGGGATAGTAGGTGTGCAGTATTAAAGGGTACTCTCTGTCTCTATAAGTTATTCCTCCATCAAAGTGCCTGAAACGCTTCAAACTCTGTTAAAATTATACACTTTTTACCTGTTTGGGTCTGCCCTGTGTAGGTAATGCAGCTGATGAATACCCAGACTGTGAAGTGCAGTATTTCAAATTAGCCTGTCCATGAACCCTCTCAAGCAAGCATTTTGCAGAATGTTACCACTGATTGGTTAGAAATGAGACAGTGCAATCTCAGTACTTCTGTCTTCACTACAATGTCTTCATGAGCTGCAGAGGGGGAAAAACGGGAACGGTTTTTATGATTTTAGGCAGAGAATAATAATATAGTACATCAAAGTAAAACGATACAAAGGTATATGATATACCTAGTAAAATCCTTCCATGTCCCTTTAATGTAAGTTCTCTTTTGGGCCAAAGTTATGTAGATACATGCATATTTGTTGTCTATTTTACTGGCAGAGATTTGTTTTCATATATAATATTTTTCATATTTTTGCAAGTTTTTGGTAATATAAAAAAAAAAAATCCCTGATTTTAGCAAAAGATATCTGATTGGATATTGTTGTGAGCTAGTTTTAAATGATCTAGAAAATATATAATGTTGTTGTTTTTTGGGGATGTTTGTGGATTGTTTACTCTGGTAATGTGTGTTTTAGGTTCTATCGATTCAGAAAATCTATCTTCACTCTTTCTAATTTAGGGTCTATTTTGTGTTGTCTCTAAATGTAAAGGTCTTATGTATTTAATATCTTCAAACTAAGGTGACATAGGCTTTTAAAATATTTTTTACACTCAAAGGTATAGGGAGAGGAGAAGGAAAAGAGAGGAGAAAGAAGAGAGAGAAAGGGAAGACGAGAGAAGGGAGAGGGATGATAGAGAAAGAAAGGCAAGTGGAAGAGATAGTGAAACGAGAAAATGAGGAGGGAAAGAGAGAAAGGGAGGAGATAAAGATAAAAGGGAGAGGGAGGAAAGAGAGACAGAAGAGAAAGGAGAGGAGAGGGAGTTGAGAAAGAGAAGGAAAAGAGAGACAAAAGAAAGGAAAAACAAAGGAGAGGGACAAGTGAGAGAGGAGGAAGGAAAAAAAGAAGGGAGATGGAGGGCAGAGAAAGAAAGGGAAGTGAGCGTGACAGGAGAGAGAAGCGAGAATGAAAAGGGAGGTAGAGAGAATATAGACTAGTGAGGGAAAGGGGAAATAAAAAGGGAGAATGAGAAGGGAAAGATAGAAAAAAAAAGGAAACAAGAGGATAAACTGGTGCGGGAGATGGCAGAGAGAAAATGAGAGGGAGAAGAGAGAGAGAGAGAGACAGATGACAAAGAGGGAGATGAGAGAGAATTGAGAAAGAGAAGGAAGAGAGGAAGAGAGAAGATGGGTGAGAGAAAAGAGAGGAAAAACATAGAGGAGAGGGACAAGAGAGACACATTGAAGAAAATTGAGGGGAGAGGGAGAACAGAAAAAGAAATGGAAGTGAAAGATAGAGTAACATAAGAGAGAAGAAAAAATTAGACCTGGTAAGGTAGAGAGAAAGTGGGGAGAGAGACTGGCAAAGCAGACAGGAAACAGAAAGGGAGGGGAGAGGGAGAAGGGAAAAGAGAAGAGAAAAGGGAAAGAGAAGACAGAGCAAGAAAGGGAAGTGAAAGACAGAGGGAGAATAGAGGAAAGTGGGAATGAGAAGGGAGAGACTGGTATAGGAAATTGGAAAGAGAAAGGAAGAGGAGAGGGAGAAGAGAGGGAGTAGAGAGGGAAGGGAAAGAGGGAGAAGAGAGAATGAGGCCCTAAATGGTAAAGCTCACAGCTTCATTGAGGTACACGAGTACCTAGCACTTATTGCTTTACTGTATACTTCCATGTAACTGAAGGCGTTAATCTCACAGTTTACAGTTTAAATTAAAGATTACAAACTTACTCTACAAGGCAAACAGAATAAACGTGAAACAGTGCCATCTAGTGGCCAGAACACATAACTAGATATATTATTACATCAATATTCATTCATTTTGATTTGGGTCGGCAAAAGAGTAATAAAAAGCTCTCCGCTATCCAGCACGAAAAATAGTGCATATGTATGCCTATTTTATCTATTCTTACTGGATGTAATATCAAATATAGATGGGGCGTTTCCTTTTTTCCCAATACGAGTCATGTTCCTTCACAATACGCACCCAGAGGATGGGCAAGAACGTCTCTAACAACTTAAACTAATGTCCGACAACGACCTATGGGATTCCAACAAACCTGTACCTGCTCCTAGACCTACTAGAGAGTGGTCAGAAAGTACTCAAAATACTCAAATCTGTGCACCCACAACAATATTCACATACAACCTGCTCCCATTCTGCTCAAGCTTGAACAAGTCCAACTATAGAAGCTTTTAGATTAACCCATTGGGACTTGCATAGACTTTCAATAGGATTTACTTAACTTACTACCTCTGATCTAAAGCTATACTATGGAAGATGGACTTTATAGATAAAGTTACTAGATTAAAAATTCTATATCCCACCAAGTTACAAATTAGCCTCTAGTCACAAAAAGAGACAATTTCTAAGACAAAGAGAGTTACAGATGAAACTAATACTACTCAAAAAAAAGTTAATCAAAATAAACCTACTATCCAGGCCAGACTAAAAATGTATGAAATCAGAGCTGACCTTGACTTAATCTTTTCTAAGCACAGGGAAAAAGCCATGAGATTAACCCAACACAAATGCTCTACTAAACCTGACTCTCTTCCAATACAAAATATATCCATTTAGAACCAATTAGAAACGGGATGCGCTCTCTCAGACTCATGTGATCTCCCAGGCCTTCAAAAAAGGGTCCGAAATAATGGCTGATGAGGTCAAGAATACAATATAGGGACTAAATGAATGGAAATTAAAACATAGATTTGTACATTTCACACACACATATTATCAATCACATAGATAACTGAAATCCAAAAAGAAAGAGCAACGAGACAGGGCTGTCCCTCTCTCGAGTGTTCGAGCCTTTAGCTCAGTCTACTAGGGCTGACGCTAACAACTTAATTATATAAAAATGTACAGTCCCCCCTGTTTACTATACCTTTTTTGGATATTATCCAAATGTAAGGAACTTGATACATTCCACACACTTCTATTTAAATGTCACAAACCACCTAGAATAGTAAGATCACTATGTACCAACACAAACCCACATAGGGACGTTCCTGCCTAACATGAAACAAACCATTTGTTAAACCTACAACAGATCTGGGTACCAATAGAAAATGATTTTACGTCCCCCTTCTCTTGGGACACCATGATTTGGTGTCCCATCTCAATCATAGCTTTCTGACCAAACTCACAATGACATACTAAATTGTTCGCTTGGATGTTGCATGAAGATACATTAACATACAAAACTTTAAGAGATAAAGGGTCAGGTAAAACACTATATATCTCAATTGGTACGTACCCTGGGACACCCTCAGGATATCTGTCTTTCACGTATCTGTCGCAGTAACATAAGGTATCCTGGGTATGATTTATGATTCTTTAATGTGCCCTGAGGGTCACAAATATACATACACGACCTCATGAGAAAAAGACCAATATCAAACTCTCTTTTCAAAAATTCACTTAAACATAGCGTGCTGAAACCCCCCCTTAGAAATCCTACACAGGGTATAAAGCACTCTAGCCAAAGAACATTATTTTCCCAGGGATGGCTGGTAACGGGCACATGTATTCATACATATTGGTCTTGCTCAAGGGTACAACAACTCTGAAAATCAGATGCACTTAGTTAAAGGTATATGCAAGTGAGCTGGGTTATTAATGCATCTGATAGAGGACAAATAGTAGTGTATGAAAAAAATGTTTGCATGAAAAAATACCAAAATAAACAATTAAACCGTTACCCTAAGGTTTGCACAATTTCTTGCATTTGCAGACTGTTTTCTATCAATGTTGACACCCCTGAAAATCCCAGGGAAAATTAGCATAATTAATACATTGTATATTCCTGGCTTCGGGATTGAGCTGCAGTTTTTCTTTAGATTTTTGTAATACCCAGAACAAGGTCTGTGTCCCATCATTCACTGATTGTTTTATCTACATCCCAGGTGATACTTCCCCCAGCCAGAGTGATTTGCCCCATCACCTTCCCCAGCCCCAGTGAATTGCCCCATAACCTCCCCCAGCCCCAATGAAGTGCCCTCCAGCCCCAATGAATTGCCCTGTGACCTCCCCTAGCCACAGGGAATTGCCCCCATCACCTGCCCCAGCCCCAGTGAATAGCCCCATAACCTCCCCCAGCCCCAGTGAATTGCCTGGTGACCTCCCCCAGCCCAAATGAATTGCCCCCATCACCTGCCCCAGCAGTAGTGAATTGCCCCATAAGCAACCTCAGCCCCAGCGAATTGCCCGGTGACCTCCCCCAGCCCAAGTGTATTGCCCCCATCAGCTCCCTCAGACCCAGTGAATTGCCCCATGACACACTCACACAGACACTCACCCTCAGACAGACACACTCACAAAAACATACACACTCACACACCACCACCATACCCCACTTCTCCCTCCTCCCTCCAGTGATGGTTTCCGACACCTCCGAGCTGTGCTTGGGGATAAATCGGAAGCAGCGTGACATCACGGCTGACATCACCGCTCTTTGCTGATTGGCTGAAAAGCCAATCAGCTTGCGCACGTGCAGTTAGCTAGGGTACGATTTTAGAAATTCGCACCCTAAAGCGCAGCAGCAGTGTCTGTTGGGTGTGGACATCACCCCCAACACAATCGTTTTGTTTTTTTGCGCAAAAACTGTTCCCATTTTTTCATGCAAACATATTTGCTAGGTGGGATATAATGCTTCTCTACAGGATGCATTCATACCCCACCTCACTTTAATATGCATTTAATGAAATTGTAGACCTAGATCTCTCTATAGAAACAGAAATATGCCTTCTAGGCTTATCCATACCACGCCTCTCCGATGCTCATATTAAACTTTGACAAGCGATTTAATCAATTAAGAGCCATTAGCAAAATATTGGAAATCTGAAATACTATGCATAACAGCTGTTAAAATTAAATTAAACTATATACTTTAGTGACAATATAACCACACATATCTAATACATGTATCCCCCAACAATATTACCATCTCGCCTTCCTTGCTCTCCTCTTCTCTGCTCCCATGAGCTCCTCTCCCTCCTCCAGTCACAATATCATCCCCTCCCTAACACTCACAAGCAGAAACAGCACTGTAAGTCCCAGTCCCATCTTCTTTCCCTTTCACTCCTCCTTCTCCTTGCTGCGGGAGATATATCCCCTAACCCAGGCCCCTCACTCATCTCCACTCTCTGTCAGCCACGCTCTGGTTCATGGCCAGCAAACACCCGTAACACCCAGAATCTGATATCCATCAAATGTCACAAACCTTCTACTCTACCTTTCTCCTGCGCCCTCTGGAACGCACGGTATATCTGCAATAAACTCACTTTCACTCACGACCTACTCACGAGACCTGGTTCTCTTCCTCAGACACTGCCTCCCCTGCAGCACTCTCTTATGTAGGGTTTCCCCTCAGCCACACAACTAGACCTGGGAACAAACAAGATGGTGGTGTGGGTGTATTGTTTTCCAGTCGCTGTACATATCACCTCTTACTCCCTGTCCCATCCCTCCAATTCTCATCCTTTGAAGTTCATACAATCTGCCTCTTCTCACATATCTCTCTACGTGTAGCCATGATCTATTGCCCCCCTGGCACTTTCTCTTAATTTCTTGGTGCTTTGGGGAAAAGCCACATGGACACTGGATTCCAAGCTCAAAAACAGGGCCCTCCATGCTTTGCTATGTGTTAATTTGTCTTTGCCTGGAACTTATATGTACGGCGCTACAGAATATGTTGGCGCGTTACAAATAAAAAATAATAATAATAAACATAACATCCTATGAGTATCAATAGATGCACAGAAATGCAACTTCATAAGTGTCATATACAGCAAAACCTAGACAAAGAACAGTTAATATAAATGGTATAATCTATGACTATTTACTGAACCATTTATGTTAAGGTTTGGATAATTCCAAAGTTAACAGACTTTATGTTTTAGATCAACATATTTTGAAATTGGAAAATTTTAAGTAAACTAATAAATGTTACATTTTATACATAGGGATGTTTACAGAACTTGTAAGGTGTGGCTTTAAGCTATCCAGTGGTAGGGAGTTCTAACTCCAAACATACAGAATAATATGTCTATAAACTGATATATTACAGTTTATAAGGAAAAGATATTAGCCCAACCAATTTTGTTTGTGATAAAACAAACATATTTGGGGTTAACCCCTAAGCTCTAGGGCTAATATCCTTTATTTAGGAGTATGGACACTCGCTTCACAAGGTGCGCACTAGTGGCCCAAACTCGGCCAACGCTTTGCGAGCGACGCAGTTCTGCGAGCTCGCAAAGCGTGACGACTTGCAGTTTGACAACTATTATATGTGATGTAGGAAAAATAATGATAGAAATATTGTTAAAAAAGAGTTTTATTTTAGTATATATTCATAAGACCTCTTTAAGCATTATACATTTTGAATGTTTACATTGTAGCGGTTTATTTTAGAGGATGTCCTACACATACTCCCATAAGTACTCCCTTAAGTTCATCACTTAATAATATCATTAGAAAGAAGAACTAACATTGGTATCCTAGAATATGCAATTGTATATTTGCTTGTAAATTAACAAATTATTTTGTAAGATAAAGTCATAAACATATTTGACAAATATAATTTACAAGATTAAAGAACCATAAAACAAAAAATGTGTATCACATATATAGTTTTGACCATGCTGGTTGTGGGAGCTTGGCGCAACGCTGGTGGAGATGAGCGCTGTAGGTGCTCATCCCTACGACCACCTACGACTTTCGGACCGCAAATGTAGACCCTCGCGAAGCAAGGGGCCGCATTTACGGAGGTTGACGCTCCCACGTCAGCTGCAATGAGCCATAGGCTTGTTGCAGGCCGCAAACGCGAGGGGCCGAATTTGCGGAGGTGGAGGCTCTACGGCTCCTCACACGCGGTTACAAACACCCACACAAGCGGCACTTTACCGAAATACATCTAACACGCAATCACTATATACGGACTTACACACCAAAATACGAACCGTGGGACAAAGAACGAAAAATGTACGGACTTAAGCATAAAAAAATACGAGACGCAGGACTTACAAAAAAAACATTACGACCTCGCAAAAATACGACCTTAACGGCCGAACCGCGCGTACCTGAAAACATTAAAAACACAATAAATATCAAAACATTACTTTACTTGGATACCTATGATCCTAGACAATGCCGAAAATGTATAAAAAGTGCTTACGACTTTGCATAATACCAAAGTCACAGTACTACGAGAGTTGATTAGCTAAGATCCAGAATAACAGTATTATATCAGTTTATGGATGAAAGGACCTAGATTGATTTATACAGAGCTGATTATCTTTATGTCCAAACATATCTTAGTACTGTGACTTTGGTATTATGCAAAGTTGTAAGCACTTTTTATACATTTTCGGCGTTGTCTAGGATCATAGGTATCCAAATAAAGTTATTTTTTGATATAAGCAAAGGGGTGTTAAGCACCCAAAGGATACGTAAATAAAAGGTCAATAGTAAAAAAAAATCTGAGTAAATAGATTTGGTTCAATCCAGTACTGACCAGCGGAGCAAAATAAATTAATAAACTTAATTTTCAATAATGGCAGCCTCACAATCAGATAAATGGAATTTGGCCAACCTAATGCGAGAAGCAGAAGGTACTTTCCAAAGATCAGAAGAATCAGGACAATTCATAGCCTCAAAAGACAATGTAATTTTGGCATCCAAAGAAATGTTAAAAGTCCTAAAGAAACAGATTAGAACAATCTGGGGACTTTCCAGTATTAAAAACTATTTAAAGAATAAAATGATCCCACGTGGTCTAAGGATTCAGTTATCACCTGCAACGCACCTATTAAGTGAAACATTTGTTACATCTTGGATAGAGATTATGCACAAATGCTCTGATAAAACTGATATCTGAATCAGAACTTAAAAACTTAGAAGAGCCAAATACTATGGTCAAGGAACAAGAAAAAACTCAAGAGAAATTTAGACGTACCTCAAAATATGAGGAACTCAATAGAAAGTTGGAAAATAATATTGAAAGATTTAAAAAAGATTTGGTAACTAGAAAACAGCGGAAATTTCTAAGATACTCTCAGGACTATCAAATTGGAACGGTATATAAATTCTTGAGACCTTCGAACAGAAGAAGTCAAGATGAAGTGAGCTCCTCGGATTATGAACAGTCCGACAAGGAGGACCAAGGAGCAACAGGAGGAGGAAATCATGGAATGGTACAACTACAATCAAACTCCCTCAGTTCCAACAACGAGATCAGCATACACTTTGAACCAAACTACCCTGGAACATCATCATTTTTTATCCAAGGGGCACGCCCAAAATAATTGGAAAGGAACGGGGCAAAGAAACAAGAAATACAACAACAGTTAATTGGGGTGAAGAGTTTGGAGAGAAAGAACAACATCCAGGTAGAATTGAATAAATCGAAGAGAAGAGTTCAAGATTCAAATAAAAAAATTATAAAAGAAGTTGGAAAAGGGAAAGGATAGAGAAAAAAAGTGGTCTTAATAACTCCACAAGAATACCTAATGAGAAGGATCAGAGTGTTATTAATCTCTCCGACTTCACCCTTAATGAAACACATAAATCTAGGACTGTCGTTTGTACCGACAAGCAAATCAAATCTCTTTGATAATATCAAAGATGTTAATCTCTTTGTGAGAAAATTAGCCCTAAAAAAATGGTTCCTGAATAAAGAAGAACGTGACCTAAATCGATTGGGGGTAGATAAGGAGCAAATTGAACAAAATGTATCCTTGGAAGAGAAAACTAAGAAAAGACAGATAAAAGGGAAAAGTAAATTTACAACGGACTTAACACTGTTCAGTAATATTCAATTATTTTTGAAAATGATAGTTACATACATAGTTACATAGAAGAAAGACCTTAAAAAATATGAGGAGGAAAATATTAGCCAAAGTTATAGGAGAAGACCAAAACAAAATTTAAAAAAGGATGAAAGAAAAGCATTAGATGAACTGAAAAATAGTGAGATCATCATTAAACCCGCAGACAAGGGTGGAAATGTGGTGTTAATAAAAGAAATGGATTATTTAAAAATATGCGAGAAGGTTCTTCTTGATCAAGACACTTATAAGGTGTTAAAGGAAAATCCTATAAAACATTTAGAAAAGATCGATATATGAAATACTTAGCTACGCAAAAGAAAGAAAATTATTGGATCAATCAATTTTTGATTTCCTCCTACCAAAGCATATCACTATTCCAACCTTCTATACACTCACAAAGGTTCACAAACAAGTGAGTCCGGTACCAGGCCGCCCGATAGTATCACATATATAGTTGTGAGCATGCGGGTCGTTGCTAACACTGCGGGCTCACCTAGCGAGCCTGTGGCCCTTGCTTTGCGAGGCAAGGAGCGCAAAATTTACGGACTTACCAGAAACTAATACGAGACGCGGGACTTCGAAAAAAGAACATTACGACCTCGCAAAAATACGACCTTACCGCCCGAAACACGCTCACATGAAAACATTAAAAACACAATAAATACAAACAAGAAACACATAAAAAGCTTACCCACAGCAAGGGGGGCACCCAGGACCTCGGAAACTGAAGTTACACCTCGATTTAAGTCGAAATACAAGAGTTTAGACACCCGAAAATCACCTAAGCGAGAGAAGAAAAAAAAATACAACCAACAGCCTCGCAATGAGTGCTCAAGGCGCTCATTGCGAGCCATGCGATGACCCCCGAAGGTGCTCAGCACCAGGCTCACAATGAGCGCCGAAAGATATCGGACCACCAACAAAATTAATGTCTCGACCAAACAGCATTATCTGCCTTACAATTTTATTGCCGTCATTTTTTGACGGGCAAGTCGCTAGTATAAATAATAAACTTAGATTCACAAAAAAAGTAGAACATTTTATAATTTTCCATTAAGTTTTTTATGTTGGTATATAATGATTAATTTTATTTACCATATACCACTATTTGATATAAACTATAGTGCACATTTATTCAATGATAATTCATATATTTTTATTTCATTATATATTTTTATTAATACATTTTTGACATCATCACATACACCTTATTTATTATCACTGCACTGTAGTCACTTACACATGCATTTATATAACATATTTAATGATGTTTTTTATTATTATCTCAATAAACAGTCACTTCACAATTCAGAGAACAGAATTCCTATTATAACCCCTCACCCCTGATAGAGAAATGTGCATCGGGTTTTGAGAACGCTGTAGTTGCTGAGCCCCACAGACGGGGGCAGAGGGCCATCTGGGAAGTGAACTGAGATATTTCTCAAGGAAATCCTGCCGTCTTATGATATGGCCAAAATATTTGATCTTATCTTCTAGTGAACCGTTTGTCTTTATTTCCTGTAGCGTTTGTCTTTATTTCCTGTAGTATCACCATCTGAAGGGATCTTGGATTCCAGAAAAATACTGCCTCCACTTCTTCTCCATCTATTTGCCAGGAAGTGAGATTGCCGTTTGCCATGATCTTCGTCTTTTTAACATTGAGCAGCAGGCCAACTTTTGCATTCTCTTCTTTCACCCTCATCAATAAGTCCTTTCGTTCCTCCTCACTTTCAGTTTCAATCTTGGACATGCACGTCCTTATCATAGTTAAAAAAATAAGCAGCCTGTCTCCACGGGACCCTCTATGCAAGACTGAACAAGAGGAATCTTTAGCTACATGCAAATAATAGGTTTATCATTGTGACAGATAGATAGATAGATAGATAGATAGATAGATAGATAGATAGATAGATAGATAGATAGATAGATAGATAAATATAACACCATTAAAACAGAAAGATAATCCCTAACACTTCCACTAGCTCTGCTGCATACTCCCCTGCCCACTCCAGGAAGAAATTAAACCTGGTGCTGTAATCTGCAAATTGACCACAAGATGGAGGCAGATAACATATTATCTCAATTGATAGGTACCTGTGCTGTGAGGCACCATGTAAATTTACTGCCCTGCAGATCATTAGTTTACATAAAAAACTATTAAAGCAAAGGCTTGTGTTTTCTACATTTTAAAAACATCCTATAGATTTCCATGCGAGGTTCTAAATGACAATATTGGTCGTTTCTATCAGATCTGTGCATACAATATTAATTATGGTAATATCTCTGTATAATACCTCATTTTTTCTTTCACTGCATTTAATCTCTTTACAGCTAAGTAAATAATGAAAATAATTTTATTAAAATATTTAATGATTTTAAAATGAAATAGGAAATATGTTGTATACAGAACAGATGTGAATGTAAAATAACTAGGGAATATAACAGGAATATTTATACATAGGATGTTCAGGAAAACTGATCATAGCATGACAGCACGTCCTCAATGCCTTGTAGCTCTGTGTATTTGAGTCTAAGTGGAAAATGAGCCACTGCGTCTATTACTGAGCACTGGGTCAGGTGGCACCTGGGTGGGGCTTCTGCAGTAATATGATGAGAGAGAGAGGACGGGAGGGGGGAGAGATGGAGAAAGGGAAGGGGAGGGGGAAGGGGAGAGATGGAGAGAGGAGGGGAGAGAGAGAAGGGGAGGGGAAGGGGAGAGATGAGGGGAGGGGGAAGGGGAGAGATGGAGAGAGGAGGGGAGGGGGAGAGATGGAGAGAGGAGGGGAGAGATGGACAGAGGAGGGGAGAGATGGAGAGAGAAGGGGAGGGGAGAGATGAAGAGAGGAGGGGAGAGATGGAGAGAGGAGGGGAGGGGAAGGGGAGAGATGAGGGGAGGGGGAAGGGGAGAGATGAGGGGAGGGGGAAGGGGAGAGATGGAGAGAGGAGGGGAGAGATGGAGAGAGGAGGGGAGAGATGGAGAGAGGAGGGGAGAGATGGAGATAGGAGGGGAGGGGAGAGATGAAGAGAGGAGGGGAGAGATGGAGAGAGGAGGGGAGGGGAAGGGAAGAGATGAGGGGAGGGGGAAGGGGAGAGATGGAGAGAGGAGGGGAGGGGGAGAGATGGAGAGAGGAGGGGAGAGATGGACAGAGGAGGGGAGAGATGGAGATAGGAGGGGAGGGGAGAGATGGAGAGAGGAGGGGAGAGATGGAGAGAGGAGGGGAGGGGAGAGAAGGAGAGAGGAGGGGAGAGATGGAGAGAGAGGGAAGGGGAGAGATGGAGAGAGGAGGGGAGAGATGGAGAGAGGAGGGGAGAGATGGAGAGAGGAGGGGAGAGATGGAGAGAGGAGGGGAGAGATGGAGAGAGGAGGGGAGGGGAGAGATGGAGAGAGGAGGGGAGAGATGGAGAGAGGAGGGGAGAGATGGAGAGAGGAGGGGAGGGGAGAGATGAGGGGAGGGGGAAGGGGAGAGATGGAGAGAGGAGGGGAGGTGGAAGGGGAGAGATGGGGAGGGGAGGGAGAGATGGAGAGAGAAAAGGAGGGGAAGGGGGAAGGTGAGAGAGTGGGGGGAGAGAAAGGGGAGAGGGGGGGAGAGAGGGGGAGAGAAAGGGGGAGAGAGGGAGAGAAAGAGGGTGAGAAGTAGAAAAAGGGGGAGAAAGGGAGAAAAAGGGGAAGAGAGGGAGAGAAAGGGGGAGCGAGAGACAAAAAGTGGGAGAGAGGGAGAAAAAAGGGAGAGGGAGTAAGGAGGAGTGAGAGAGGAGGGGAGCGGGAGGTGAGAGGGAGTAGAGGAGCGGGAGGAGGGAGAGGGAAGGAGCGAGGAGAGAGACAGGGGAAGAAAGAGGGGTGAGAGATAGGAAATGCAGGAGGAGGAGAGAAGGAGAGAGAGGAAGGTAGGGTAGGAGAGGAATGCAGAGAGAGAGTGGGAGGAATGGAGAGGGGAGGGTGACAGAGAGGGGGTAGGGGTGAGAGAGGGAGTGAGGGGGAGAGACTCGGAGGGAAAAATGGAGAGAGAGGAAGGTAAGGGGAGGAAAGGAGAGGCAGAGGAAACGGGGGAAGGAGAGAGGGAAGGGGAGAGACAGGAAATGTGGGATGGGTGGAGAGAGGGAGGAGAAGGGGAAGGAGAGAGGCAGAGAGTGGGATGGAGGAGAAGAAAGAGGGGGGAGAGATAGGAAAAGCAGGAGGAGGAGAGAAGGAGAGAGGGACAGAGAGGAAGATAGGGTAGGAGAGGAATGGAGAGAGAGAGGGAGGAATAGAAAAGAATGGGTGAGAGAGGGAGTGAGGGGGAGAGACATGGAGGGAGGAATGGCGAGAGAGAGGAAGGTAGGGGGGAAAAGAGAGGAGGAGAGAGGGAAGGAAAGATATAGGAAAGGTGGGATGGGTGGAAAGAGAGAGGGGGGATAGAGGGAGGGGTGAGAGTGAGGAGGCAGAGAGAAAGGAAGGAAGGTAAAGGGAGAGGAACGGAGAGGGAGGGGGTAGAGAAAAGGTGGGGGAGAGAAAGGGAGATAGAGCAGGGTAGGGTGAGAGAGGAAAGAAGAGAGGGGGACAGGGAGGAGTGAGAGGGGGAGAGGAAGGGGTGAGAGGATATGCGGTGGGAGAGAGGGGGAAGAGAGGGAGAAAAAGGAAGGTACTGTGAGAGAAAAAAGAGAGGGAGGTGGTGAAAGAGGAAAGGCAGGAGGGAGGAAGAGGGAGATAGAAAAGAAAGGAGGGAGGGGAGAGAGAAGAAGGGCGGGGGTGAGGTGAGAGCGTGAGGGAAGGGAGAGAAAGAGAGGGGGGAGAGGAATGGAGAGAGGAAGAGAGAGTGAATGGAGGGATAGAGGAAAAGACGGAGTGGGTGAGGGAGAGGAATGGAAATGGAGAAAGAATAGTCACACAAGTCACACACACAGGAGAGAGACAGCAAGATATTAGAAGAGGGATGGGAAGAGACAGAAGATAGATATGCAGGAGAGAGTTAGAGGAATACATTAGAGATAAGAGGGAGAAGTAGGACTAGCAGAGAGAGAGAACAAAGTGGAGGGCAAGAAAAGAGAGAGCAACAAGATGCATACATAAAGAGAGGGAAAGGAGAGCAGGAGAAGAGAGAGAGAAAATAAGCATACTAAGAGGAGAGAGGGAGAAGAATAGATTAGAGATATGAGAGAGAGAAGGGGCATAACGAAGAATGAGAAACGCAGGATAGACAGAGTGTGACAAACGGTTTGAGTGAGAAATAGAAAAGAGAGACACGAGACAGAGATTCATAAAAAGGAGAAAGAGAGAAATAGATTACAGACAAGGGAGGGAGGGAAAGAGAGACACGTGACAGAGAAAGATTTATGCAGCGGGGAGAGAGAGAGAGTGCACCAGGTTAGAGATAAGCAGAAGAGAGACAGTGGAATAGGCTCGCACACATCTGCAGTTAAACAGCGCATAGGAGAGAAGATTTAGACACGCAACATAAATGAAATAGAGCTGCACAATTTGGGATATACAGGAGTAATATGCCGTATTAAGACATAGGCCGATGATCAGAGTAGAGCCGCACAGCTGAAGCACACAGGAGATGGACACACTTATAAGATAGAGACACAAGGTGAGAGAAAGACGTATACAGGAAAGAGTGATAGATAGAGAAGAGACCACGGAGGATAAGAAGAGAGACAGATACAAAGAGGGGCACACTAAGCTGAAAGAGACATACACCAGAATATACACACATATAAAGGAGATACACGGAACACAACATGAAGACCCTGATTACATCGCTTCTTATTGTACTGCTGGCCTGTCAGATGGGTAAGAAAAGGGGGCGAAGAAGGGGGAGGCTGGCACTGCCCCTGTCTGTGCTGTGTGTACATGTCATGGTGTATTAGTGTGTGAGGGGAGGCTGGCACTGTCCCTGTCTGTGCTGTGTGTACATGTCATGGTGTATCAGTGTGTGAGGGGGAGGCTGGCACTGCCCCTGTCTGTGCTGTGTGTACATGTCATGGTGTATTAGTGTGTGAGGGGAGGCTGGCACTGTCCCTGTCTGTGCTGTGTGTACATGTCATGGTGTATCAGTGTGTGAGGGGGAGGCTGGCACTGCCCCTGTCTGTGCTGTGTGTGCATGTCATGGTGTATCAGTGTGTGAGGGGGAGGCTGGCACTGCCCCTGTCTGTCTGTGTGTACATGTCATGGTGTATCAGTGTGTGAGTGGGAGGCTGGCACTGCCCCTTTCTGTGCTCTGTGTACATGCCATGGTGTATCAGTGTGTGAGGGGGAGGCTGGCACTGCCCCTGTCTGTGCTGTGTGTGCATGTCATGGTGTATCAGTGTGTGAGGGGGAGGCTGGCACTGTCCCTGTCTGTGCTGTGTGTGCATGTCATGGTGTATCAGTGTGTGAGTGGGAGGCTGGCACTGCCCCTTTCTGTGCTCTGTGTACATGCCATGGTGTATCAGTGTGTGAGGGGGAGGCTGGCACTGCCCCTGTCTGTGCTGTGTGTACATGTCATGGTGTATCAGTGTGTGAGGGGGAGGTTGGCACTGCCCCTGTCTGTGCTGTGTGTGCATGTCATGGTGTATCAGTGTGTGAGGGGGAGGCTGGCACTGCCCCTGTCTGTCTGTGTGTACATGTCATGGTGTATCAGTGTGTGAGGGGGAGGCTGGCACTGCCCCTTTCTGTGCTCTGTGTACATGCCATGGTGTATCAGTGTGTGAGGGGGAGGCTGGCACTGCCCCTGTCTGTGCTGTGTGCACATGTCATGGTGTATCAGTGTGTGAGGGGGGAGGCTGGCACTGCCCCTGTCTGTGCTCTGTGTACATGTCATGGTGTGTGAGGGGGAGGCTGGCACTGTCCCTGTCTGTGCTGTGTGTGCATGTCATGGTGTATCAGTGTGTGAGTGGGAGGCTGGCACTGCCCCTGTCTGTGCTGTGTGTACATGTCATGGTGTATCAGTGTGTGAGGGGGAGGTTGGCACTGCCCCTGTCTGTGCTGTGTGTGCATATCATGGTGTATCAGTGTGTGAGGGGAGGCTGGCTCTGCCCCTGTCTGTGCTCTGTGTACATATCATGGTGTATCAGTGTGTGAGGGGGAGGCTGGCACTGCCCCTCTCTGTGCTGTGTGTACATGTCATGGTGTATCAGTGTGTGAGGGGGAGGTTGGCACTGCCCCTGTCTGTGCTGTGTGTACATGTCATGGTGTATCAGTGCTTGAGGGAGGCTGGCACTGCCCCTGTATGTGTTGTGTGTGCATGTCATGGTGTATCAGTGTGTGAGGGGAGGCTGGCACTGCCCCTGTCTGTGCTCTGTGTACATGTCATGGTGTGTGAGGGGGAGGCTGGCACTGTCCCTGTCTGTGCTGTGTGTGCATGTCATGGTGTATCAGTGTGTGAGTGGGAGGCTGGCACTGCCCCTGTCTGTGCTGTGTGTACATGTCATGGTGTATCAGTGTGTGAGGGGGAGGTTGGCACTGCCCCTGTCTGTGCTGTGTGTGCATGTCATGGTGTATCAGTGTGTGAGGGGGAGGCTGGCACTGCCCCTTTCTGTGCTCTGTGTACATGCCATGGTGTATCAGTGTGTGAGGGGGAGGCTGGCACTGCCCCTGTCTGTGCTGTGTGCACATGTCATGGTGTATCAGTGTGTGAGGGGGGAGGCTGGCACTGCCCCTGTCTGTGCTCTGTGTACATGTCATGGTGTGTGAGGGGGGAGGCTGGCACTGTCCCTGTCTGTGCTGTGTGTGCATGTCATGGTGTATCAGTGTGTGAGTGGGAGGCTGGCACTGCCCCTGTCTGTGCTGTGTGTACATGTCATGGTGTATCAGTGTGTGAGGGGGAGGTTGGCACTGCCCCTGTCTGTGCTGTGTGTGCATGTCATGGTGTATCAGTGTGTGAGGGGGAGGCTGGCACTGCCCCTGTCTGTCTGTGTGTACATGTCATGGTGTATCAGTGTGTGAGGGGGAGGCTGGCACTGCCCCTTTCTGTGCTCTGTGTACATGCCATGGTGTATCAGTGTGTGAGGGGGAGGCTGGCACTGCCCCTGTCTGTGCTGTGTGTACATGTCATGGTGTATCAGTGTGTGAGGGGGGAGGCTGGCACTGCCCCTGTCTGTGCTCTGTGTACATGTCATGGTGTGTGAGGGGGAGGCTGGCACTGTCCCTGTCTGTGCTGTGTGTGCATGTCATGGTGTATCAGTGTGTGAGGGGAGGCTGGCTCTGCCCCTGTCTGTGCTCTGTGTACATATCATGGTGTATCAGTGTGTGAGGGGGAGGCTGGCACTGCCCCTGTCTGTGCTGTGTGTACATGTCATGGTGTATCAGTGTGTGAGGGGGAGGTTGGCACTGCCCCTGTCTGTGCTGTGTGTGCATATCATGGTGTATCAGTGTGTGAGGGGAGGCTGGCTCTGCCCCTGTCTGTGCTGTGTATACATATCATGGTGTATCAGTGTGTGAGGGGGAGGCTGGCACTGCCCCTCTCTGTGCTGTGTGTACATGTCATGGTGTATCAGTGTGTGAGGGGGAGGTTGGCACTGCCCCTGTCTGTGCTGTGTGTACATGTCATGGTGTATCAGTGTGTGAGGGGGAGGTTGGCACTGCCCCTGTCTGTGCTGTGTGTGCATGTCATGGTGTATCAGTGTGTGAGGGGGAGGTTGCCACTGCCCCTGTCTGTGCTGTGTGTACATGTTATGGTGTATCGGTGTGTGAGTGGGGAGGCTGGCTCTGCCCCTGTCTGTGCTCTGTGTACATATTATGGTGTATCAGTGTGTGAGGGGGAGGCTGGCACTGCCCCTGTCTGTGCTGTGTGTACATGTCATGCTGTATCAGGGTGTGAGGGGGAGGCTGGCACTGCCCCTGTCTGTGCTGTGTGTACATGTCATGGTGTATCAGTGTGTGAGGGGGAGGTTGGCACTGCCCCTGTCTGTGCTGAGTGTACATGTCATGGTGTATCAGTGTGTGAGGGGGAGGTTGGCACTGCCCCTGTCTGTGCTGTGTGTACATGTCATGGTGTATCAGTGTGTGAGGGGGAGGTTGGCACTGCCCCTGTCTGTGCTGTGTATATATGTCATGGTGTATCAGTGTGTGAGGGGAGGCTGGCACTGTCCCTGTCTGTGCTGTGTATACATGTCATGGTGTATCAGTGTGTGAGGGGAGGCTGGCACTGCCCCTGTCTGTGCTGTGTGTACATGTCATGGTGTATCAGTGTGTATGGGGAGGCTGGCACTGTCCCTGTCTGTGCTGTGTATACATGTCAGGGTGTATCAGTGTGTGAGGGGGAGGCTGGCACTGCCCCTGTCTGTGCTGTGTGTACATGTCATGGTGTATCAGTGTGTGAGGGGGAGGCTGGCACTGCCCCTGTCTGTGCTGTGTGTACATGTCATGGTGTATAGTGTGTGAGGAGAGGCTGGCACTGCCCCTGTCTGTGCTGTGTGTACATGTCATGGTGTATCAGTGTGTGAGGGGGAGGCTGGCACTGCCCCTGTCTGTGCTGTGTGTACATGTCATGGTGTATCAGTGTGTGAGGGGGAGGCTGGCACTGCCCCTGTCTGTGCTGTCTGTACATGTCATGGTGTGTGAGGGGGAGGCTGGCACTGCCCCTGTCTGTGCTGTGTATACATGTCATGGTACAGTGCCTTGCAAAAGTATTCACCCCCTTGGCATTTTTTGTGTTTTGTTGCCTCACAACCTGGAATTAACATAGATTGTTTGAAGATTTGCATCATGTGATTTACAGAACATGCCCACAACTTTGAAGATGTTTTGTTTTTGTTTTTATTGTGAAGCAAACAACAAATTGTACAAAATAACAGAAAAAGTCAATGTGCATAACTATTCACCCCCTTAAGTCAATACTTTGTAGAGCCACCTTTTGCAGCAATCACAGCTCCAAGTCACTTTGGATAAGTCTCTATGAGCTTGCCACATCTTACCACTGGGATTTTTGCCCATTCCTCCTTGCAAAACTGCTCCAGCTCCTTCAAATTGGATGGGTTGCGCTTGTGAACAGCAATCTTTAAGTCTGACCACAGCTTTCCTATTGGATTGAGGTCTGGGCTGTGACTAGGCCATTCCAACACATTTACATGTTTCCCCTTAAACCACTCAAGTGTTGCTTTAGCAGTGTGTTTGTGGTCATTGTCCTGCTGGAAGGTGAACCTCTGTCCTAGCCTCAAATCACAAACAGAGTGGTACAGGTTTTGCTCAAGAATATCCCTGTATTTAGCACCATCCATCTTTCCCTCAACTCTGACCAGTTTCCCATCCCCACCGCATGATGCTGCCACCACCATGTTTCATTGTGGGGATGGTGTTCTTTGGGTGATGTGATGTGTTGGGTTTGCGCCAGACATAGGGTTTTCTTTGAGGGCCCGAAAAGTTCAATTTTAGTCTGATCGGACCGGAGCACCTTCGTCCATACATTTTGGGAGTCTCCCACATGCCTTTTCACAAACTCAAAACGTGCCATTTTATTTTTTGCTGAAAGTAATGGCTTTCTTCTGGCCACTATGCCATAAAGCCCAACTCTATGGAACGTACAGCTTATTGTCATCCTATGTACAGATACTCCAGTCTCTGCTGTGGAACTCTGCAGCTCCTCCAGGGTTACCTTAGGTCTCTGTGCTGCCTCTCTGATTAATGCCCTCCTTGCCCAGTCCATGAGTTTTGGTTGGCGTCCATCTCTTGGCAGGTTTGCTGTTGTGCCATGTTCTTTCCATTTGGTTATGATAGATTTGATGGTGCTCCTGGGGATCATCAAAGATTTGGATATTTTTTTATAACCTAACCCTGACTTGTACTTCTCAGCCACATTGTCCCTTACTTGTTCAGAGAGTTCCTTGGTCTTCATGGCAGTGTTTGGTTAGTGGTGCCTCTTGCTTAGGTATTGCAGCCTCTGGGGCCTTTCAAAAAAGGTGTGTATATGTAATGACAGATCATGTGACACTTAGATTGCACACAGGTGGACATCATTACAGTAATTATGTGACTTCTGAAGGTAATTGGTTGCACCAGAGCTTTTTATGGGCTTCATAACAAAGGGAGTGAATACATAAGCACATGCCAATTTTCTGTTTTCCATTTCTAAAAACATAGTGTTATGTATATATTTTTCTCATTTCACTTCACCAACTTAGACTATTGTGTTCTGATCCATCACATAAAAGTCAGATTAACAAAACATTGAACTTAAGGCTGTAATGTAACAAAATAGGTAAAAAGTCAAGGGGGGCGAATACTTTTGCAAGGCACTGTATATGTTATGGTGTATCCGTGTGTGAGGGGAGGCTGACACTGCTCCTGTCTGTACTGTGTGTACATGTGTGTATCGGTGTGTAAGCGGCTGGTACTGCCCCTGTGTGATATGTGTGTGCTGTACCTTCCTCTCTCTCTTGCAGGTCATACTCTGGATTGCTATACATGTGAATATGGCATCTGTCTAATACCAATAAAGACATCCTGTGGTTTGTTAGAAGTTTGTGTGACTGAAACATCTGGCTCTGGTGAGTAATACTGAGTACGACCTTCCACTCTAGGGCTGGCACAGAGGATATACAGAGACTGCCATCTCTACAGCCAATACAAGGGATATACAGAGACTGGCATTTATAGAGCTGGCACCTCTAGGACTGGCACAGGGGCCATATAGAGACTGGTACCTCTAGGTTTGATGTAGGAAATACACAGAGACTAGCACCTCTGGCTAGCACAGGGAATATATAGATATTGGAATCTCTAAGGCTGACACATGGGATATACAGAGACTGGCACCTCTAGAACTGACAGGGTTATGCAGAGACTGGCCCCTCTAGGACTGACATAGCAGATATGCAAAGACTGCCACTTCTATGGCTGGCACAGGGGGATATACACAGACTGACAACTCTAGAGACTGGCACCTCTAGGGCTCACAAGATTATACTGAGAATGGCACTTCTAGGGCTAGCTCTGGCACATCTCGGCCTGACAAGGAGACTTACACAGCCTGGCATCTCTAGGGCTGACATCCGTACCTTTTTCGGTTAACAGTAGCCTGCTTTAGATTGCTAGCTCTTGTGTCTTTATTTCAGAATACATCAATCTGAAGAGGAAAGGCTGCATCAGCCCCTTCTATTGTCTGAAAGAGTCCTCACAGAGCTATGCTGGCATTACTGTGACCACAACCGCCACCTGCTGCATTACCAACCTATGCAACTCAGCAGCCTCTTCGAAGATGTCTCTGGTCACCTGCTTATCTGCCTTGGCAGCCATTTTGTTGGCTAAAATGTCCTGAGATTGCTGTTCATTATGGATCAAGTTCAGTGCACTTCCCCATCAAAGTCTTCCTCTCTCTGCAGAGCACACTCTCCTCTGCAGATTATTCCTCTATCTGCCTAGTCTCTCCCTCCCGCAAAGTATTTCCAGAATAGCTGCTATCCCACTACAAAATGGCTGACACTTTTGCTGATGGAAAACTGCTCTTATATATTGCTCTTATATATGCTACACTGCAAAATGGCTGCCAAGTGGCACGTGGGAGACTTCTTCTCCAATATTTCCCTACACTGCATCTCTTCTAATGTATCTTTCAGCATACAAAATGGCTGACACTACATGCTAATGTAAAAATGACATGTAAAAATGGCTGACATGGAAAAAAACATTGCTTCCTCTCTAATATTTTCCCTACACTGCTACTAATGTCCCTTACAACATACAAAATGGCTGCCACTTTGCATTTGGTACTTGTTATCTCTTCAGCATATGCCTCCAGTGTCTGTTATCCTACTCCAAACTACAAAATGGCTGCCAATTCGCCCAGCAAAATCTTACTCTCTAATATAAAACTGAAGAATATCTGCACTACAAGTTGGCTGTGATTCAAATAATTACCAATGTTAGGAAGTGATGGTCTCTTCTGCATAGTGTCTCTCTACACCTTTTATCCCTCTTCACATTACAAAATGGCTGACACTTTGCTGATAGAGCTTTTGTGCCTACTATTCCCATGCCCAGTATCTCTCCTAATATTTCTCCCCACATAGTAAAATGGATGCCATTTTGTACATAGGAGTCTTGTTCTCTCTTCTTTTTCTGCTATGCTGTAGTTCAAAATTGCTTCCATTGCCATAGCTACAAATATTTGGTAATAGTATGGTTATGGTACTGGCAGCTATTTTACAGTATGGTACTTAACACAGAGTATCTGTCCAATATATATTATGCCCTCTAAAACTTTGTGGACAGACATCTTCTTCACCACTCTTCTCTTGAAACATATCTGATGTCAGATGCCATACTGCAAAATGGCTGTCAGCTCGCAAGGGAAGTCTTCCTCAATAAGCTTCTAATGTCTGCAAGATGACTGGTTCTACCATAGTTACTAATATTTGGTAACCATAACCATCTTATAGTTTAGCTCTTCCCACAGATAATATTTGCTATGCCCACTATACTACAAAATGGCTGACATTTTGCTGATAGATATTGTCTTCTCTACCAATATTTGATAACTATGGTAGTGCCAGATATATTATAGTTTAGTTCTTCCCATACACAATATTTGCTAAGATCTCCATACTACAATATGGCCAACCCTTTGTTGATACACATCTTCCTCTACTCTTCCGCTGAATTACATCTGCTATCAGACGTCATACAACAAAATGGCAGCCAGCACTCCCATGGAAGTCTTCCTTTATAATCTTCTTGTGAAGATGGCTGTGCCAGCCATCATATTGTATAGTTCTTCCAGCAGAGTATCTCTCCAATATTTGCTAAACCCTCCACACTACAACATGACTGACAATTTGCTGTTAGACATCTTTCTCGCTATTTTTCCCATGAAACATGTCTGCTTTCAGCTGCCATACTGCAAAATGGCTGCCAGCTCAATCATGGAAGTATTTCTCTATAATCTTCTTGTGAAAAGTATCTCTGCAAGATGGCTGGCACTACCCTAGTTACCAATATTTGGTTACTATGGTAGTGGTAGCCATCTTATACTGTAGTTCTTCAGGTAGACAATATTTGCTAAGGCCTCCACAATCACCAACACTTTGATAGATATTTTCCTCTCTCTTCTTTCCCTTAAACACATCTGCTATCAAAAGCCATATTACAAAATGTCCACTAGCTCACCCTTTAAAGTATTCTTCTATACTCTTTTTTGGAAGTGTTTCTCTGCAAGATGGCTGGCACTACCATAGTTACCATTACATAAGTAATATGGTAGTCACAGCTATCATATAGCATAGTTCTTCCCACAGAGTATCTCTCCAATATTTCCTAAGCAGTTCATACTAGCCCTCCATACTAAAAAACACTTCCTCTCTGGTCTTCCCTTGAAAAATACATGTTATCCGACAACATAATGAAAAATGGCAGCCATCCTATTGTATAGTTTTTACTGCATAGTATTTCTTTAATATTTGTTAAGCCCTTCACAAAACAAAATGTTTGACACCTAGCTGACAGACATCTTTCTATACTCTTCGCTTGAAACACATATCAGATGCTATATTGCAAAATGGCTGCCAGATCACCCATGGAAGTTTTCCTTTATAATTTTCCTGTACAATAGGAATGTGGCATCAACCGCTATCAGTACATTCATTAGATCTAGTGGAAGACTTATCAGTTTACAAGTGCACACCTTTCTGAGAAAGTAATAATTAAATGACAGAAAAAAATTGATGTTTTAATAAATAATAATTGCAAATAAAACATAAAAAATGGTAAAGCAGCTTAATTCAGTTATTTCTATTGAAAAGCCAATCAAACAAATGGAGTTGTGGTCCCGCGAGTTGTCGTCACGCAATATTAAACATCGCGAGGCCCATAGGACTTTTAGCCTGCAATGAGCGCCAAAGGTGCTCCCTGCAAGGCTTGCGATGAGCACCAAAGGCGCTCATTGCGAGGCCCGTAGGACTTGCAGGGCTCGCGATGAGCATCTGTGGCGCTCATTGCGATGCCCGTAGGACTTTTAGCCTGAACTGAGCGCCGAAAGCCCGCAGGTCTTAGGATCGAAGCTCGTAGATGCAACTGCGGTCCTCGCAAACCGAGGCCCGCAGTTGCGAGGCTGCACTAAATTCCGAATTTAACGGCCAAACCACAGAACTGGAAAGACCAGAAATAAAACACCAAATATGACTCAAATTTACTTACACGCTCACACTCAGCACAGGGGGAGAGACAGGAAGCCTGTGAGAGAGGTTTCAAGTTAATTTGAGGCACATTTGGCGTTTTTTTACAATAGAATAATCGCCTAAGCGAGAAAAAAAATGGCGGCCGAAGAAACATAAAAGGATGAAAACGAGGCCAAAGGCAGTAAAAAAGAGCCCACAGCCAGTAACACCTAACGCAAGACAGTAACACTTAACCCAAGTAACCTAAGCCAGTAACATTTAATCCAAGCCAGTAGGGGCTCGCGATGAGTGCCGAAGGTGCTCAATTGCGAGGCCTGTAAAGTAACGGGGGAGAGGTTCGCGATGAGCGCCGAAAGTGTTCACATTGTGTGGCAAACAGCATTGACAGGCTTTAAATTTTAATGCTGTCATTTTTGAGCTAGTAGTGTAATAATTGGGATGATTTATCCTATACCAGCTCTGAGGGGAAAAATAATTTAATGCAAAGTTCTTCTTTGGAACAAGTGATGTTCTGAAGATATGTAACAAGCTTATAATGTCACATACTCATTTCTTACAGTTTATACCTGAATCAATAAAATGTACCTAGATCAATAAAATACTTAAAAAATGTTTAGAGATGTTTAGCCGCATTTGAACTAACAACCTCTACCACTGAGCTATCTCTGCACATTACTGTTGGGTGTTAATAGCTATATTCAGGTTCCAGACTTCAGGTTCTACTGCCATTATATATATACACAACTAGACGGTATCATTTGTTATGTTCAATTGTCTGTTCTGTCTCTCTCTGTGTCGCCCTCTCTCTCTCTCTGGGCTGTCTTTCTCTCTGTGTGCACTATCTCTGCGCCATGTGTGCTCTATCATTCCCTATTTCCCTCTTTTCTAAGTTATCTCTCTCTGCCTCCTCTCTCTCGGCCTACTCTCCTACCTCTCTCTAAACCCCCCCACCCCCGAGTAGCCCCAACGTTTACGTGTATGCGGCAATGAACAAGAATAATGCCTGAGCAGAACGAATCTTGCAGGCGTTACTCATAACTGAAAACTATTATAAGTGATAGAGAGCAATATTTTCAGGGAAGTATTCAGACTCTCCAGCATTTTCAAAGAGGAAAACACCTTTCCCTCATTCCTTTCAATACACAATGGATGAATTCCATGTTTTACATTAGTCTGGTTAAAATCCGCTTTAGCTGCCTCATTCTTATTGTGCAGATATAAGCTTCTTTTGCATTCAAAGCCTCCAGCAACCTCGGCAGAAACCAAAATGGTAGATCGTACTACAGCATAATTGCACACAAGATAATAAATGTATAGTTTTATAGCATAGTTCTTCACAATAGTATATTTTAAATATTGGACAACAGCGTTCCTTTAAAGAGATGTATAACTTCTCTGTTTGTTTGTGAACTCAATAAAACATCATCACTCAAGAGATGGACAATAGTGGAATAATTTCAAATGATTTATCTTGTGATAACTGAATGACTGTACCTGTTAATACACTGCAGAGACCATAGTTGTCATATACCCATCCATTACAGTTTACACCTGTTCTCTATTTGTGACCTCAATAAAAAAACAACTCATCATTCAAAGGGCAAACCAACAACAGAAAAAATTCAATGATTTATCCTATACAAGTTTAACCTGGGAATTATGATGTTTTGCAAGTATTTTGAAGATATGTAACGCGGGAACAAGTGAATGGAACTGCCAATACACTGTAAGATTATAGCTGCCATACATCCATCCCATTACAGTTTATACCTCTTCTCTGCTTAATGCCAACACCTTATAGTACTTTTGATTGTGTTCACAAACAGACAGAAAATAGTTATACACTGTAAGGGTGGGTATTAAATAGAGAACATAGTCTTAATGTATTTTGACTGTTCCTACCTACACTGGACTGTTCTTAATATCAGTGTTTTCAATGCTATTTGGCTGATCTCAACACCGCTACACTTTTTTCAACACCAAAGGACTGTTCTTATTTCCACTAGACTATTCATTATTGGACTGTTCTGAATCAGCTCTGTAAATCAGTGCACAGTTTTCTGTCTGTTGCAGTAATCAGTGATACAGGTGAGAGTGGGTGTGGCTTGGCCTTTGTAAAGGTTTATCTGTGTGCATTTTGTCGTGTTCTGCTGAATCTGTTCTGTGGGGCAGGACAGTGTTTCCTATCCTGTGCTCATTTATCATTGTACAGGAGAGTAGGCGGGGTCTATTTTAACAAGGGAAGTGCGAGCTTGGGAGCTTGCAATCATTTCTAGTGTAAGTGTAGTTAGTGTGTAGGAGATTAAATAAAAAGGAGGAAATCCAAAGAAAAGGGGTATTATAAGAAAAAACAGAAAACAAACGTATATATATTTTTTCTGTTTTGTTTGGATTAAGGTGTAGAAAAGTAATCTTTATACAAATACATTGATTTGTTTTCTCACTGTATTTTTGTAACTGATTATCATGAGTCAGTCTAGTGGTAACCTCACTCATTGTACATCCTGCCAAATGTATGCACTACTGGAATAGATGATCCAGGGTCCATACCTTTGTGACAGGTGTGAGCAAGTGGCCTCTCTGTAAGCTCAAATTGAAGATCTGGAGAGGAGAATTGCAGCACTTAGTGATACTGCTCCACTGGAAAGGGAGGTGGTGCTCACGAAGCACAGTTTAGCTGGGCCTAGTATGGAGGGAGGAGCTGAGGCTAGTGAGGATGTCCAGGGAGGTAGCTGGGTTACAATTAGAAGGGGAATCAGGGGGGACAGGAGGAGGCAGGCCAGTTCTGAGTTGGCAAACACCAACAGATTTGCCAGATTGAGTGAAACTGTTGGGGATGTCCATTCAGGAATGGCAATGCCAGATAGAGCTGTTCCCTCTAACAGCCGGAAGAACAGCTCTACTGGAGGAGAGGGAGGGCAGAATAGGCAGAGCAACAGACATGTTTTGGTGGTAGTAGACTCTATTATTAGGAAGGTAGACAGGGTAATTTGTCACCCAGATCCCAGCAATCGAACAGTTTGCTGTCTCCTTGGTGCTTGGGTTCGGCATGTTGTGGATCAGGTGGATAAATTATTGGGAGGGACTGGTAATGAACCGGTGGTCTTGGTACACATTGGTACCAATGACAAAGTTAGTGGAAGATGGAGAATCCTTAAGAATGATTTTAGAGAACTAGGGAATAAGCTTAAAGCTTAAAGGGTTTTTGGTTTTTAGAGCACTGGGCTGACTTCTCACTTGGGTACAATCTCTATAGCAGGGATGGATTGCACCTTAATGATGAGGGAGCTTTTGTGCTAGGGGATAGGATGGTAGAACGGCTGGGGAAGTTTTTAAACTTGTCGGTGCAGGGAAGGGACTATATAGAAGTATTGGGGTAAATAGGTTAGAGAGGGAAAGGGATGAATTAGTTACCCATGGGGGAGGAGAAGGGGGAGGGTTACAATAGACAGTAGGGAGGTTTTAATAGGGGCCTCAAATACAGTGGCAAGCACTTCACAACGGCAGAGCCATAGCAACATAAAGTGTATGCTTGCTAATGCAAGAAGTTTGCCTGGGAAAATGGACAAGCTAGAAATATTAGCAGTACAAGAAAAATGGGGCTTAATACTCATTACTGAAACATGGTGGGATGAATCTCATGACTGGACTGTTAATCTGGATGGTTATAACCTATTTAGGAAAGATAGGGGAAAAGGTAAAAGAGGAGGAGGGATCTGTCTGTATGTTAAGCCTGAATTTAAGCCTATAGTCAGAGAAGATATTTATGCTGGCACTAACGGCATCATTGAATCTTTGTGGGTTGAGCTAAATAGTGGAGGAGCTAATTCTAAACGCATATTGGTGGGAGTATGCTATAAACCCCCAAATATAGCTGAAAGTGAGGAAATACAATCATTGTTACAGATTGGAAATGCAGCTAAGCATGGGCAAGTTCTAATAATGGGAGACTTTAATTACCCTGAAATAAACTGGATAAATGAGACCAGCAGCTCAGCTAAGGGGAGCAGGTTCTTGAGTACACTCAGGGATCATTATCTGGCCCAGTAATACAAGAACCTACTAGAAATGGGGCCATCTTGGATTTAATCATCACAAGTAATATTGATATAATATCAAATGTTAAAATAGGGGAACCCTTGGGGAACAGTGATCACAACAACAGTATCATTTGAGATTGAATACAAAAAACAGAGTTGTAAGGGGCCAACAAAAACTCTAAATTTTAAAAGGGCTAACTTTAATGGGCTACAGGCAGCAATACTACATATAGACTGGGACAAAGTACTTGAAGGGAAAAATACTGAAATTAAATGGACAACATTCAAATCTTTACTAAATAAACATACTCATCGATGTGTACCATGTGGAAATAAAATGAATAGGAGTAAATCATATCCCATGTGGCTTAACAATGACTTAAAGATCATGATGAGCAAAAAGAAACATGCATTTAAATTATACAAGAAGGAGGGAACAGAGGCAGCTTTATGTGACTATAAGGAAATCAACAAGTCTTGCAAAAGGGCTATTAGACTGGCTAAAATAGAAAATGAGAAGTCAGTTGCAATGGAAAGTAAGACTAACCCTAAAATATTTTTCATGTCATGGTGTATCAGTGTGTGAGGGGGAGGCTGGCACTGCCCCTTTCTGTGCTCTGTGTACATGCCATGGTGTATCAGTGTGTGAGGGGGAGGCTGGCACTGCCCCTGTCTGTGCTGTGTGCACATGTCATGGTGTATCAGTGTGTGAGGGGGGAGGCTGGCACTGCCCCTGTCTGTGCTCTGTGTACATGTCATGGTGTGTGAGGGGGAGGCTGGCACTGTCCCTGTCTGTGCTGTGTGTGCATGTCATGGTGTATCAGTGTGTGAGTGGGAGGCTGGCACTGCCCCTGTCTGTGCTGTGTGTACATGTCATGGTGTATCAGTGTGTGAGGGGGAGGTTGGCACTGCCCCTGTCTGTGCTGTGTGTGCATGTCATGGTGTATCAGTGTGTGAGGGGGAGGCTGGCACTGCCCCTGTCTGTCTGTGTGTACATGTCATGGTGTATCAGTGTGTGAGGGGGAGGCTGGCACTGCCCCTTTCTGTGCTCTGTGTACATGCCATGGTGTATCAGTGTGTGAGGGGGAGGCTGGCACTGCCCCTGTCTGTGCTGTGTGCACATGTCATGGTGTATCAGTGTGTGAGGGGGGAGGCTGGCACTGCCCCTGTCTGTGCTCTGTGTACATGTCATGGTGTGTGAGGGGGAGGCTGGCACTGCCCCTGTCTGTGCTGTGTGTGCATGTCATGGTGTATCAGTGTGTGAGGGGAGGCTGGCTCTGCCCCTGTCTGTGCTCTGTGTACATATCATGGTGTATCAGTGTGTGAGGGGGAGGCTGGCACTGCCCCTGTCTGTGCTGTGTGTACATGTCATGGTGTATCAGTGTGTGAGGGGGAGGTTGGCACTGCCCCTGTCTGTGCTGTGTGTGCATATCATGGTGTATCAGTGTGTGAGGGGAGGCTGGCTCTGCCCCTGTCTGTGCTGTGTATACATATCATGGTGTATCAGTGTGTGAGGGGGAGGCTGGCACTGCCCCTCTCTGTGCTGTGTGTACATGTCATGGTGTATCAGTGTGTGAGGGGGAGGCTGGCACTGCCCCTGTCTGTGCTGTGTGTACATGTCATGGTGTATCAGTGTGTGAGGGGGAGGTTGGCACTGCCCCTGTCTGTGCTGTGTGTGCATGTCATGGTGTATCAGTGTGTGAGGGGGAGGTTGCCACTGCCCCTGTCTGTGCTGTGTGTACATGTTATGGTGTATCGGTGTGTGAGTGGGGAGGCTGGCTCTGCCCCTGTCTGTGCTCTGTGTACATATTATGGTGTATCAGTGTGTGAGGGGGAGGCTGGCACTGCCCCTGTCTGTGCTGTGTGTACATGTCATGCTGTATCAGGGTGTGAGGGGGAGGCTGGCACTGCCCCTGTCTGTGCTGTGTGTACATGTCATGGTGTATCAGTGTGTGAGGGGGAGGTTGGCACTGCCCCTGTCTGTGCTGAGTGTACATGTCATGGTGTATCAGTGTGTGAGGGGGAGGTTGGCACTGCCCCTGTCTGTGCTGTGTGTACATGTCATGGTGTATCAGTGTGTGAGGGGGAGGTTGGCACTGCCCCTGTCTGTGCTGTGTATATATGTCATGGTGTATCAGTGTGTGAGGGGAGGCTGGCACTGTCCCTGTCTGTGCTGTGTATACATGTCATGGTGTATCAGTGTGTGAGGGGAGGCTGGCACTGCCCCTGTCTGTGCTGTGTGTACATGTCATGGTGTATCAGTGTGTATGGGGAGGCTGGCACTGTCCCTGTCTGTGCTGTGTATACATGTCAGGGTGTATCAGTGTGTGAGGGGGAGGCTGGCACTGCCCCTGTCTGTGCTGTGTGTACATGTCATGGTGTATCAGTGTGTGAGGGGGAGGCTGGCACTGCCCCTGTCTGTGCTGTGTGTACATGTCATGGTGTATAGTGTGTGAGGAGAGGCTGGCACTGCCCCTGTCTGTGCTGTGTGTACATGTCATGGTGTATCAGTGTGTGAGGGGGAGACTGGCACTGCCCCTGTCTGTGCTGTGTGTACATGTCATGGTGTATCAGTGTGTGAGGGGGAGGCTGGCACTGCCCTTGTCTGTGCTGTGTATACATGTCATGGTGTATCAGTGTGTGAGGGGGAGGCTGGCACTGCCCCTGTCTGTGCTGTGTGTACATGTCATGGTGTATCAGTGTGTGAGGGGGAGGCTGGCACTGCCCCTGTCTGTGCTGTCTGTACATGTCATGGTGTGTGAGGGGGAGGCTGGCACTGCCCCTGTCTGTGCTGTGTATACATGTCATGGTACAGTGCCTTGCAAAAGTATTCACCCCCTTGGCATTTTTTGTGTTTTGTTGCCTCACAACCTGGAATTAACATAGATTGTTTGAAGATTTGCATCATGTGATTTACAGAACATGCCCACAACTTTGAAGATGTTTTGTTTTTGTTTTTATTGTGAAGCAAACAACAAATTGTACAAAATAACAGAAAAAGTCAATGTGCATAACTATTCACCCCCTTAAGTCAATACTTTGTAGAGCCACCTTTTGCAGCAATCACAGCTCCAAGTCACTTTGGATAAGTCTCTATGAGCTTGCCACATCTTACCACTGGGATTTTTGCCCATTCCTCCTTGCAAAACTGCTCCAGCTCCTTCAAATTGGATGGGTTGCGCTTGTGAACAGCAATCTTTAAGTCTGACCACAGCTTTCCTATTGGATTGAGGTCTGGGCTGTGACTAGGCCATTCCAACACATTTACATGTTTCCCCTTAAACCACTCAAGTGTTGCTTTAGCAGTGTGTTTGTGGTCATTGTCCTGCTGGAAGGTGAACCTCTGTCCTAGCCTCAAATCACAAACAGAGTGGTACAGGTTTTGCTCAAGAATATCCCTGTATTTAGCACCATCCATCTTTCCCTCAACTCTGACCAGTTTCCCATCCCCACCGCATGATGCTGCCACCACCATGTTTCATTGTGGGGATGGTGTTCTTTGGGTGATGTGATGTGTTGGGTTTGCGCCAGACATAGGGTTTTCTTTGAGGGCCCGAAAAGTTCAATTTTAGTCTGATCGGACCGGAGCACCTTCGTCCATACATTTTGGGAGTCTCCCACATGCCTTTTCACAAACTCAAAACGTGCCATTTTATTTTTTGCTGAAAGTAATGGCTTTCTTCTGGCCACTATGCCATAAAGCCCAACTCTATGGAACGTACAGCTTATTGTCATCCTATGTACAAATACTCCAGTCTCTGCTGTGGAACTCTGCAGCTCCTCCAGGGTTACCTTAGGTCTCTGTGCTGCCTCTCTGATTAATGCCCTCCTTGCCCAGTCCATGAGTTTTGGTTGGCGTCCATCTCTTGGCAGGTTTGCTGTTGTGCCATGTTCTTTCCATTTGGTTATGATAGATTTGATGGTGCTCCTGGGGATCATCAAAGATTTGGATATTTTTTTATAACCTAACCCTGACTTGTACTTCTCAGCCACATTGTCCCTTACTTGTTCAGAGAGTTCCTTGGTCTTCATGGCAGTGTTTGGTTAGTGGTGCCTCTTGCTTAGGTATTGCAGCCTCTGGGGCCTTTCAAAAAAGGTGTGTATATGTAATGACAGATCATGTGACACTTAGATTGCACACAGGTGGACATCATTACAGTAATTATGTGACTTCTGAAGGTAATTGGTTGCACCAGAGCTTTTTATGGGCTTCATAACAAAGGGAGTGAATACATAAGCACATGCCAATTTTCTGTTTTCCATTTCTAAAAACATAGTGTTATGTATATATTTTTCTCATTTCACTTCACCAACTTAGACTATTGTGTTCTGATCCATCACATAAAAGTCAGATTAACAAAACATTGAACTTAAGGCTGTAATGTAACAAAATAGGTAAAAAGTCAAGGGGGGCGAATACTTTTGCAAGGCACTGTATATGTTATGGTGTATCCGTGTGTGAGGGGAGGCTGACACTGCTCCTGTCTGTACTGTGTGTACATGTGTGTATCGGTGTGTAAGCGGCTGGTACTGCCCCTGTGTGATATGTGTGTGCTGTACCTTCCTCTCTCTCTTGCAGGTCATACTCTGGATTGCTATACATGTGAATATGGCATCTGTCTAATACCAATAAAGACATCCTGTGGTTTGTTAGAAGTTTGTGTGACTGAAACATCTGGCTCTGGTGAGTAATACTGAGTACGACCTTCCACTCTAGGGCTGGCACAGAGGATATACAGAGACTGCCATCTCTACAGCCAATACAAGGGATATACAGAGACTGGCATTTATAGAGCTGGCACCTCTAGGACTGGCACAGGGGCCATATAGAGACTGGTACCTCTAGGTTTGATGTAGGAAATACACAGAGACTAGCACCTCTGGCTAGCACAGGGAATATATAGATATTGGAATCTCTAAGGCTGACACATGGGATATACAGAGACTGGCACCTCTAGAACTGACAGGGTTATGCAGAGACTGGCCCCTCTAGGACTGACATAGCAGATATGCAAAGACTGCCACTTCTATGGCTGGCACAGGGGGATATACACAGACTGACAACTCTAGAGACTGGCACCTCTAGGGCTCACAAGATTATACTGAGAATGGCACTTCTAGGGCTAGCTCTGGCACATCTCGGCCTGACAAGGAGACTTACACAGCCTGGCATCTCTAGGGCTGACATCCGTACCTTTTTCGGTTAACAGTAGCCTGCTTTAGATTGCTAGCTCTTGTGTCTTTATTTCAGAATACATCAATCTGAAGAGGAAAGGCTGCATCAGCCCCTTCTATTGTCTGAAAGAGTCCTCACAGAGCTATGCTGGCATTACTGTGACCACAACCGCCACCTGCTGCATTACCAACCTATGCAACTCAGCAGCCTCTTCGAAGATGTCTCTGGTCACCTGCTTATCTGCCTTGGCAGCCATTTTGTTGGCTAAAATGTCCTGAGATTGCTGTTCATTATGGATCAAGTTCAGTGCACTTCCCCATCAAAGTCTTCCTCTCTCTGCAGAGCACACTCTCCTCTGCAGATTATTCCTCTATCTGCCTAGTCTCTCCCTCCCGCAAAGTATTTCCAGAATAGCTGCTATCCCACTACAAAATGGCTGACACTTTTGCTGATGGAAAACTGCTCTTATATATTGCTCTTATATATGCTACACTGCAAAATGGCTGCCAAGTGGCACGTGGGAGACTTCTTCTCCAATATTTCCCTACACTGCATCTCTTCTAATGTATCTTTCAGCATACAAAATGGCTGACACTACATGCTAATGTAAAAATGACATGTAAAAATGGCTGACATGGAAAAAAACATTGCTTCCTCTCTAATATTTTCCCTACACTGCTACTAATGTCCCTTACAACATACAAAATGGCTGCCACTTTGCATTTGGTACTTGTTATCTCTTCAGCATATGCCTCCAGTGTCTGTTATCCTACTCCAAACTACAAAATGGCTGCCAATTCGCCCAGCAAAATCTTACTCTCTAATATAAAACTGAAGAATATCTGCACTACAAGTTGGCTGTGATTCAAATAATTACCAATGTTAGGAAGTGATGGTCTCTTCTGCATAGTGTCTCTCTACACCTTTTATCCCTCTTCACATTACAAAATGGCTGACACTTTGCTGATAGAGCTTTTGTGCCTACTATTCCCATGCCCAGTATCTCTCCTAATATTTCTCCCCACATAGTAAAATGGATGCCATTTTGTACATAGGAGTCTTGTTCTCTCTTCTTTTTCTGCTATGCTGTAGTTCAAAATTGCTTCCATTGCCATAGCTACAAATATTTGGTAATAGTATGGTTATGGTACTGGCAGCTATTTTACAGTATGGTACTTAACACAGAGTATCTGTCCAATATATATTATGCCCTCTAAAACTTTGTGGACAGACATCTTCTTCACCACTCTTCTCTTGAAACATATCTGATGTCAGATGCCATACTGCAAAATGGCTGTCAGCTCGCAAGGGAAGTCTTCCTCAATAAGCTTCTAATGTCTGCAAGATGACTGGTTCTACCATAGTTACTAATATTTGGTAACCATAACCATCTTATAGTTTAGCTCTTCCCACAGATAATATTTGCTATGCCCACTATACTACAAAATGGCTGACATTTTGCTGATAGATATTGTCTTCTCTACCAATATTTGATAACTATGGTAGTGCCAGATATATTATAGTTTAGTTCTTCCCATACACAATATTTGCTAAGATCTCCATACTACAATATGGCCAACCCTTTGTTGATACACATCTTCCTCTACTCTTCCGCTGAATTACATCTGCTATCAGACGTCATACAACAAAATGGCAGCCAGCACTCCCATGGAAGTCTTCCTTTATAATCTTCTTGTGAAGATGGCTGTGCCAGCCATCATATTGTATAGTTCTTCCAGCAGAGTATCTCTCCAATATTTGCTAAACCCTCCACACTACAACATGACTGACAATTTGCTGTTAGATATCTTTCTCGCTATTTTTCCCATGAAACATGTCTGCTTTCAGCTGCCATACTGCAAAATGGCTGCCAGCTCAATCATGGAAGTATTTCTCTATAATCTTCTTGTGAAGAGTATCTCTGCAAGATGGCTGGCACTACCCTAGTTACCAATATTTGGTTACTATGGTAGTGGTAGCCATCTTATACTGTAGTTCTTCACGAAGACAATATTTGCTAAGGCCTCCACAATCACCAACACTTTGATAGATATTTTCCTCTCTCTTCTTTCCCTTAAATACAGCTGCTATCAAAAGCCATATTACAAAATGTCCACTAGCTCGCCCTTCAAAGTATTCTTCTATACTCTATTTTGGAAGTGTTTCTCTGCAAGATGGCTGGCACTACCATAGTTACCATTACATAAGAAATATGGTAGCCACAGCTATCATATAGCATAGTTCTTCCCACTGAGTATCTCTCTAATATTTCCTAAGCAGTTCATACTAGCCCTCCATACTAAAAAACACTTCCTCTCTACACTTCCCTTGAAAAATACATGTTATCCGACAACATAATGAAAAATGGCAGCCATCTTATTGTATAGTTTTTACTGCATAGTATTTCTTTAATATTTGTTAAGCCCTTCACAAAACAAAATGTTTGACACCTAGCTGACAGACATCTTTCTCTACTCTTCGCTTGAAACACATATCAGATGCTATATTGCAAAATGGCTGCCAGATCACCCATGGAAGTTTTCCTTTATAATTTTCCTGTACAATAGGAATGTGGCATCAACCGCTATCAGTACATTCATTAGATCTAGTGGAAGACTTATCAGTTTACAAGTGCACACCTTTCTGAGAAAGTAATGGTTAGATGACAGAAAAAAATTGATGTTTTAATAAATAATAATTGCAAATAAAACATAAAAAATGGTAAAGCAGCTTAATTCAGTTATTTCTATTGAAAAGCCAATCAAACAAATGGAGTTGTGGTCCCGCGAGTTGTCGTCACGCAATATTAAACATCGCGAGGCCCATAGGACTTTTAGCCTGCAATGAGCGCCAAAGGTGCTCCCTGCAAGGCTTGCGATGAGCACCAAAGGCGCTCATTGCGAGGCCAGTAGGACTTGCAGGGCTCGCGATGAGCATCTGTGGCGCTCATTGCGATGCCCGTAGGACTTTTAGCCTGAACTGAGCGCCGAAAGCCCGCAGGTCTTAGGATCGAAGCTCGTAGATGCAACTGCGGTCCTCGCAAACCGAGGCCCGCAGTTGCGAGGCTGCACTAAATTCCGAATTTAACGGCCAAACCACAGAACTGGAAAGACCAGAAATAAAACACCAAATATGACTCAAATTTACTTACACGCTCACACTCAGCACAGGGGGAGAGACAGGAAGCCTGTGAGAGAGGTTTCAAGTTAATTTGAGGCACATTTGGCGTTTTTTTACAATAGAATAATCGCCTAAGCGAGAAAAAAAATGGCGGCCGAAGAAACATAAAAGGATGAAAACGAGGCCAAAGGCAGTAAAAAAGAGCCCACAGCCAGTAACACCTAACGCAAGACAGTAACACTTAACCCAAGTAACCTAAGCCAGTAACATTTAATCCAAGCCAGTAGGGGCTCGCGATGAGTGCCGAAGGTGCTCAATTGCGAGGCCTGTAAAGTAACGGGGGAGAGGTTCGCGATGAGCGCCGAAAGTGTTCACATTGTGTGGCAAACAGCATTGACAGGCTTTAAATTTTAATGCTGTCATTTTTGAGCTAGTAGTGTAATAATTGGGATGATTTATCCTATACCAGCTCTGAGGGGAAAAATAATTTAATGCAAAGTTCTTCTTTGGAACAAGTGATGTTCTGAAGATATGTAACAAGCTTATAATGTCACATACTCATTTCTTACAGTTTATACCTGAATCAATAAAATGTACCTAGATCAATAAAATACTTAAAAAATGTTTAGAGATGTTTAGCCGCATTTGAACTAACAACCTCTACCACTGAGCTATCTCTGCACATTACTGTTGGGTGTTAATAGCTATATTCAGGTTCCAGACTTCAGGTTCTACTGCCATTATATATATACACAACTAGACGGTATCATTTGTTATGTTCAATTGTCTGTTCTGTCTCTCTCTGTGTCGCCCTCTCTCTCTCTCTGGGCTGTCTTTCTCTCTGTGTGCACTATCTCTGCGCCATGTGTGCTCTATCATTCCCTATTTCCCTCTTTTCTAAGTTATCTCTCTCTGCCTCCTCTCTCTCGGCCTACTCTCCTACCTCTCTCTAAACCCCCCCACCCCCGAGTAGCCCCAACGTTTACGTGTATGCGGCAATGAACAAGAATAATGCCTGAGCAGAACGAATCTTGCAGGCGTTACTCATAACTGAAAACTATTATAAGTGATAGAGCGCAATATTTTCAGGGAGGTATTCAGACTCTCCAGCATTTTCAAAGAGGAAAACATATTTTCCTCATTCCTTTCAATACACAATGGATGAATTCCATGTTTTACATTAGTCTAGTTAAAATCCGCTTTAGCTGCCTCATTCTTATTGTGCAGATATAAGCTTCTTTTGCATTCAAAGCCTCCAGCAACCTCGGCAGAAAACAAAATGGTAGATCGTACTACAGCATAATTGCACACAAGATAATAAATGTATAGTTTTATAGCATAGTTCTTCACAATAGTATATTTTAAATATTGGACAACAGCGTTCCTTTAAAGAGATGTATAACTTCTCTGTTTGTTTGTGAACTCAATAAAACATCATCACTCAAGAGATGGACAACAGTGGAATAATTTCAAATGATTTATCTTGTGATAACTGAATGACTGTAGCTGTTAATACACTGCAGAGACCATAGTTGTCATATACCCATCCATTACAGTTTACACCTGTTCTCTATTTGTGACCTCAATAAAAAAACAACTCATCATTGAAAGGGCAAACCAACAACAGAAAAAATTCAATGATTTATCCTATACAAGTTCAACCGGGGAATTATGATGTTGTACAATGTTTTGCAAGTATTTTGAAGATATGTAACGCGGGAACAAGTGACTGGAACTGCCAATACACTGTAAGATTATAGCTGCCATACATCCATCCCATTACAGTTTATACCTCTTCTCTGCTTAATGCCAACCCCTTACAGTACTTTTAATTGTGTTCACAAACAGACAGAGAATAGTTATACACTGTAAGGGTTAGTATTAAATAGAGAACATGTTCTTAATGTATTTTGACTGTTCCTACCTACACTGGACTGTTCTTAATATCAGTGTTTTCAATGCTATTTGGCTGATCTCAACACCGCTACACTTTTTTCAACACCAAAGGACTGTTCTTATTTCCACTAGACTATTCATTATTGGACTGTTCTGAATCAGCTCTGTAAATCAGTGCACAGTTTTCTGTCTGTTGCAGTAATCAGTGATACAGGTGAGAGTGGGTGTGGCTTGGCCTTTGTAAAGGTTTATCTGTGTGCATTTTGTCGTGTTCTGCTGAATCTGTTCTGTGGGGCAGGACAGTGTTTCCTATCCTGTGCTCATTTATCATTGTACAGGAGAGTAGGCGGGGTCTATTTTAACAAGGGAAGTGCGAGCTTGGGAGCTTGCAATCATTTCTAGTGTAAGTGTAGTTAGTGTGTAGGAGATTAAATAAAAAGGAGGAAATCCAAAGAAAAGGGGTATTATAAGAAAAAACAGAAAACAAACGTATATATATTTTTTCTGTTTTGTTTGGATTAAGGTGTAGAAAAGTAATCTTTATACAAATACATTGATTTGTTTTCTCACTGTATTTTTGTAACTGATTATCATGAGTCAGTCTAGTGGTAACCTCACTCATTGTACATCCTGCCAAATGTATGCACTACTGGAATAGATGATCCAGGGTCCATACCTTTGTGACAGGTGTGAGCAAGTGGCCTCTCTGTAAGCTCAAATTGAAGATCTGGAGAGGAGAATTGCAGCACTTAGTGATACTGCTCCACTGGAAAGGGAGGTGGTGCTCACGAAGCACAGTTTAGCTGGGCCTAGTATGGAGGGAGGAGCTGAGGCTAGTGAGGATGTCCAGGGAGGTAGCTGGGTTACAATTAGAAGGGGAATCAGGGGGGACAGGAGGAGGCAGGCCAGTTCTGAGTTGGCAAACACCAACAGATTTGCCAGATTGAGTGAAACTGTTGGGGATGTCCATTCAGGAATGGCAATGCCAGATAGAGCTGTTCCCTCTAACAGCCGGAAGAACAGCTCTACTGGAGGAGAGGGAGGGCAGAATAGGCAGAGCAACAGACATGTTTTGGTGGTAGTAGACTCTATTATTAGGAAGGTAGACAGGGTAATTTGTCACCCAGATCCCAGCAATCGAACAGTTTGCTGTCTCCTTGGTGCTTGGGTTCGGCATGTTGTGGATCAGGTGGATAAATTATTGGGAGGGACTGGTAATGAACCGGTGGTCTTGGTACACATTGGTACCAATGACAAAGTTAGTGGAAGATGGAGAATCCTTAAGAATGATTTTAGAGAACTAGGGAATAAGCTTAAAGCTTAAAGGGTTTTTGGTTTTTAGAGCACTGGGCTGACTTCTCACTTGGGTACAATCTCTATAGCAGGGATGGATTGCACCTTAATGATGAGGGAGCTTTTGTGCTAGGGGATAGGATGGTAGAACGGCTGGGGAAGTTTTTAAACTTGTCGGTGCAGGGAAGGGACTATATAGAAGTATTGGGGTAAATAGGTTAGAGAGGGAAAGGGATGAATTAGTTACCCATGGGGGAGGAGAAGGGGGAGGGTTACAATAGACAGTAGGGAGGTTTTAATAGGGGCCTCAAATACAGTGGCAAGCACTTCACAACGGCAGAGCCATAGCAACATAAAGTGTATGCTTGCTAATGCAAGAAGTTTGCCTGGGAAAATGGACAAGCTAGAAATATTAGCAGTACAAGAAAAATGGGGCTTAATACTCATTACTGAAACATGGTGGGATGAATCTCATGACTGGACTGTTAATCTGGATGGTTATAACCTATTTAGGAAAGATAGGGGAAAAGGTAAAAGAGGAGGAGGGATCTGTCTGTATGTTAAGCCTGAATTTAAGCCTATAGTCAGAGAAGATATTTATGCTGGCACTAACGGCATCATTGAATCTTTGTGGGTTGAGCTAAATAGTGGAGGAGCTAATTCTAAACGCATATTGGTGGGAGTATGCTATAAACCCCCAAATATAGCTGAAAGTGAGGAAATACAATCATTGTTACAGATTGGAAATGCAGCTAAGCATGGGCAAGTTCTAATAATGGGAGACTTTAATTACCCTGAAATAAACTGGATAAATGAGACCAGCAGCTCAGCTAAGGGGAGCAGGTTCTTGAGTACACTCAGGGATCATTATCTGGCCCAGTAATACAAGAACCTACTAGAAATGGGGCCATCTTGGATTTAGTCATCACAAGTAATATTGATATAATATCAAATGTTAAAATAGGGGAACCCTTGGGGAACAGTGATCACAACAACAGTATCATTTGAGATTGAATACAAAAAACAGAGTTGTAAGGGGCCAACAAAAACTCTAAATTTTAAAAGGGCTAACTTTAATGGGCTACAGGCAGCAATACTACATATAGACTGGGACAAAGTACTTGAAGGGAAAAATACTGAAATTAAATGGACAACATTCAAATCTTTACTAAATAAACATACTCATCGATGTGTACCATGTGGAAATAAAATGAATAGGAGTAAATCATATCCCATGTGGCTTAACAATGACTTAAAGATCATGATGAGCAAAAAGAAACATGCATTTAAATTATACAAGAAGGAGGGAACAGAGGCAGCTTTATGTGACTATAAGGAAATCAACAAGTCTTGCAAAAGGGCTATTAGACTGGCTAAAATAGAAAATGAGAAGTCAGTTGCAATGGAAAGTAAGACTAACCCTAAAATATTTTTCAAATATATTAATTGGAAGAAGGCCAGGAAGGAAGCTATAGGAACATTACAATGTGACACAGGCCATCTGATAATTAGTGACCAGGAAAAGGCAGATGAGCTAAATAGGTTATTTTCGTCTGTATACACAAGGGAGGTACCAGTGGTTGGGACACCGCAACATAATGGGGCTACACTACCATCACTAAATAATTGGTTAACGCAGGAAGAAATCCAAAAGAGATTGGAGAAAATAAATGTTAATAAAGCCCCAGGTCCTGATGGAATACATCCAAGGGTACTGAGGGAGCTGGGTTCTGTAATAGCCAAACCATTATATCTAATCTTTCAACACTCACTCACTACAGGGTCTCTACCCGATGACTGGAGAAAAGCAGAGGTGATACCTATATTTAAGAAGGGATCTAGAGCAAATCCGGGGAATTATAGACCAGTGAGCCTCACATCTGTAGTTGGGAAGCTTTTAGAAGGGTTAATAAGGGACAGAATACAAGAATATGTCTATTTGAACAAGATCATAGGTAGCAATCAACACGGATTTATGAAGGATAGGTCGTGCCAGACCAATCTAATTAGTTTTTATGAGGAGGTAAGTAGGAACTTGGATCAGGGCAACTCAGTGGATGTAGTCTTTTTAGATTTTTCAAAGGCATTTGATACAGTGCCACATGGAAGACTAGTGAGCAAACTAAGGGATACAGGAATTGCAGTAAATATCTGCTCATGGATCGAGAGCTGGCTAAAAGACAGGAAGCAAAGGGTTGTTGTGAATGGAACATACTCCGATTGGTCTAATGTGATAAGTGGGGTTCCTCAAGGTTCAGTATTAGGTCCTCTCCTTTTTAAAATATTTATTAATGACATAGAAGTAGGACTCGAAAGTAGTGTCTCCATTTTTGCTGATGACACTAAGTTGTGCAAGGTAATAAAATCAGATAAGGATGTACTTTCCCTACAAAGGGATTTGCATAAATTAGAGAAATGGGCGGCTAAATGGCAGATGAGATTTAATACAAATAAAATGCGAGGTTACGCATTTGGGAAGGAAAAATAGCCATGCAATCTATAATCTTAATGGAGCAAATGTAGGGGTATCAGATATTGAAAGGGATTTGGGAGTGCTTGTGGACAACCACCTAGGTAACAGCGCTTAAAGCCAAGCAGCAGCTGCAAAGGCAAGTAAAATATTAACATGTATTAGGAAGGGTATAGAAGCAAGGGAAGCAAATATAATTCTGCCACTATACAAAGCCCTAGTACGCCCTCATTTGGAATATGGAGTACAATTTTGGCCACCACTTCATAAAAAAGAAATTTTAGAGCTGGAAAAAGCACAGAGAAGGGCTACAAAACTAATAAGGGGAATGGAGGGGATAAGTTATGAAGAGAGATTAACCAAATTAAACTTATTTTTGCTCGAAAAAAGCCGTCTACGAGGGGATATGATTACCTTATTTAAATACATCCAGGGTCAATATAAGGCTTTGTCAAGTGAACTTTTTGTAGAAAGAGATTTTTAACTGACAAGAGGACACCCTTTGAGGTTAGAGGAAAAAAGATTTCACCTTAAACAAAGAAAAGGGTTATTCACAGTTAGGGTGGTTAAACTGTGGAATTCTCTACCAAAGGAGGTGGTAACAGCGAATTCGATAGACAACTTCAAAAAGGGATTAGATATGATTTTGAATAAAGAGGACATTCAAGGCTATCCTAGATAACTAGCGAAGGAATATTGATCCAGGGAGAAATTTGATCGACAGTTTCTGGGGTCAGGAAGGAATTTTGTTTTTTTCCCCTTATGAGACAATTGGCAAAGTTTCAATGTTTTTTTTTTTCTATTTGCCTTCCTTTGGATCAATTAACAATTAATAATAAATAGTCCACATATTAAAAAGATCAGTAGAGATCTAAAAAGGTTTAACTTGATGGACTAACTCTTTATTCATCCTCCAATACTATACTATTAATAATTATTTAATCAACAAATTAATTAATAACTAATCTGCATATAGCAGATCAGATGAGATCTTAACATGTTGAACTTGATGGACTGAAAGTCTTTTTTCAACCTTAATTCCTATGTAACTATGTAACTGTTCTAAACACCATTGCACTGTTCCCAACATCACTGTACTGTTATGGTTGAAATGTTCTTAACAACATTAGCTATTCTCAACCTCTCTTGACTGTTCTGAACATCACTGTGCTGTTGATAACACCACTGAATTTCTATTTAATATTCTTTTTTGCACTTTATAGAATAATATCCATTAATTATCACTTGCCCTCCTCCAATTTTCCCTCTGGCCTTGTGCTTATAAGTTGTCCTTTTATAAATATGTGACACACATATTTGACCAAATTAATTACAACAAAGGGCTTTGCTTGCGTGTCTTGAGTTGTTTACTAATTTGTTTCTATTGTTTGATCTGCTATATGTTGTAATATTTCCTTTGATTGCTCATATGAATAGAACAATTTGTTCCTCTGGACGGTTTTTAAAAACTTGATCTCAGCAGCCAACAACAGGTGAGGATTTAAGAATAGCCCTGTTTAGATAGGAAAGTGTCACTTACTTGACTAGAGGTGGGATAAGTATATACCCTATATGTGTTGTATTTTCGTACTTACTTATCAGTATTTTTCTTCTAATCGCAAGAATTCCTTATCTATCTATCCATCTATAATCTATATCTGTATCTACCTATCATGTTTCTATGTATCTATAATCGATATCTTTTTGTATCTATCAACAATCTATCATCTATCCATCTCAGCATCTATCTATCTATCCGACTATATTTACTATTGATAGGTTGATGATTAGTTCCCAAGTCCATTCCCATCATGGCCATTTCCTTGTTAGTGTTGTACATATCTGGTAGGTTATGTCATACATTATGACTGATTCTACCACCTCTTGATATAAATAATGGCCTGAGTGCCACTCCTGTGTCATCCTTTGTAGTTTTATTTTCATTGTTTTAGTTCCAAACAAAACCATCTCATTCATCTTGTTGGTTTACCACTACTATGATACCGAATAGTTCATGTCAACATCTTCATAGTGGAGTCGCCATTGAGAAACTGTGAAACGTTCAAAGCAGTTCTGGATGAAGAAACATAGATTTGATGGCACATAAAACCAGTTGGTCAAAAGAGTGTACCCTTTCTATCTACCAGAAAAGCTTTCAATATATCCTTATGTATATATCTGTGTAACAGCTTGGAAGTTCCTTGAGATTTATATCAAATATGTAATGATTTAATGAAAAAGAGCAACAGTCAAGCAAGTGAGAACTAAAATTCACCACTGATAAATATAAAATCATGCACCCATCTCTCAGTGTCATGTTATGCATTTTGGGCCTACATGCACATGCTTCTACTACTGTTAGTTGCTCTTGTATGAAAAGGCCCAAGCACCAATGGCCACCAGCAACTGAAGAAGTCATAGAGTGGGTGAAACCCGTAGAGAGATTGCCACTAGTCTCTGGTAATGCACTTTGTCTAGTAGCATAGCAGAACTTAGAGACGCAGCCATCAACTGAATAAACTAATGATTACCTAAGGCCTGCGGTAACTTTGCTTTGCACAAAACATTGAGAGACAATCAACTGAGAGACAACAGCATATTTTAATATATTACTCTACAGAGAAGCAAAAGCAATCAGTTATTTTTCCCCATGCTGCATTTTTGTTGTTGCTCAGTCATGTCCAAAGCTTTGTGACCCCATGAACCACAGCACACCAGGCACATCTTGCCACATATAACAGTTTAGTCTCTGGTCGTGCTTATCCATACGGTTTTCTTGGATAAGATAGTGAAGTGGGTTGCCAGTTTTAAAGTGGACCATAATTTGACTAATCTCTCTGCTATGACCTGCTCACCTTGGATGACCCTACGTGGTATAACTCACAGGTTCATTGAAGAACACAAGCCCTTCACCACAACAGCCATCCAGAAGGGGATGCTACATCCAGCATTATTTAGATGTTATTATTGTGACCCTTGGCTTCCTCAAGTGTACAGTTTCTTTATATATCACTAGTAACTTGCCTGTCATAAAAGACAGTATCATATAATTTTAGGTTCAATTGTTTGTACTGTCTCTCTCTCTCTCCCGTCTCCCCCAGTCTCTGCCCTGTCTCTCTCCCTCTTCCCCTATGTCTTGTGTCTGTCTATCTCTGATGCTTCTCTCTCCCTCTCCTGTCTCTCTCCCCCTATGTCTTGTGTCTGTCTCTCTATATCTGCTCTCCCTTACTCTCATGTCCCTTGACTCTCTCTCCCGTCTCCCTTCATCTCATGTCTCTCCCTGTCATGTCTCCTTGTCTCTTTCTCTCGTCTGTCTCTCTGCATCCTTTCTCCCTTTCTCTCCTGTCTATCTCTGCTGCCTTTCTCTCTCTATCCTTTCTCTCACATCCGGTGTAATTGCGCACAACAGGAACTTAACCAACCCAGCTTATATCCACCAAAGCACCCTGCAAACCACATGAATAAGTATGTGCCCAGCAAATGTTACTTGACTGTAACAAAGCCCAATGCAGATTCAGCAGTGCTAATCCCAATAAAAGGACTATTATTCCCTCAGAATGAAACATACACATCAATTTATGTAGTTCATGCCGACTACTCTATTAATGCATAGCACATTTTATACACAATCCAGTGTATATGACTGTGTGATCAGATCAGGAGTGCAGACACTCAGTCTCCGATGTATGGGACCCTCCATATGCTCATCATGCTTCCTTATTCACACCTAAGTGTCCACTGACCCCTGGTGCCTACAACCAAGCAATAATACACTTTATTGAACTCCCTGGGGAAAATGTAACATTCCAAATTCTAAACATGCTTGGGTTTCCATCATACATTAATACATTAACATACCAATACACTAATTCCTGCCTGTTAAGGCCACACTACCCTCTATAATACACACACCGCTCTGTGTATATTACACATAATAACTCTGATCACCCCCAACCCACCGGGCACACAATAAGCTGGGAGGACAGTGTTGGGGAAGAGAAATAAGAAAGAATAGCAAAAGTCCAAAAGTTAATCTAGGGCCACCTATATATTTATATACACACACACACATTCCAGTCACATTATTATGATCAACAGCCAATATCCCGAATAACCGGCATGTGCAGAATGGACAGCAGCTATACATTGAGAAAGTGAGTCAATAAGTACACCCAACAGCTAGCAAAGATTGTGTGGTGGAGGATCCAAACAGCAAACATGGCAATTGAGGTGGTACCACAGGTGCTCGATGGGGTTCAGTCCAGGGAATCTGGAGGCCAGGGAAGTACTTGGAAGTCTTCGTCGTGCTACTCCAATAATTCCCAGACATTTTTGTTCATATGACGTGTTGCATTGTCCTGCTGGAAGATCTCATCAGCTTCAGGGAAGTCAGTCAACATATAAGGGTATACTTGATCTGCAAGGATGGATAGATCAGTTTAGAGTGTCTTCCAGGGGTTGACCCATGGCAGAAAACATTCCCTAGACCATAACACTGTCACCACCAGCTTGTGTTCTTCCAACAACAACGGTTGCAGAGTGTTTGTTCTCAAAAGTTTTGTAAGTGACATACCAATGTCCATCCAGTCAATGGAGCAGAAAATGTGACTCATCAGAGAAGGCAACACTTTGCCAATCAGAAGAGGCTACTTCTGACAATGAATCCTCATCAGCATGGGTGCAGTGGCCAGCCGTTTGTTTTAGAGTCCCATATGCAACAGGGTTTGCTGTACTGTCATATTAGACACAAGTCTGGTAGCCCCATGGTTCGTTTGGATGGTGAGTTGCTGACATGTAGCATGTCGGTTAGCCCTAACACACCTTCGCACCCAATGTTCATCTCTGACATCAATGGCACGTGGTGCTCCTCGGTTTCCACAACGTTTATTGCAATGGTGCCATTTGTCCAGTCACGGTACACTTTAACCACAGCAGCACGCAAACAGTTCACAACCTGCGCTGTTTCAGAAAAATTACTGCCACCCTTGACCCGAAAGCCACATATCATCCCATTTTCAAAGTTGGATAAATTTCATATTTTACCCATGACAGCATAGCCCATAAGGTAGGAGTAACACATACTGTGTTTTAAAACTGGGAGCTTATTTCTATACACAGGTCTCCTACCTTCATACATGCTTACAATAGCATTATTTTAATTGGTTTTAGTACCATTGAGTAAGGTCCTGGAAGGACCGAAGCGCGGTTGGTTGGCTACACTTTTGTATGCAGCATAATCTGCCTTCTACCATCTATTATTATACTCATTCATTACTGTAGAAATTGTATCCCATCTATTTTTGCATGGATTTTTTACCACATTGCTGATGTATAGAGGATTTTTTTACCAGACGGTCACTTACATAGAGGACTTCCTGTTCTGTCATATAGCTGCCTATATATCTCATATGCATGAGGACTGAGCATGCAAGTGAAATATCATGATATTTATCTTGGATTTTTTGTATATTTATTCAGACTTTTATACATGTGTGCACAATAAATATCTTATTGATCTACACCATTGGGACCTTTGCGCTTTCTTCCCCCCCTGCATCTCCTTGTTTTATCTATGAGCATAATTGAATAGTGCTCTTTTAAGAAAGCTGCAGGCCCCTGTGTATGAAGACTTTCCTTAGGAGTGATACATCTACTCCTCCTAAGATTTAAAGGCCCTCATCCTTTCATCTGAAAAAGGACCATTTGGACTATATCCATTCGGGACATTGCACCTATCAGAGACATCAAAGGAAAGTTAGATACCCACTATTCTTTGAACTTTGTGCATGTGTTGAATTTGACAGACTATGTTTGATACCTATCACAATTTATGGTGATATATTATAGACCTATTTCTACATATTATATATTTGTCCTCTTTGCATGCGTGTATTACAATTGGTGTGACTATTTATAAAGGCCTATTGCATTTTTCACATTGTATCACGGTATATATCATCATATCATTTTGGTTGTTCTTTAGCACTTCAGAGCAGTGGGTTCTTCTTAGAACTCACATATAATCTATGACAACGATGGTGGATATATTCATAGAATGCCTACTTCACTTTAAATACCTACCTCACGACATGTGCAGTATTTCATTGGCTACGCGCTGCTGGCGCCAAAGTGTACATAATAAATCATAATAATGTGAGCCGAATGTTAGTGTGTGTATATATATATATAAATATATATATTTTTTTTTATAAACAAGTGCTGTTTTCATTGAACTGCTGTAGTCAATTATTATGGGCCCTAGAAAAGGAGAGTAAAAGAGCCTGAGGTCCTATATATGTAATTTATTCATAAAACACTTGATTTTTAAGCCATGGAAATTATATTTATTTATATATGTACTTTTCATTTGCTGTGTTACTAATCTGTACCCACGCACTATTACCATAAAATGTCACAAATATAAACAAGGTTCTGCCAAGAAATGTAACCACAGAATTAAGGTGGGGTGAGGTGACAATGTCTATTATTTGTGTGAGCTAAATATATATCAACACACTGTCAGATCCTTATACAAGTGGCAGGAGATGGTCTAACCAGCTAATCACATTATGAGGCTCTGTACAATGGGATATTATGAGCACATACCTACTGTGACTATTATTATCCTTTATTTGTAACGTAACAACATATGCCGTAGTGCTATACAGGGGTTAGGTACAAGTATAAACAATTTCCCCACAATGAAAATAATGGAAGACCCTGTATTTGAGCTTTCAATCAGATATAGACAGTGCTTTCCCTAAAGCACCTCACAAAATTGAAAACCTGCAAACTTACATTCTAAAGACTATCTATAATTATAGAAAGAGACCAGACATATCAGATATAGCAGGTTCCCACAGCAAACTTCCATAATGAACTGGTAGTCACAATGTATAGCAAATAGATAGTCTTTTAGAAACTGTCCCAAGAGACTATTCATATATCTATCTGTCCATTCATCTGTCCATCTATCTGTCTGGCCAGCTATCAATCCATCTACCTTTCTGTCAGTCCAACTGTCCATTCATCTGTCTAACTATCCATCTAACTGTACATCTGTCTGCCTATATTTGTTAATTTTTTCTCCCCCCTCTCCACACCTCTCTTTCTTCCTTTCGCCCATCTCTCTATGCTTTCTATCTCTCTCTCCTGCACTCTCTGCCATCTCCTCTTTCTTTCCTCTCTCTTCAATCTCCATTTATTTTCTTATCTCTCTCACTCTCCCTCTATCTCTGCTATGTGTCCCTCCTCTCTCTCTCTCTCTCTACACTCTCTTTCTTTCTTTTCCTCTTAACTTTCTCCTCCCTCTCTCCTCACATCTTCTCTGCTCCTACTTTCTCTCTCTCTTTATCTGAGCCTGTCCTGATAATCTGCAGTCCGGAGGTCATCCTATATTAGATAGACACCAGCACTGTCTAAGCCTCTCGTGATAATGTGCAGGTAGGAGGTCACCCTATATTAGATAGACACTAGCACTGTCTGATTCTGTCCGGATAATATGCAGTGAATATGCAGTGACACCCAGCACTGCATGAACCTGACATTAAAACAATGCAGTCATGTCGCCCTTCATTACCGGCACTGTCTGATTCTGTCCTTATAATGTGCACTCAGGAGGTCACCCTACATTAGATAGACACCAGCACTATAATAAATACCGGTACGGTCTGATCCTGGCCTCATAATGTGTAGTCAGTAGGTCATCTTACATTACACAGAAATTAAGATCTAGGAGAATAGTTAAGGAGTGTTGCCTAACAAGGTATAATCATTCTAATAACAGAGTACAATAGCACATTTATCCCTCCTCACCACAAATATCTTGTGTCCCATATTCCTCTTTTTCATTTTATCGCTCCGTTTCATGTTCTAATGAAACCAGTGCCCCACCTTGAAACTCTTGGGAGTGGACATCCCCCAACCTCACCTTAACCACCCTACAAATCTTGATAATTCAACAAGGATCTTATAAAATTCTTGGCAACAATCCCCACCCCGTGAGGTTCTGGGAACCATATAAAAGGATTTGTCGTGGGTTCAAAGTCACAATCGATCGCCCAACATAGAAGAGGTTTGGGGTCAGGATTTTCCACCCCACCAGGCTTCCAGGATGGTTTCCTATCTGCTGTTGTGTGCTTTGGCCATTTTTGGTGTACAAATCGGTATGTATTCATATATTTGTAAGGTATAGGACATTCATATTGCGTGTTTCTCAATTTATAGGATGGAACCTCTCCTTTAAAACAAGTTTATTTTATTTGACTTGTATAGGGTCTTAATCTATGTAATGTAAAATCTCCATTATACTACTGGACTTTTTTCAACATATTCGTTATTATTTTAGGTATGGTAGAGTTGTTATAATTTGTGTATTTTAACATAAAAAAGTCTACTTTAACTAAATTAAAAATCTTAAATAATAAACATGTACAATACATGAACTTGTATCATTCTTATAATTAAAAAACATATAATATTATTATTTGTAGTAATATTATAAAACTGCAATATATAAATGTGTAAAATGTTAAACTGTACTAAATTTTATTTTACACCCTAAAATTAAAAAAATGGTATACCCTGATAACTGTATATATTTTGTAAATACTTTTTTGTGTTTAGGTTATAAGATTTTTATATGGTCTGTGTTTAAGCTTATAGGATGGGACCTCTCTTGTATAATCTGTTTTATATTAGAGGTCTTTTCAATAACCTTTATTATTTTAAGTAACTAACGAGTAACCCAAACAATCACATATTAATATATTTACATATTAATATATTTATTTATTGTAAATATGTGATTGTTTGGAATACCTGTTAGCTATTTAAAATATAATAAAGTTTTATACTATCACTAGATTAGATTATTATAGTTTCTAAAAAATAAAAAAAGAATGATATAAGATCATATATTGTACTTATTTCTTATTCCTCATAAGTATTTAATTTAATTTTATTTAAAAATAAACTTATTGTATATGGTTTCATGTTACAATATACACATTAAAACAACAGACATTAATATATTTATTGTTTCAATGTGTGTATTGTAACATGAAACCATATACATATTGTATTATTTATTTTTAATTAGATATGTATGATGAATAAGAAATAAGTACAAAATATGAACTTATATAATTATTTTTTTCATAAACTATAATAGTCTTATCTAGTAATACTAAAAAACGTTATTACATACATATTTAAAAATCTTAAAACTACACCGACAAATTCAGCTAATAAGAGGGACTGCCTATAGAAATTTTACTTTTAATATGCATTATTTCATGTTTTTGCAAAACAATTTCTAGTGGATTAGTATACTTGCTGTATTAAAGTAAATTATTCTTTTTCCGATATATCTGATATACCCTTTATTTATTAAAGCTACAGATTCATTAGGAAATAATTTATTTGTAACATTTCATTTATAGGTATAAAGTGACACAGAAGAGGTTCATCATTTGTTATAGCTATGAACAAGCACTTTATCAATGTAATATTATTTAAAAAAATGCATTTAAAAAATTTAAGAATCAGTACAAATATATAGTACTTTTTATGGTCTGTATTTAGTTTATGCCACAGGACTTGTTTTAACATGTTCTTTATTACTTTAAGCAATTAAAAACTAACAACCATTTACAATAAATAAAATATTTAATGAAAGATGACACTTGTAACCGTTTTGATTTTTTAAATTAAAAACTAAATTAAAAAGAAGTAACAAAATCAGTAAAATATGTATAATAAATAAATATAATAATTTAAAAAATGTCTCCAGCAAGGTGGCACAGTGACACAGACAGGAAAAAGCTTTTATAATTACATGACATATTTAATCTCATATTATTGTTATCATCTCATAGGAGAATCTCAGAATTTAAAGGAGTGTTATAACTGCAACGCAAGGTTATTTGGTGGCTGCTATTTCACGAATAGTTACAGCGTTGTGTGCGCAGATGACACTCAACAATGTGGCAATATGACTTTCACAACAGGTACGTTTAAGATGAGATCTATAGAAGTGTATGGGGGCAGAGGGTGTATGTAAGAGGGGATCTATAGACATGTATGGGGGCTGAAGGTGTATGTAAGAGGGGATCTATAGAAGTGTATGGGGGCAGAGGGTGTATGTAAGAGGGGATCTATAGACATGTATGGGGGCAGAAGGTGTATGTAAGAGGGGATCTATAGAAGTGTATGGGGGCAGAGGGTGTATGTAAGAGGGGATCTATAGACATGTATGGGGGCTGAAGGTGTATGTAAGAGGGGATCTATAGAAGTGTATGGGGGCAGAGGGTGTATGTAAGAGGGGATCTATAGACATGTATGGGGGCTGAAGGTGTATGTAAGAGGGGATCTATAGAAGTGTATGGGGGCAGAGGGTGTATGTAAGAGGGGATCTATAGAAGTGTATGGGGGCAGAGGGTGTATGTAAGAGGGGATCTATAGACATGTATGGGGGCTGAAGGTGTATGTAAGAGGGGATCTATAGAAGTGTATGGGGGCAGAGGGTGTATGTAAGAGGGGATCTATAGACATGTATGGGGGCTGAAGGTGTAAGTAAGAGGGGATCTATAGAAGTGTATGGGGGCAGAGGGTGTATGTAAGAGGGGATCTATAGACATGTATGGGGGCTGAAGGTATATGTAAGAGGGGATCTATAGAAGTGTATGGGGGCAGAGGGTGTATGTAAGAGGGGATCTATAGACATGTATGGGGGCTGAAGGTGTAAGTAAGAGGGGATCTATAGAAGTGTATGGGGGCAGAGGGTATGTGTAAGAGGGGATCCTATAAAAGTGTATAGTGGCAGAGGGGATCTATAGAAGTGTATGGGGGCAGAGGGTGTATGTAAGAGGGGATCTATAGACATGTATGGGGGCTGAAGGTGTATGTAAGAGGGGATCTATAGAAGTGTATGGGGGCAGAGGGTGTATGTAAGAGGGGATCTATAGAAGTGTATGGGGGCAGAGGGTGTATGTAAGAGGGGATCTATAGACATGTATGGGGGCTGAAGGTGTATGTAAGAGGGGATCTATAGAAGTGTATGGGGGCTGAGGGTGTATGTAAGAGGGGATCTATAGACATGTATGGGGGCTGAAGGTGTATGTAAGAGGGGATCTATAGAAGTGTATGGGGGCAGAGGGTGTATGTAAGAGGGGATCTATAGACATGTATGGGGGCTGAAGGTATATGTAAGAGGGGATCTATAGAAGTGTATGGGGGCAGAGGGTGTATGTAAGAGGGGATCTATAGACATGTATGGGGGCTGAAGGTGTAAGTAAGAGGGGATCTATAGAAGTGTATGGGGGCAGAGGGTGTATGTAAGAGGGGATCTATAGACATGTATGGGGGCTGAAGGTGTATGTAAGAGGGGATCTATAGAAGTGTATGGGGGCAGAGGGTGTATGTAAGAGGGGATCTATAGACATGTATGGGGGCTGAAGGTGTAAGTAAGAGGGGATCTATAGAAGTGTATGGGGGCAGAGGGTGTATGTAAGAGGGGATCTATAGACATGTATGGGGGCTGAAGGTATATGTAAGAGGGGATCTATAGAAGTGTATGGGGGCAGAGGGTGTATGTAAGAGGGGATCTATAGACATGTATGGGGGCTGAAGGTGTAAGTAAGAGGGGATCTATAGAAGTGTATGGGGGCAGAGGGTATGTGTAAGAGGGGATCCTATAAAAGTGTATAGTGGCAGAGGGGATCTATAGAAGTGTATGGGGGCAGAGGGTGTATGTAAGAGGGGATCTATAGACATGTATGGGGGCTGAAGGTGTATGTAAGAGGGGATCTATAGAAGTGTATGGGGGCAGAGGGTGTATGTAAGAGGGGATCTATAGAAGTGTATGGGGGCAGAGGGTGTATGTAAGAGGGGATCTATAGACATGTATGGGGGCTGAAGGTGTATGTAAGAGGGGATCTATAGAAGTGTATGGGGGCAGAGGGTGTATGTAAGAGGGGATCTATAGACATGTATGGGGGCTGAAGGTGTAAGTAAGAGGGGATCTATAGAAGTGTATGGGGGCAGAGGGTGTATGTAAGAGGGGATCTATAGACATGTATGGGGGCTGAAGGTATATGTAAGAGGGGATCTATAGAAGTGTATGGGGGCAGAGGGTGTATGTAAGAGGGGATCTATAGACATGTATGGGGGCTGAAGGTGTAAGTAAGAGGGGATCTATAGAAGTGTATGGGGGCAGAGGGTATGTGTAAGAGGGGATCCTATAAAAGTGTATAGTGGCAGAGGGGATCTATAGAAGTGTATGGGGGCAGAGGGTGTATGTAAGAGGGGATCTATAGACATGTATGGGGGCTGAAGGTGTATGTAAGAGGGGATCTATAGAAGTGTATGGGGGCAGAGGGTGTATGTAAGAGGGGATCTATAGACATGTATGGGGGCTGAAGGTGTATGTAAGAGGGGATCTATAGAAGTGTATGGGGCAGAGGGAATGTGTAAGAGGGCATTCTATAGAAGTGTATGAGCGCACAGGGCATTTTATAGAAGTGTATGGGGCAGAGAGTGTGGGTAAGAGGGGACTCTATAAAAGTCTATGGGGCAGAGGGTGTGTGTAAGCGGGGATCCTATAGAAGTGTATTGGGAAGATGAATCTATACAAGTGTATAGTGAGAGCTGCTGTGTGTAAGAGGATTCTATAGAAGTGTATAGGGGCAGAAAGTGTGTGTAAGAGGGCATTCCATAGAAATGTATGGGGGCAGAGTGTATGTGTAAGAGGAATCTATAGAAGTGTAGGAGGGCAGAGGGTATGTGTATGACGAGATCCTATAGAAATATATTGGGGCAGAGGCTGTGTGTAAGAGGATTCTACAGATGTTTATGGGAGCAGCTCTGTCTAAGACGGAATCCAATAAAGTGTGTAAAATGGTATATGTTAGAGTAATCCTATAGTGTATGAGGGCAGCTAGTGTATGTGACAGGGGATCCTTTAGAAGTGTATGGAGGCAGCTGGTGTATGTAATAGGATCCTATAGAAGTGTATGGGGCAGCAGGTGAGTGTAAAGTGGGTCCTATAGAAGTGTGTGGGGCAGTTGATGTGTGTAAGCAGATCATTTTGAAATGTATGGGGCAGCTGATGTGTTTAAGAGAAGATCCCATAGAAGTGTATGGAGACAGTTGGTGTGTGTAAAAGGAAAATCCTATAGAAGTGCATAGAACAGCTGGTCATATCAGACAGGGATCCTATAGAAGTGTATGGAACCACCAGGTGTCTAACCTTTTTTCTCCCTTCTTTAGGGGCCAGTACATTTTTTACGAGATATGGCTGTTTTACAGCTGACAATTGCAACAAAACCAATGTAGTGGGTGCTGGAGCGTTCCGATTCCTGACCTACAATTCTACCTGCTGTTCAACTAGTTTCTGCAATGGGGCGTTCGCTGCTAACGCCCCGCACCTCGTTATTTTGGCAACTCTGTGCTCTGTTATCTTATATGTTGTATCTTGAAAACGTCAACCTCAAAACTGTTCTGAATTGTATATATACATTTATACATACTTTTTAGCTCGATTTAAAACTAATTTCATCCTCCCAGTGTTTGACAGTTTAATTTGACACAACCAGAAATTATAAACACGGATGTACAGATACATACGGCATAATAACTGTGCTCTTGATCAACTAAGCATATACTCACGCAATACTGGAAGTATATTTT
>CM050170.1:59182341-59194841 GCA_027410445.1 Discoglossus pictus
AAAACGGTAAGAGTTTAATTCACTTTTGTATTTTTTAATACATGCTACGTGCACATTTCCTGTAAGTTTTTTTTTAAAAAAACGTTTATCATGTAAATTAAAACTTCAACTTATTCTAGAAACTACAGTTTATCTTACCTCATTATATTCAAAGATATTATACATATATCCTGAATACACTACCTGTACCGACAAACATTCACTTCAGACAACTGTAGTTTTATCCAAAACTAGTATAAAATAAAACATGTCCTATAAAATAACTTTAGAAACTAACTTCGTGTAATTTCAGCCATTGCGACCGTTTCGAACTTTAGTTTTGAATGCAATCAAGATGGCGGCCAAGCACCTGCTCAAAGTTGAGGTAATTGCCATGGTAGCAATAAAAAAAAAAAAAAAAAAAAAGGCGCGCCTGGCTGCTCTTATCCAATCACAACGCGTCGGAGTTTCTTTATCCTATCGGCCACGCGCTTTCTTCTGAACCAAATAATGGAAAGTGGCCGTGCCGTTGTTTAGCAACATTCACGTCTCTTCGTACAGAATACGCCCAGCTGTCATTGTGTCTCCGCCCCTTTTGTGGCTTCCCTTGCGCTGATTGGTGCAGAGCTCTGACAGTAAAGTCACAGCGCTTGTTTTCCTTCACCCCCTTTCTTTTCCTGTCACGACTATCCCCGCCTTTTTTGTGGTTGCTCGCCTGCTGATTGGTTGATGGTGCTGTCACAGACGTTTCCGCGCCCGTTCTGCGCCACACAGCGTCCAAGGAGCGCGCAAGATGGCGGCCGCCGGAGGCCCCGCGAGAGATAGCGTTCTGAGGAGATGTGTGAGGGGCCTGGGGATGCTGTACTTGTGTGTGAGAGGGCCCAGGTTATACCGGGTGTACAGAGAGAGGGGAGCGGCCCGGAGGAGAGAGAGAGGCGGGGAAGAGCAGGAGGAGGAAGCTGAAGCTGTATGGGTGAGATATATACATGCACTCAATATTTACAATGTAATAGGGTAAGAGACTGCATGGGTGATATCAGTGGTGCAGCAGGTGCAAAGCACCATGGCCTACAACAGGTTAGGCGTCCTTTGCTATTTGTTGTTGGTCAGTCATGTCTGACTCTCTGTGACCCTATGGGGTAATGTCTCTGGTTATGCTTATGCATATGATTTGCCACAATTTGTCTTACCTCTCTGCTATGACCTGCCCATCTTGGATGATCCTCCATGGTTTAGCTCACAGCTTAATTGAGGTACACAAGCCCCTTCACCACAACAAGGTAGCGATCCAGATGTGGGGTGCCGTGGTACTCATTGTTAATTGGTTCCAGACGGCACGATGAGTACAAAGTTCCTATAAGGAATAATTTCAACTGACTCCTACAGGCAACAGCACGCGCAACGATTACTGAGAAAGTGTTGTTTCAAAGCAGTTTTTTGATCCAAAACCTTAAACCTAAACAGACATACTTAAAAAAAAAAACTATAATTACAGTAAATAACAGAATTTACCTTCACTTTAACTGTACAGAGAGGACTTGAGGGCCCAATGGGATGGTGGCGGAGAAGGAAGAGAAAGTTTATTGATGGGAAGTGTGGTTCTTGTAAGCACAGGCTGCACATTGGACTCTTCCAGGCACGGGCTGCAGGCCCACTGGGCTCTTCCAGGCACGGGCTGCAGGCCCACTGGGCTCTTCCAGGCACGGGCTGCAGGCCCACTGGGCTCTTCCAGGCACGGGCTGCAGGCCCACTGGGCTCTTCCAGGCACGGGCTGCAGGCCCACTGGGCTCTTCCAGGCACGGGCTGCAGGCGCAGGCTTGGGAAACACACACAAGGTTGTTAAAGGGGCCGGTCACAGAAAGTTGGTTTCCTTTTTTAAAGAACATTTTAAAACTGCTTCTACATTGTACTAGCAGATTTTCTCTCCCATAAATCATTTGTGAAATATTTAGAATTGCTTTTGTGACTCCTGTCCAGGTCAGAGTATATAAGGGTGCCGGAGAACATTGTAGGCCTTTATTTTGTCTAATGCCAAGACAGACAAGCAGACTGTCATTCTAATTAGCACATCAAAGCAACTACTTAATGTGCACAAGCCTCTCATTTGCATATCAATGAAGCAGCAACAGCATGGAATTTCTCAGGATTGATTTTCTTTAGAGATAAATGGATAACCCAACATATAGCCAGGTTAAACCGAAATGAATTTGGGGTGAAAGGATTCTCTTTAACACTTCTACTTAGGTTATTAAAAACTATCACAACTATAATATATATATATATATATATATATATATATATATATATTTACATTTTTGTCTGATACAGTAGTTTTCATATAAATAATTTGTGTGATATCTTGGGGCGATAGATATTTCTGTACACACCTAGGGAGTGTCCGTGTGACTGGTACTCGCATACTCCCTGTAGGTGGTAATTAGACACTACACGTGTATTTAATACTATAGTTCATACTAATTACATTGCGCTCCTTTATTATCTGTTTATAGGAGTCGTTCTACCAGCCGCGGGCCCTGGAGAAGCACACAGACAGTGTCCTGGCATGGGTATGTGCCCTCTATCTTTACCTTGTGACATCTTTGAGACCATGCATTGCGTGCTCATTTGCATGTCTCTTTCCCAGAGTGCAGTGCAATAACTATTTCTTGGCATTCTGAGTATTTTTAACTTATTTTAGGACACACACAAATGTACTATGTATTGTGTTCTGTACAGTGGGGGCTTCTATTGCTCTTTTGCCCACCATATTATAAAATATGTTGTAGTTAATAGATTTCCCAGAATCCCTAGTAATTGTCTTCTCTTCCCCTACAGGTTTCTGTATTATGGACCATTTCATACTATTCCTCCCCTCTCGGCGTCTTTTACTTGTACAGAAAAGGTACTCATTACTAGTCTACGCTGCGCCTAGTTCAGTCATCTATGTAAGCGATGGGAAAGTGTTTTCCTTTTTATGAGTGGATTTAGTCTGTTGCTTCCCTGCCCTGGTATAATATGTATAATGAACATCAACAGCTGGTGGCACTAATTGGAACCAGCTGTCCAGGCTGAGTAATGTAGTATTACACATTGAGTATATTAGATGTCCTTTCGGCTTACACAAGTTTAAATCCTGTAGAGCTTAAACTTTGGACTTAACCCACATTTGCCGGTCCAGTCACTTAACCATGATCACAACTAGTATTACCACTATTATTTTTAATATTAATAATAATAATATATATATATATATATATATATATATATATATATATTTTTTTTTTTTTTTTGTTACAAAATATAAATTGTAAGATTGTGGTAGGTGATTGGCCATTACTTTCTGCAAATATCAGATAGCTTGAACTGGAAAACTGTTATAATGGGGGAGGGGGGGGGTTAAAAAGGTTTTGTCTTGTAAAGGGGGCGGTGGTAACAAGTTTGGGAACCTATGATGTAGAGCAATCTAAATAAAGTAAGACATGTCTGAAAATCCCTTTTAACCCTTTAGAAGAATATCCTGAGCCTATCATATATTATCACTTGACTTTAATTATTATTTGTATTGCAGGATATATGAGCATGTCCAGGCTGGTACCTCTAGGACAGTACGGGATGACACTGCTGTTTCTGCTGGCAGGAGTGGCGTATCTGAGAGGTGAACAATACTATTCCATAATAATAATAATAATTTGAAATAATAAATTAAAATATAATACATTAAAACATTAACAATTATAGTTACATTTTTTTTTTAATTTGTACTTTTTATGTTAATCATTATATTTTATTTCATTTATTTTTAATTATTATTATTATTATTATCTGTTATTTGTAATGCAAGGGTGCAAAGAAAAACATGGCAAGACAAAAGAAAAAGGTTCCTGTTTTAATAGATTTATTATTTTAATAGATTTATTATTTTTATATTACTTTAATTTTTAAATATTATTTTTAATTTTATTTAAATTGTACTTTTTAGTTATTTATTTAGATTTTATTTTTTTAGTAGATTATACTTTTTTTAATCACTTTTATTATTAACTTTTTTCTTATTTGAATAATATATTTCTTATTTTAATATATTGTTATCACTTTTATAAAGTTTGACTATTAAAGAGCTCTTGGTTGACAGTAAGTGCACTGAAAATTGCTTTAATACCTCAGAAATGTATTTACCTTGAGTCTTAGCAGGAGTCGATCTGAACTGCATAGTAGATCTGGGGAAAAGCTTTCTTGAAGGAACCATACATGGCAAGCTCTCTCTAAGGGTCACACTGAAGACTCTGACTCAGTCTCTTCTTCTGCATAATGACACAGACCGCAGAGGGCCAGTGGGCAGATTGGAGATTGTTTGACTCCTTCAAGGAGCTGCAAATATTGATTGACCTATTTTTTCTCCTTGCAGGGCTGGGCAGATGGTGCAACCCTCAGTATATTCAGTTTATTAGCATTTTAGAGCGAACAAAGATCGAAAACACAGATGAGAACAAGGTGAGAAGATCTAATGGGTGCATAAAACTGCAGCTCGCTGTGTATACATGTCTTGTAAGAAGTGTACATCTGCTGTATGTTTTATGAGAGCCGTGTATGTATGTTTGTCATCGCCTCTACCCATGCTATAAATAAATGTCATTCAAGAGCTAGCTCTGTATTTACATACTATAAGGTAGACCTGCTTTATGTACATATTACATTATTGCTCTGACCTGCATAGGCAGGAACCAAAATAATGATGCTAAATTGCTTTTATGGCACCCAAGAGTTTGTCACTACTCGCACTAATCCTTGTGCCGTTCTGTTTCCAAACAGAAGAGACTCTCCAATTACAACTTTGATTTCCGCAGTTGGCCTGTGGATTTCTATGTTGATGAAACCAGCAGGTATTATTATTATTATTATTATTATTATTATTATTTATAAAGTGTCTACATGTTGTGTTGGACTGATACAGAGGGTACAGTGAATACTTGAGCGAAACATGGTACAGCAGGTGTTCTATATATTTATTTGTAAAGTGCCAACATATTCCGTAGAGCTATACATGTGTTACAATCAAGGCAAAACCAATACCGTATTAACATGTTGTAAAAGATGGAGGGCCCTGTCTTTGAGCTTAGGATACTGTGTCCAAAAAGCTTCCCCAAAGTGCTGTGCGAGATTGAAAACTTAAAATCTAAAGAGTTTGAGTGAGGTACAGCAGAGTGAAAATAAGTTGTGTAAGTTAAGGTGGAGGATGATAGGCTTTTTTAAACAGATGTACGTTTAGTAAGGATTTGAGGCAGAGAGATAGTCTGGTGGAGTGAGACAAGGGGTTCCAAAGAATAGGGGCAGCACAAGAAAAGTCCTGAAGGTGGCAGTGAGTGAAGGTGATAAGAGAGGAGGAGAGCAGCAGGTAGTTAGCAGAACGAAGAGGGCGGGTGGGGGAGTATTTGGAGAGAAGAGCAGAGATATAAGGGAGTTCATTGTTGTTGACTGCCTTGTAAGTTAGGGTCATGATTTAAAATTTTATTCTGGAGGGAACAGGAAGCGAGGTGAGTTATTGTCAAAGAGGTTCAGCAGATACTGAGCGATGAGTGTGGAAGATGAGTCTAGCGGAGGCGTTTATTATGGATTGAAGTGGGGATAGATGGGTGGTGGGCAGGCCAGCAAGAAGTGAGTTGCAGTAGTCAACACAAGAGATTACCCTTAGGACAATCTAAGTTTGCTCTCAGGTTGAGCCACTTTGATGTTGTTTTTATTTTGTCTTTAAACAAAGCTATATGACATGGTTTCCTGTGGTTAACCCAAAACGCTTTAGACTGTGTTGCCTAGTCTTCAACTTTTCTATGCAACTTTTTTTTGTGTTCACTTGTCCCATTTACACAGGATACATTTCTGTTGGATTTCAGGCTGGTCCCATCCAAACAGTTAGAGAGATATATATACACACTTTGAAGTGTCATGAGCCCCCTTTAGACCTGGGTCTTGTCATGGTAGGATAGTAGAATAGCAATAAACTATTTGCAAATTTGATTTTTTTTATTTTAATGTCATTAGTTAATAGAAAACTGGTTTTAATTTAACATTTTGGCTGCCGCTCAACTCGATCCTTCCCCCAGACTAATTTTATCAGTACCTGATTAGCTCATGATTGATTGCTGGCTCCCTACATTAATGGGTTCCCTCTGCACATTGGTGCTGACGTGTCGAGTTCTGAAGAGCATTCTGTAAAAATGCCTCCGAATCCATATGTAAAAGAACCCTAGTGATGAGAAAATTTAGAGTTGTTATTTTCGTTACTATGTAACCTTTTTTGTCACAACCCATAGATGAGGGGGACCAGGTACACCCATAACTCGCCTGCTGCGTGGTGAGAATATGTGTTTTTATCTGAGCACCCAGCATGCCAGGTCAGGGACATCATTCATGGAGAAACAGAATAGCAAGCTCACCCAAAGGTTTCTAACTTATTGAAAATAATAAGACTCTTTTTCTATCCTTTTATTTAAGATTAGAAGAAGCACACACCATTCTATTAGTGTATCCGACAGAGACTAACTTTATTCTTTTTACATAGATATTTTCAACGGCAGAAAAAGTCCCACCTCCACATTCCTCCCTCCTGAGATATAATTGATCTGGTGTTTCTCAGTAGGTCAGGGTTTGTTCGGTGTCTCCCGGCCTCCAGACCTGATCTGTTTTTGTGGTCCACCTGTTAGAATTGCATTGGGGCAATAAACTCCCAGGTCTGGTTTTACAATATTTTTGTTTTATGTGCCACTTGAGGAGGGAAACTTCCAAGATGTTTGTAACCAGCATGACTTACCACTTATACATAAAGGGAAAAACAACCTTTCACTATCCTCAAAACACATTGCATGACCATTTTAATAGACTCCCGGGCTGTGACTGTTCGGTCTTGGGGCATAAAATGTCCTTGCTTGTAAGGTTCAGGGAAGTCCCACCCTTGCCCCCAAAAGTCATCATGACAGCTGGTCCCTCCTTTTGAAGTGCAGCTTCCCGGTGAGCATCTTTATCCGATGTTCTCCGGCATGCTGCTGCTTAGAGATACAATCCCAGGGGAAGCACAGCTTCTCAGTATGGCCCCCATTTTCCTGCGGCCTTCAGGAGAAACAAGTAGTGGGGGTGCTGGAAATAGGGGCGCCACTAGGATGCTATTTGTAATCCAAGGAACATGATGCATCCAGGCTAGCAGGCATCCTGAAGGCTCAAATAACTGTTGTTGTTCTTCATTCCTTCAGTCGTGTATGACTCTCAGTGACCATATGGACGCAGCGCCCTGTCACATTTGTCTGTTGTACTGATCCATATGGCTTTATTGGCAAACTGGAGTGGGTTGACAATTCCTTCTCCTGGGGGGGGGGGGGCACAATTTGTCTGACCTCTCTGCTATGCCCTGCCCATCTTGGGTGACCCATCCTACATGGTATAGTTCACAGTTTCATTGAGATACACAAACCTCTTCACCACAACAAGGTAACAATCCCGAAGGGGCAAATAGCTGTACAAGCCTCCCAATCCCGATCAGTAACCCAATTTGGCCTGCTGAAAGAGCAGGGTCTCTCAAATCCATTTGGGCAAATGTGGAAAACCGTTCCGGGCCTGATACTGAGTGTGCAGGGCAGATCTATGACATTATTCCCTTGTTAAAATTCCAGGAGAGAAATCAATGCAGTGGGTGACCGATATGCCAGCACAAACCCCACAGTCCAGGGCAAATGCCGACCCTGGCTAGAAGCATAATCGTATTCCATTGCAGCAAAACCAAACCATAATCCCCAGTAGGTGCATCTGCTGGCTGGCATCAGAGATCTGAGCCTTGGCTGTAGCTTCTTTCCCCCTCAATTGAAATATAGACCGGGCATTGCACTCCCCTCCTGTGACTTTTGGGGGCCTAGACTGTCATGACACTTGTTTTTATTAACTTAAATTTCACATATTCATATGCTTAATGATACAATGTGGAATCTGTATGTATAGCTAGCCCACATTTTGAGTGACCTACTTCTGTCTTGTATAGTTACTCATTTTGTGTTGGTCCTTGATGTGCGGCGTTATGGGTGTGCTATCAAGATTAATAACCTTATCTCTTTTTTTTTTTTTTTTTGTAATGCAGTAAGGATCACCCAATGACAGGACCCCGAGGGGGTGTGTCTCTCCTGAAACCTGAGCCCCGCACACGAGGAACAGCAGACAACTTCTTGCAGAAGGCCCAGAAACTTCCCTGTCAGATCACCAGGTAATTGGACAATACTATTGTACTATGTATATATCTGTGGGGCTGTCCGGAACGCTTATGATGATGATGGTCACTCACTTGCGGCCCATAGGGCTGCAACTGCGAGCTTCAGGAAGCGAGGCGAGCCGTTGACGCAGAACTTAGGCTGCGTTGTTTGCGGGCCACGGGGCCGCAACTGCGAGTTTCGCGGGACTTGGGCTGCAATGAGCGCCAAAGCCGTGCATTGCACTGCGAGCCTCGCAAAGCGAGGCAAGAAGTTTAAGCACGCAGGACTTACTAACCGTAGGACTTGGGACATTGTGCGCCTCTCAAAAATCCGACTTTAACGGCCAAACCAGGCAACTGAAAACACCTAAAATAAACAACAAATATGCCTCAATTCACTTACACACACACACAGCATAGTGTGAGAGGCAGGGAGTCTGTGAGTGAGGTTGTAAGTTAATCCGAGGCATATTTTGTCTCACTCTTAACGATCGAAAATCGCCGAAGCAGTATTAAAAAGGGCGGGCCAAAAAACATAAAAATTCTGAAACAAGATGAAAACGAGGCTCAGCAAGGCCAGGCACGCAGAACTTAGAAAATACGCAACGCAAAACACAGTAACACACCAACAGTGCCAGGCAAGCGGGACTTAAAAAATAAAACAAACGGCAGTCACAGCGCGCCACGCAAACATTCAGCAGACACAGAGGAGAAAGACACAGGAAAGGGACAGGGGGGAGATGGTGGAAAGAGACGCATGCTATTTCCAAACACTAAAGTTGCCGGGGCCTGTAATGGGAGGAGAGGCTCACAATGAGCACCAAAGCGCTCCGCTCTGGGCTCATGATGAGCGCCGAAGGTGCTCAGAGGGGGCAGAACATCTCATTGTGTGGCAATCAGCATTGTCAGGCTTTAAATTTTATTGCCGTCGTTTTTGACAGGCAAGTCGCTAGTTATTAATATAGTAATAAAGGATTTTTTAATATGCAAACATTGTAACTATTAAAATAAGAATAAACACTTTTATTAAGAATATTGCAATAGTTTTAATGTATCATTATTTATAATACAGTATTATAATATGGAACATCAGTATATTGGCTGCATAATGCAGAATAGAGGTATTATGTTATTTATCAGAATGCATATAAATTAATAATAAAATAAAGTCATATAAAGTACTACAATATTGGTGTATTGATGTGAATATAGGGCTATCAATATACCAAATCAAGGGCATTTTTAATAAATATGGGTCTTAACATGATAATGACAATGGTCAAGGACTTGGTTACCCCAAACTAACTATATGTTATATTAGCCATTAGATTCTAAAGTATTAATTTCTAAAAGACTCTGCATCGTTGCCTCTATTATGGCTCCTGAATACGAATTGGCTGAATTGATGAACTAATTAGGATTACAGCCTGCTTGTAGATCCATGTGGTGGCAAAACCCATACTCTATCGTGCTGTAAGATCCTCTACTCCCACAATGATCAAGCACAAATTAGCCCATTGAGCGTCACACTCAATGCTGGATATCTCAGGAACTATTTCCTGTAGACAAAAACAGTTAGTATAATGTATAGACAATGTTGAATGCCATTCAATGAGATGCCAATGACCCATTTATATGTGTTTTATATATATTTATATATATATATATATATATATATATATATATATATATATATATATATATATATATATATATATATATATATATATATATATATATATTCTTAATTTTCTTCCTCTCCTTTAGCTACATTGTAGCCCACTCATTTGGGCGGCGGATGTTGTACCCTGGCTCTGTGTACCTCCTGCAGAAAGCGCTCATGCCCATGTTACTACAAGGGCAAGCCCGTCTTGTAGAAGAGGTGAGGCTTTGTCATTTCTACCCCTCCCCTTTCTGTGCCCATGTTACTATATTAACCCTTGCATCCTTTTCTGCTTGTGCTCATGCCCTCCCTTACATTTTTCTCTCCTCTCTCAGTATAACGGTAAGCGTGCCAAGCTGATGGCATGTGATGCCAATGAGATTGACACCATGTTTTTTGACAGAAGGGAATCTGAAGGACCTAATGGGAATAAGCTGGTGAGTTTTTTTTTATATATATATTTGACCCTATTTTCACTTGATTTTCAGTGCTCTGTTTGATGGATGGCAGCATTGGTGATTTCCATGTCCCGGTGTATCAATATTTACCTTTTTTTTTTTTTTTCATGAGAGAATGCTTATAAGGTCAATTTTACAGCCTAAAATCATACATAGAGTCCCTGTGTGGGTCTGTAGAGCTGGATGTGCAGTGTACTGTCCTAGCCCATTGGGGACCACGTCTCCACAGAATGTTGCTAAGAGATGGCCACCGATTGGTTAGTTTTAATATACCCTGTCAGTCAGAGTTACATGTACCCACTGTTCTTGACCTAAAAGGACACACCATATGCCATGAATGAGAACCCATTTACTACTTAAAGGGTCACTGTAGTCTATATTTGACCCCTACTCTTCTGAAGAAGTTTGCTACAAATATTATATACAGTATCTCACAGAAGTGAGTACACCCCTCACATTTGTGTACATGTTTTATTATATCTTTTCATGTGTCAGCACTGAAGACATGACACTCTGCTACAATGTAAAGTAGTAAGTGTACAGCCTGTATAATGGTGTAAATTTGCTGTCCCCTCAAAATAACTCAACACACAGCCATTAATGTCTAAACTGTTGGCAACAAAAGTGAGTACACCCCTAAGTGGAAATGTGCAAATTGGGTTCAAAATGTAAATATTTTTTTGTGGCCACCATTATTATCCAGCACTGCCGTAACCCTCATGTGCATGGAGTTCACCAGAGCTTCACAGGTTGCCACTGGAGTCCTCTTCCACTCCTCCATGATGATATCACGGAGCTGGTAGATGTTAGAGAACTGGGACTCCCCCACCTTTCATTTAAGGATACCACTCAGATGCTCAATAGGGTTAAGGTCTGGAGACATGCTTGGCCAGTCCATCATCTTTACCTTCAGCTTCTTTAGCAAGGCAGTGGTCATCTTGCAGGTGTTTTGGGGGTTGTTATGTTAGAATACTGCCCTGAGGCCCAGTCTCCAAAGGGAGGGGATTATGCTCTGCTTCAGGATGTTAAAGTACATGTTGGCATTCATGGTACACTCAATGAACTGTAGCTCCGCAGTGCCGGCAGCACTCATGCAGGCCCCGACCATGACACTCCCACCACCAAAAGTATACATCTACACTGAGGAATCCCTTAATGACAGATAAACTGATAAGGCTCAAAGAACACAAAAACACTGATATGAGATGAAACCCCCAGTTTGAACGTAAGTGGAGGCAGCATCTGACATCATCAGTAAATGCATATAGGGGAATCAACGCAACATATTATAGAAAACATATAGACATGTGTGTATATATGTTTGGTCTGGGCCTGCATGAGTGCTGCTGGCACTGGGGAGCTACAGTTCATTGAGGGAACCATGAATGCTTCAGTATGTCACAGTACATTTTGGCAGAGCATGATCCCCCTCCCCCCTTCCAACATAATAACCCCAAACACACCTTCAAGACGACCACTCCCTTGCTAAAGAAGCTGAAGGTAAAGATGATGGACTGGCCAAGCATGTCACCAGACCTAAACCCTATTGAGCATCTGTGGGGCATCCTCAAATGGAAGGTGGTGGCGTGCAAGGTCTCTAACAACCACCAGATCCGTGATGTCATCATGGAGGAGTGGAAGAGGACTCCAGTGGCAACCTGTGACGCTCTGGTGAGCTCCATGCCCATGAGGGTTAAGGCAGTGCTGGAAAATAACGGTGGCCACACAAAATATTGACACTTTGGGCCCAATTTGGACATTTCCACTTAGGGGTGTACTCACTTTTGTTGCCAACGGTTTAGACATTAATGGCTGTGTGTTGAGTTATTTTGAGGGGACAGCAAATTTACCCTGTTATACAGGCTGTACACTTACTACTTTACATTGTAGCAGAGGGTCATTTCTTCAGTGTTGTCACATGAAAAGATATATAAAATATTTACATAAATGTGAGGGGTGTACTCACTTTTGTGATACTGTGTGTGTGTCTATATCTATCTATATCTCCAGATCAATTCTGAGTCGAATGAGACTTTCAAAGCAGAGGAAGCATTTATCTGCACAATGGGAATGTGGCACCTAAAAGTACAAGTGTTTTTTTTTTTTTTGTTTTTTTTATATAGGACATACTTTTAAAAAAGTAATTAGTTTACACAAACACACACACTCTTGATAG
>CM050170.1:59199841-59229841 GCA_027410445.1 Discoglossus pictus
TGTAGTTTCCTTAAAGCATGTGGGAAATGGTGTCATGGTCTGATGAAACCAAGGTTGAGCTTTTTGGCCATAATCCCAAAAGATATGTTTGGTGCAAAAACAACACTGCACATCACCAAAAGAACACCATACCCACAGTGAAGCATGGTGGTGGCAGCATCATGCTTTGGGGCTGTTTTTCTTCAGCTGGAACTGGGGCCTTAGTTAAGATAGAGGGAATTATTTTTCAGTTCCAAATACCAGTCAATATTGGCACAAAACCTTCAGGCTTCTGCTAGAAAGCTGAACATGAAGAGGAACTCCATCTTTCAGCATGACAACGACCCAAAGCATACATCCAAATCAACAAAGGAATGGCTTCACCAGAAGAAGATTAAAGTTTTGGAATGGCCCAGCCAGAGCCCAGACCTGAATCCCTGTGGGGTGATCTGAAGAGGGCTGTGCACAGGAGATGCCCTCGCAATCTGACAGATTTGGAGTGTTTTTGCAAAGAAGAGTGGGCAAATCTTGCCAAGTCACAATGTGCCATGCTGATAGACTCATACCCAAAAAGACTAAGTGCTGTAATAAAATCACAAGGTGCTTCAACAAAGTATTAGTTTAAGGGTGTGCATACTTATGCAACCATATTATTTTATTTTTATATTTTTTCTTACCTCTACCTAAAAGATTTCAGTTTGTTTTTCAATTGAGTTGTACAGTTTATAGGTCACATTAAAGGTGGAAAAAGTTCTGAAATGATTTATCTTTGTCTCATTTTTTTACAGCACAGAAACCTGACATTTTAACAGGGGTGTGTAGACTTTTTATATCCACTGTGTGTGTGTGTGTGTGTGTGTATATTATATATAATATATATATAATCTTTTTCTCCTCGTACATAATTCTCACTCCGCTGTCACTCAAAATTTCATAATTTCTTTCTTCCTAAACTTTTTTCAATTCCTTTGTTTGTTTTTTCTATATCTGTATTCCCTCTTTTCTTTCTCTCTTCTCTTACACTAATCCTTCTTGTCTTTACACCCACATTTATTCCTCTGCTCTCATTTTTTTCCAACTCATTCTAATGTTTGTTGCTTTTGTTTCTTCTATTTCGCCCCCAGGAGGCCTGGTGACCAGAACAGTCAGAAAATACTTAAACTTGAATAACGCTGAACAGCTCTGCAGGTACTACACAAAGGGTCCTCCTTACACCGCTCACCCCCCCCCCCCCCCCCCCCTGCTTGGTAGCAAGGGGGCTGCAAGTCTGTGTCTGTTCGTCCGTCCCCCAGGGTAGCACAATGATAATCTCCTCTCCCCTCCCCACAGGTATCAGGGTCCTGTGTTATTAATCAGACGAACAAAAGACGAAATCATTACTACAACGTGAGTATCGCCTCCCTGTATTACTCACATCACTCGGTACAAAGATGGCTGCCTGACGTCTCTCTCTGCTCCTCAGATCTCCAGAAGACGTCTCTTCAAACAGAGGGAACGACCTGCTCCTGGCGCTCCTCCAGCATCGGTGAGGAGGCTCAGCTTGGTCCTGCAAGGACCTTCTATGGCCTACACACACATATTACTATTAATTATCATCTTCTCTCGTGTCTATCCAGATATCCCAAAGTGATGACAGAGGAGACCAGGCGGGCGGTGAGGGAGTGGCTGGCTGCCTCCACCCCAATACAGGAAGGTGAGAACTGTAGATATGTCATATGAGTATGTCCACTTGAGATTTTAAATATATATATATATATATATATATATATATATATATATATATATATATATATATATATATATATATATATATATATATATATATATATATATATATATATATATATATATATATATATAAATTAGTGCCTTGCAAAAGTATTCACCCCCTAGGGCATTTTTCGTGTTTTGTTGCCTCACAACCTGGAATTCACGTTGTTTGAGGATTTGCATCATTTAATTTACAGAACATGCCCACAACTTTGAAGATGATTTTTTTTTTGATTGTGAAGCAAACAACAAATAGGACAAAATAACAGAAAAAGTCAATGTGCATAACTATTCACCCCCTAAAGTCAATACTTTGTAGAGCCACCTTTTGCGTCAATCACAGCTCCAAGTCACTTTGGATAAGTCTCTGAGCTTGCCACTTCTCACACAGCAAAACTCTCCCACAGCACGATGCTGCCACCACCATGTTTCACTGTGGGGGATGGTGTTCTTTGGGTGATGTGATATGTCTGGCGCAAACCCAACACAGCGTTTTCTTTGATGGCCGAAAAGGTCCATTTTAGTCTCATCGGACCAGAGCACCTTCCTCCATACATTTTGGGAGTCTCCCACATGCCTTTTCACAAACTCAAAACATGCCATTTTGTTTTTTGCTGAAAGTAATGGCTTTCTTCTGGCCACGCTGCCATAAAGCCCAACTCTATGGAGCATACGGCTTATTGTCGTCCTATGTACAGATACTCCAGTCTCTGCTGTGGAGCTCTGCATCTCCTCCAAAGTTACCTTAGGTCTCTGTGCTGCCTCTCTGATTAATGCCCACCTTGCCCGGTCCGTGAATTTTGGTGGGCGGCCGTCTCTTGGCAGGTTTGATGTTGTGCCATGTTCTTCCCATTTGGTTATGATAGATTTGATGGTGCTCCAAAGATTTTGATATTTTTTTATAACCTAACCCTGACTTGTGCTTCTCAACAACATTGTCCGTTACTTGTTTGGAGAGTTCCTTGGTCTTCATGGCAGTGTTTGGTTAGTGGTGCCTCTTGCTTAGGTGTTGCAGCCTCTATGGTCTTTCAAAAAAGGTGTGTATATGAAATGACAGATCATGTGACACCTAGATTGCACACAGGTGGACATCATTACAGTAATTATGTGACTTCTGAAGGTAATTGGTTGCACCAGAGCTTTTTATGGGCTTCATAACAAAGGGGGTGAATACATACGCACAAAACAATTTTCTGTTTTCTATTTCTAAAAAATAGTGTTATGTATATATTTTTCTCATTTCACTTCACCAACTTAGACTATTGTGTTCTGATCCATCACATAAAATTCAGATTAACAAAACATTGAACTTAAGGCTGTAATGTAACAAAATAGGAAAAGAATAAAGGGGGGGTGAATACTTTTGCAAGGCACTGTATAATCTTGCTACTGTATTAGTGGTCCTACAGTTGTCTTTATTCCTGTCCAGTGCACCCCTATAATTACCCCGCCCCCTCTTTTTCTCGCAAGCAGCATCTGTATTCAGTCACTATGCAGTGGAGGAGGACTGGTGTCTGTCCGTCCTACAGTCCTACAAGAGTGAAAATGACGGCGCTTTTCCTTGGACTGTTGGTGAGTCCGTGTGTCTGAGAATGAAGAATACAACAGATGTCCAGGTTCATAGTGAGGCCATGGAGCTTCCAACAGGCCAGGATTTCTGAGTCTCTCTGCTCGTGTATTCTGGTTCTCTCTGTTCAGCATTCCAAGTGTCAGTGACAAATATTGAATGTAAAATGGCAGCTGCCATTCTCCAGAAACATGGCGGAGTAATTCAAATTAGGCAGCCTTTTTTTTATATAGTTATTCAATTACCAAAGCTAGCCTGACTGGGGACTTGCTCTTCCATTTTTTTAGTCCTATTGTCAAGTAGCACTTTATAGATGCAGTCTCTCTGTAGCATTTTGACTAGTGACGTTATCTACATCCAAGGTTCTAATCTAGTACAGAAAGTGATGAACTACCTATTTGGAATGAGGAGAGCTGTAGTGTGCCAAGGTCCTGTGAAGTGTTACTAATGATTGTAATTATATATATCTAAATTTCTTTCTATTTATTCTCTTTTTTTTAGGTGAAGAAATGAGCTCAGAAGGAAGGCAGCAGCTGGCTTTATATCTAGTACGTATCCTAATTCGCGCCTCTGCCATTCCTGTACTGTCACTACACCACCACTACCCTATTTTGTAGCCCTATGCGAATCTGTTATAAAACCCACAATAACATCCTCTGCCATCGCACTACACGCACCGCCCTGGTATTGGCGCCAACACGCACCGCCCATCAAAATATTTAAGGGCAATCCCACATTTGTGAAATATGTATCAAAATTACAATGGTTGTGTAAGCCATGACCATAAAATTATTTTTTGAGTAAACGTTACATTTCTGAAGATTTTCTTTGCATATAGGACATTTCCATCTTGTCCGACTCGAGCACTTCTGATAGTTTTGAGCTTGAGAGCAATTTGTATTCACAGACAATTGGAGGGAAAACAGACTGGGGTTTGTGAAATTGTTGTGCCTTTTGGAATTTGACACCTATGTTTGTTTTTTTTCCTCTCCACAGGCTCAAAAGCATTTAAAGAGTTTCGAGGCCACTCACTGCACCCCGCTTCCACCTAATGCATTTCAAATTCCTTGGAGTTTATAACTAGGGCAAGATCTTCTAAATGTGAACACTGCTCTGTCTCCAAACCTGGCACCTCTGCTGTACTTCTCCCCACCATATCCTGCCACCCACTGACCTCGTCTGAAAAGGCAGCTAAGAAGGAAAGAATGACGTTTGCTGTGTCCCCAACCACCTTTCATACCTCTTGGACTTTTTTTTTTAATGAATGGATCTCCCTCCACTAGGGAATGATGGGGCTCTTAACAATTAACAATCATGGCCATTAAAATGTGAAAAAAATGCTTCTGTAGAATTTCGGTGTCTTGGTTACTGTGTCTTTAATCCACTTGTATACATGGTTACATTTATTAACCTCCTGTAATAGGCACACTGACCACATGGTGTCACTGTGCCATACCCATAGGAATATACCTCCTGTAGTACATACACTGACCACATGGTGTCACTGCTATACTATAGGAATATACCCCCTGTAATACACACTGACCACATGGTGTCACTGCTATACTATAGGAATATACCTCCTGTAATACACACACTGACCACATGGTGTCACTGCTATACTATAGGAATATACCTCCTGTAATACACACACTGACCACATGGTGTCACTGTGCCATACCCATAGGAATATACCTCCTGTAATACATACACTGACCACAGGTTGTCACTGTGCCATACCCATAGGAATATACCTCCTGTAATACACACACTGACCACATGGTGTCACTGCTATACTATAGGAATATACCTGCTGTAATACACACACTGACCACATGGTGTCACTGTGCCATACCCATAGGAATATACCGCTTGTGATACATACACTGACCACATGGTGTCACTGTGCCATACCCATAGAAATAAACCTCCTGTAATAGGCACACTGACCACATGGTGTCACTGTGCCATACCCATAGGAATAAACCTCCTGTAATACATACACTGACCACATGGTGTCACTGTGCCATACCCATAGGAATATACCTCCTGTTAATACACACACTGACCACATGGTGTCACTGCTATACTATAGGAATATACCTCCTGTAATACACACACTGACCACATGGTGTCACTGCTATACTATAGGAATATACCTCCTGTAATACACACACTGACCACATGGTGTCACTGCTATACTATAGGAATATACCTCCTGTAATACACACACTGACCACATGGTGTCACTGTGCCATACCCATAGGAATATACCTCCTGTAATACACACACTGACCACATGGTGTCACTGCTATACTATAGGAATATACCTCCTGTAATACACACACTGACCACATGGTGTCACTGCTATACTATAGGAATATACCTCCTGTAATACACACACTGACCACATGGTGTCACTGCTATACTATAGGAATATACCTCCTGTAATACACACACTGACCACATGGTGTCACTGCTATACTATAGGAATATACCTCCTGTAATACATACACTGACCACATGGTGTCACTGCTATACTATAGGAATATACCTCCTGTAATACATACACTGACCACATGGTGTCACTGCTATACTATAGGAATATGCCTCCTGTAATACACACACTGACCACAGGGTGTCACTGTTGTACCCATAGGAATATGCCTCCTGTAATACACACACTGACCACATGGTGTCACTGCTGTACCCATAGTAATATACCTCCTGTAATACACACACACTGACCACAGGGTGTCACTGTTGTACGTGTCTTGTGTAGAAACAAATGTTGATATTCTAGTAGAACTGAATATGTCGCTTTTCTCTTGTTCCGTGGGCTGACATTCTATACATTCTTTGTACTTGCAGCACATTTTCTCAGACTCTACCAGTAAATGGGCAGCTACGTGCACACTCTGCCACCATTTGTAAAAGATGGGAGGAGATCCACAGAAGTTCATTTCTCTCCCTCATCTAATCACAATTAATATTGCAGCTTCTAATGCACCTACGCGTTTCACACTATCTGCTACTTCAGGACAAATGATTACAATTACTGTGGCTATATATATATATATATATATATATATATATATATATATATATATAAAATGTTTTGAAGAACTACACAATATATAAAAAAAAGTAATCTAATTAACTTATATGTAATTAGCCCGTCATAAATGACAGTATCATAGAATGTTATTTTGAATTGTTTGTGCGCTCTCAATATCTTTTCTCTATCTCTGTGCACGCTCTCTCTGTGTGCTCATTCTGTGCACTCTCTCCCCTCCCCTTGTGTGTGTGTGCTCTCTTTGTATTCTCTCTTTTTTTCCTGTACACTCTCTTGTTGTGTGGCCTCTATCTGTGCTCTCTCCTGTGCGCTCTTTCTGCCTGTGCTGTCTTTCTGTGCTCTCTCTGTGTGTTGTCTCTTTCTCTATCTCTCTTTGAGGTGTAAAATGGCCGCTGTTATCTTGGCTCTCGGGCCCCACCCCTTGATGACATCAGCATTACAGACCGAATGCTAATTATTATTATAGTGGATTATGACATAGAGGAATCTGCCATTTTTGTTTCTGAGGTGGGAGGAGACTAAATGCAGAGGAAGCTTCTACCTGTATAACGAGAATGATGGCTGAATATAAAAGGGCTAATGTCCTTAACGTCCCATTTTCTCCCTGTATACTCTCCTGCAGCCTGCCATCTTGCCCATTATAAATGGTTATGATTGAAAGATCCTATGATTAGTGTTGTAGTAACTTCTAACATACCTCACGACACTAGTAGTGTGAATCCCCTCACTGTGGAAGTATGCTTAGCTCAAAGATGGCAGCCTGCAGGAGAGTATACAGGGAGCCCTGCATTAACCCCATGCTGGGGTTCCCCCTGGGAGATGCCCACAATGTCCCGACATTAACCGTTGCAGTGGGGGTCACGATCGTGTCCCCCACTGCATTTAAAAGGTGTAAACTCCCTACCGCGGGTCCTCAAAGGGCCTGCGGCACACAAACAGTTAACGCCGGCACCTAAAATTAACCCCCCAATGCTGGAGGTCCCCATTGGGACCCCCGGAAGGTCCCACATTAACCCTCGCAGTCGGGGTCCCCGATCACACGCGATCGGGAACCCCCGCTGCAATCAAAATTTGAATTTCCACCCTTGCGGGTCCTTAATGGACTGTAAAGGTCCTTAAAGGACCTGTGCTAAATAAAAATTAACCCTATCACTCATGGGGGGCAATACAGACCCCCATAATCCCTTAATTAACCCTGTCACTCCTGGGGGTCAATACAGACCCCCATAATCCCTTAAATAACCCTGTCACTCATGGGGGTCAATATAGATCCCCATAATCTCTTAATTAACCCTGTCACCTATTGGGGTCAATACAGACCCCCATAAGCCATTAATTAACCCCATCAGTCCAATAGTGGTCTATATAGACCCCTATAGGACACTAATTACCATGTAATACCACTATGTGCCATGAGGGTCATCCAGGACCCTCATAACACAAATTGTAAGCACTACACTATTAACTATACCCCATTAACCAAAACCTGTCCCTATTTAAACCTAAAAGTACATATACAAACCTAACTGGGCCTATTTAACTATACAGACCCTCATAAGCCTCTGTCTCTCCCTATCTCTCTCTCCATCTCTTCCCCACTCTCTCTTCCTCTCTCACTCCCTCCCTCTCACTCTCTCCTGCCTTTCTCTCCTCCCTCTCTCATCCCTTTCTGTCCCCTCACTCTCCCTCTCTCATCCCTTTTTCCACTCGCTCTTCCTCTCTCTCCTCCCTCTCTCCTCCCTTTCTCTCCTCGCACTCTCTCTCTCTCTCAACCCTTTCTCTTCCCTCCCTCCCCCTCCTCTTTCATCCCTTTCTCTGCCCTCGCTCTCCCTCTCTCATTCCTTTCTCTCCCCTCACTCTCCCTCCTCCCTCTCATCCCTTTCTCTCCCCTCTCATCCCTTTCTCTCCCCTCTCATCCCTTTCTCTCCCCCTCTCTCCTCCCTTTCTCTTCCCTCACCCTCCTCCCTTTCTCTCCCCTCCCTTTCTCTCCTCCCTTTCTCTCCCCTCTCTCTCCTCCCTTTCTTTCCCCTTGCCCTCCTCCCTTTCTTTCCCCTAGCCCTCCTCCCTTTCTCCTCTCCTCGCCCTTCTCCCCTCGCTCTCTCCCTTTCTCCTCCCTTTCTCTCCCCTCAACTTCCTCCCCTTCTCTCCCCTCGACCACCTCCCTTTCTCCTCCCTTTCTCTCCCCTCGCCCTCCTCCCTTTCTCCTCCCTTTCTCTCCCCTCGCCCTCCTCCCTTTCTCCTCCCTTTCTCTCCCCTCGCCCTCCTCCTTTTCTCTCCCCTCGCCTCCTCCTTTTTTCCTCCCTTTCTCTCCCGTCGCCCTCCTCCCTTTCTCTCCCCTCGCCCTCCTCCTTTTCTCTCCCCTCGCCCTCCTCCTTTTTCCCTCCCTTTCTCTCCCCTCGCCCTCCTCCCTTTCTCCTCCCTTTCTCTCCCCTCGCCCTCCTCCTTTTCTCTTCCCTCGCCCTCCTCCTTTTCTCTCCCCTCGCCCTCCTCCTTTTCTCTCCCCTCGCCCTCCTCCTTTTCTCCTCCCTTTCTCTCCCCTCGCTCTCCCCCCCTTCTTTCCCCCCCTTCTCTCCCCTCGCCCTCCTCCTTTTCTCTCCCCTCGACCACCTCCTTTTCTCCTCCCTTTCTCTCCCCTCGCTCCCCCCCTTCTTTCCCCCCCTTCTCTCCCCTCGCTCTCCTCCCCTCCTCCCCTTCTCTCCCCTCGCTCTCCTCCCCCTTCTCTCCCCTCATTCTCCTCCCCTTCTCTCCTCCTTCTCTCCCACCTTCTCGCCCCCCTTCTCTCCCCCCGTTCTCTCCTCCTTCTCTCCCCTCGCTCGCCTTTCCATCTCTCCCCTCGCTCTCCTCCCCTTCTCTCCCCTCGCTCTCCTCCCCTTCTCTCCCCTCACTCTCCTCCCCCATCTCTCCCCTCGCTCTCCTCCCCTTCTCTCCCCTCGCTCTCCTCCCCTTCTCTCCCCCTCGCTCTCCTCCCCCTTCTCTCCCCTCATTCTCCTCCCCTTCTCTCCTCCTTCTCTCCCACCTTCTCGCCCCCCTTCTCTCCCCCCGTTCTCTCCTCCTTCTCTCCCCTCGCTCGCCTTTCCATCTCTCCCCTCGCTCTCCTCCCCTTCTCTCCCCTCGCTCTCCTCCCCTTCTCTCCCCTCACTCTCCTCCCCCATCTCTCCCCTCGCTCTCCTCCCCATCTCTCCCCTCGCTCTCCTCCCCTTTCTCATCCCTCTCTCCTTCCTTTCTCTCATCTCCCATTTCTCTCCTTCTTTCTCTATCCCCCTCTCTCCATCTCCCTCACACCCTTCCTCTGTCACTTTCTCGCTCTCTTCCTCACCTCCCTCTTTTTCTCTCTCCTCTCCATTTCTTTCTCCATTTCATTCTTTCACTCTCTCTCCTCTCTCTCACCTTTTCTTTCTCCCTCTCTTCTCTTTTTCCCTCTCTCCTTTCTTTCTGCCTCGCTCTCCTCCCCTTCTCTCCCCTCGCTCTCCTCCCCCTTCTCTCCCCTCGTTCTCCTCCCCCTTCTCTCCCCTCGTTCTCCTCCCCTTCTCTCCCCCTTCTCTCCCACCTTCTTGCCCCCTTTCTCTCCTCCTTCTCTCCCCTCGCTCTCCTCCCCTTCTCTCCCCTCGCTCTCCTCCCGTCACTCCCCTCGCTCTCCTCCCCGTCACTCCCCTTGCTCTCCTCCCCGTCACTCCCCTCGCTCTCCTCCCCTTCTCTCCCCTCGCTCTCCTCCCCTTCTCTCCCCTCACTCTCCTCCCTTTCTCTCCCCTCGCTCTCCTCCCTTTCTCTCCCCTCGCTCTCCTCCCCTTTCTCATCCCTCTCTCCTTCCTTTCTCTCATCTCCCATTTCTCTCCTTCTTTCTCTATCCCCCTCTCTCCATCTCCCTCACACCCTTCCTCTGTCACTTTCTCGCTCTCTTCCTCACCTCCCTCTTTTTCTCTCTCCTCTCCATTTCTTTCTCCATTTCATTCTTTCACTCTCTCTCCTCTCTCTCACCTTTTCTTTCTCCCTCTCTTCTCTTTTTCCCTCTCTCCTTTCTTTCTGCCTCTCACTCCCTCTCCCTTCTCCCCTCTCTCCTCCCCTCCTCTCCCCTCGCTCTCCTCCCCTTCTCTCTCCTCGCTCTCCTCCCCTCGCTCTCCCCTCGCTCTCCTCCCCTTCTCTCCCCTCGCTCTCCTCCCCTTTCTCATGCCTCTCTCCTCTCTTTCTCTCTCACCACTCTGTTTCCTTCTTTCTCTCTCCCCATCTCTCCATCTCCCTCACACCCTTCCTCTGTCACTTTCTCGCTCTCTTCCTCTCCGTCTCCCTCTTTTTCTCTCTCCTCTCCATTTCTTTCTCCATTTCGTTCTTTCACTCTCTCTCCTCTCTCTCACCTTTTCTTTCTCCCTCTCTTCTCTTTTTCCCTCTCTCCTCTCTTTCTGCCTCTCTCTCACTCTCTCTTTTCCCCTCTCTCCTCTCATATCTATCCCATTTCAAATTCTCCATCAGCCGTTGCGGCAAAAGATTGTCAATATTTGAGACCAGTTGTAACCTTAGAAGGTTACTCGGCCCTTTTCAATTTCTACGCCGCATCCCGTCAGAACACTGGGGTGTGTGGATGCGCCACAGCACCACCTGGTGGTGTAAAGAATTTACTACAGGCAAATAACTATTCCATCCTCCAATCTGGCTCATAAGGTGTGCCAACAGAAGAGGCCTTGAGCTATGAGAGGCGCGCCCGAGGCCCTGGAGGGGCTGAATGCCCGTGCCTAACATTGAAATGGCCTCGCTGTTGACGCAGCGCCGTTCGAGTTGCGCCACGTCGGAGGATGGAATAGTTCTTTGCCTGCAGTAATTTTTTTGCACCACCAGGTGGTGCTGTGGCGCAGCCACACACCCCAGTGTTCTGACAGGATGCAGTGTTGAAATAGACTAGATCCCCCTTTTCTCTCCCTCCATCTCTCCTCACCCTCTCTTTACCTCGCTCCTCTCTTTCTTCACCTCTATCTCCCCCTTTCTTTCTTTCCCTCCCTCCCTCCTCCTTTCTTTCCATAGATTTTCCTTTTTTCTGTTTCTCTTTCTCTCTATGTCCCCTTCTACCTTCTTTATGTCTTTCTCCTCCCTCTATTCGGATCTATCCCTCTTTGCCTGCACATTTCATCTGCAGCACTGACAGCTGCAGTTACAGGTGCCATCCTCCAGAGGGTGCTGTGAGTTTTTGGGCACAATCAAGTTCCAGGGAAGGCAAAGAATTATTCTCCCCTCTGACGTGGCACAACTCGACGGCGCTGAATCGACAGCGAGGCCATCGCTATGTTCGGCGTGGGTACTCGGCCCCCCAGGGCCTTGGACGGGCCTCTCATAGCTCAAGGCCTCTTTTGTCGGCGCGCCTTATATGCTAAAACCGGCAGCGCCATCTGTTGGTCGGAGGCGGAACTGTAGCTATCATATTTTGCGATGATAAAGAGGGAAAGGACCCTCTATTCTCACTTACATTCTCAGTCTCTGTCTCTTTAACTCTTAGGTTCCCTCTCGCCTTTTTTCCTGAAATGCTCCTTTCCCCTCTCTCCTTCTTCACTTATTTCTTTTCATTCTTTGTTACATTTTCTCTCTTTGTTATCTCTCTCTCCGCCCTGACTTCCTTACTCCAGCCTCCTGCTCTCTACAATTAACCCTCCTCAGCTGTCTCGTTCCTAATTACCGCTCCCTGCTCCAGCTGGCTGTCTCTCTTCACTGGAGCCTTGTATGCTAACTCACATTATACCAGTCTAATACCAGCCCTCTCACGAGGGGACTCACTGTTTTCTAGATGGAGGGTCTCCAGGGGGATTTGAGTGAATCCGATAACAAGGTGAGGTCCGACAAAGCATTTTTTTACTCCAACTATTTTAACCAAACCATCAAGAAATAGAGGAATCAGTGTACTGAAGCAAAACATGTTGTAGCCAGTGCTTCCTCATTCTGCTGCCATTTCACCTTTTATAGTCCCATCGCCATTTTTCAGTGTGATGGAGATGGGGTATGATTTGTGAACTGGAAGTAGGTGGAACTGGCTGCCTTGTGAGACAAGTTTAGGGTGCGTTAAAGCAAGGTTATCCGTATAAAACTCTTTTTTACTTTGTCTTTAATGGACCGGTTCCAAAATGTTTTAAATGTGCTTGCGTCTACAATATATTAATTTGAAGAACTAGACTTGTAATGTGAATGTTATTCGTTGTAAGTTAGTGTTGTAAAATGGCGGCGATTGTCCATGCGTTACGCGGGTATGGAGCATTTTCCATTGTCCCTTATTGTGTCTTTTATACCTTGTACGTGCCTTTGTAAAAGTCTTATGTGCCTAGCGGTATTCTGCGTAGCCTCCTTTTTAGTTTTTTTGGCCGCCATTTTTTTGTCACCAAATTGTGGTTAAATTGGCGTGCAACCTGACTACCAGACGCCGTGCCTGTCCCCCCGTGCTGTGAGTGGTGTTTGTTTTCTATTTTTGTTAATTTTAGTGGTGTTTTTGTTGCTTTTGTATGTGTGCGGTTCAGCCGTTCATTTTTTTTTTTTTTTTTTTAAGTGGCGGTCTTCTTGTTGCAAGTGTTATGGGACTTCATTTTTGCACGCGTTTTTTTTTTCAAACTGCTACGGGTCTCGAATTGTGTAGTTGAGATTTCTGTTGATGTGCAGTTCCACGGGACGTACCTACGGCGCTCATCTCCACCAGCGCAAGGAGCACCTTTTGGCGCTCCTTGCCAGCAACTGAGGCCCTCGCTACACGAGCCCGCAATTGTTGGCAACCAACCCGTATAGCTCACAGATATATATAGTAGGAGATGTATCTTAAGACCATCCTACACTGCTTTGTGACTTTATTTTGTGCCCATACAGGATGCCCAACCAAATAAATGCTCCTCCTCCTCCAGACAAGTAGCTTTCTTGGGCTGCGGCTTATTGCACCAATTGGGGGAACATCCTGGGATTTATTTAACACACAACGGATTCTTTATTTTCTGTTTTTGGATTCCAGAATATAAAATGAGAAAACTGTGTGTAATAAAAAAATCCCAGGATGTGATACTGATTTGGAGCATTAAGGAGTGGTACTTTTGACCTCATCAGCAAGCTCAGAAAAATTAACACTCCTGAGGATTTGTGACTATGTGCTTATAGTTGGTTTCTTCTTCCAGATGGAGAATCCTCAAGAAGAACTGAAGGAACCTGAGCTTTCAGAAGACAAGGTAAATAACTGAGTAAGAGATGTGTCATATTAGGGGGCATTATTACAGCTGTTTTGTTCTTACAGATGGAGAATCCTCAAGAAGAACTAAAGGAGCCTTCCTCACAAGAAGAACTAAAGGAGCCTTCCTCACAAGAAGAACTAAAGGAGCCTTCCTCACAAGAAGAACTAAAGGAGCCTTCCTCACAAGAAGAACTAAAGGAGCCTTCCTCACAAGAAGAACTAAAGGAGCCTTCCTCACAAGAAGAACTAAAGGAGCCTTCCTCACAAGAAGAACTAAAGGAGCCTTCCTCACAAGAAGAACTAAAGGAGCCTTCCTCACAAGAAGAACTAAAGGAGCCTTCCTCACAAGAAGAACTAAAGGAGCCTTCCTCACAAGAAGAACTAAAGGAGCCTTCCTCACAAGAAGAACAGAAGGAGCCTTCCTCACAAGAAGAACAGAAGGAGCCTTCCTCACAAGAAGAACAGAAGGAGCCTTCCTCACAAGAAGAACAGAAGGAGCCTTCCTCACAAGAAGAACAGAAGGAGCCTTCCTCACAAGAAGAACTAAAGGAGCCTTCCTCACAAGAAGAACAGAAGGAGCCTGAGCTTTCAGAAGACAAGGTAAATAATCAAGCAATGCAAATAAATGAGTAAGAGACATGTCATATTAGGAGGCATCCTTACAGCTGTTGGTTTCTTCTTCCAGATGGAAAATCCTCAAGAAGAACTGAAGGAGCCTGAGCTTTCAGAAGACAAGGTAAATAACTGAGTAAGAGACGTGTCATATTAGGGGGCATCATTACAGCTGTTTTGTTCTTCCAGATGGAGAATCCTCAAGAAGAACTAAAGGAGCCTTCCTTACAAGAAGAACTGAAGGAACCTGAGCTTTCAGAAGACAAGGTAAATAATCAAGCAATGCAAATAAATGAGTAAGAGACATGTCGTCATATTAGGAGGCATCCTTACAGCTGTTGGTTTCTTCTTCCAGATGGAGACTACTCAAGAAGAACTGAAGGAACATGAACGTTCAGAAGACGAGGTAAATAGTCGAGTAATAGAGATGTCATATTAAGAGGCATCTTTACAGCTGTTGGTTTCTTCTTCCAGATGGAGACTCCTCCAGAAGAGCTGAATAAACCTGAGCTTTCAGAAGACAAGGTAACCAATTAATTAACCAATGCAAATAACGGAGTAAGGCACATCTCCTATTAGGAGGTATCCTTACAGCTGATAGGTTTCTTCTTCCAGATGGAAAATCCTCAAGAAGAACTGAAGGAGCCTGAGCTTTCAGAAGACAAGGTAAATAACTGAGTAAGAGACGTGTCATATTAGGGGGCATCATTACAGCTGTTTTGTTCTTACAGGTGGAGAATCCTCAAGAAGAACTAAAGGAGCCTTCCTTACAAGAAGAACTGAAGGAACCTGAGCTTTCAGAAGACAAGGTAAATAATCAAGCAATGCAAATCATTAAGAGACATGTCCTATTAGGAGGCATCCTTGCAGCTGTTGGTTTCTTCTTCCAGATGGAAAATCCTCAAGAACTAAAGGAGGCTTCCTTACAAGAAGAACTGAAGGATCCTGAGCTTTCAGAAGACAAGGTAAATAACTGAGTAAGAGACGTGTCATATTAGGGGGCATCATTACAGCTGTTTTGTTCTTCCAGATGGAGAATCCTCAAGAAGAACCGAAGGAACCTGAGCTTTCATAGTTGCATAGTAATTGAGGTTGAAAAAAGACTTTTAGCCCATCATGTTCAACCTTTTAAGATCTCCTGTGATCTGCAATATGCGGATTAGTTAATTGATTCAGAGAAAGGCAAACAAAAAAAAAAAAAGTGAAACTGACCCCAGATACTGGTGATCGGATTCCTGCCTGGATCACTACTCCCTCTCTAACCAGGATAACCCTGAATACACTTTCTATTTAAAAATATATCCAATCGCTTTTTAAAGTTATCTATCGAATCCGCTTTCACCGACTCCCTTGGTAGAGAATTCCACAGATTAACCATCCTTACTGTGAAGAAACATTTTCTTTCTTTACGGTGGAATCCTTTTTACTTCTAACCTCAAGGGATGTCCTCTTGTCAGTTGAAAACCTCTTGGCACAAAAAGCTCCACTGACAAATCTTTATACTGACCCTGGATGTATTTATATAAGTTAATCATATCTCCTCTTAGATGCCTTTTTTTCTAGAGAATATACGTTTTTAGTTTGGTTAGTCTTTCTTCATAACTTAGACCCCCCCCATTCCCCCTATTAGTTTTGTTGTCCTCCTTTGTGCCTTTTGCAGTTCTAAAATGTCCTTTTTATGAAGTGGGGCCCAAAATTATACTCCATATTCCAAATGAGGGCGTACTAGGGATTTGTATAGTGGCAGAATTATATTTGCTTCCCTTGCTTCTATACCCTTCTTAATACATGCTAATATTTTATTTGCCTTTGCAGCTGCTGCTTGGCATTGAGAACTATTACGTAAGGTGGTTGTCCACAAGCACTCACAAATCCCTTTCAATATCTGATACCCCTAGATTTGCTTCATTAAGTTTATAAATTGCTTGGTTATTTTTCCTTCCCAGATGCATAACCTTACATTTATTCGTATTAAATCTCATTTGCCATTTAATTGTCCATTTCTCTAATTTATGCAAATCCCTTTGAAGGGAAAGTACATCATTTTCTGATTTAATTACCTTGCACAACTTTGTGTCATTAGCAAACATGGAGACACTACTTTCCAGTCCTACGTCAAAGTCGTTAATAAATATGTTAAAAAGGAGAGGACCTAAAACTGAGCCCTGAGGAACCCCACTTACCACATTAGTCCAATCTGAGTGTGTTCCAATTTCAACAACCCTCTGCTTCATGTCTTTTAGCCAGCTCTCAATCCATGTGCCAATATTTACTGCAATTCCTGTATTCCTTTAGTTTGCCCAATAGTCTCCCATGTGGCACTATATCAAAAGCCTTTGCAAAATCTAAAAAGACTACATCCACTGAGCTGCCTTGATCCAGGTTCCTACTAATCTCCTCCATAGAAACTAATTATATTTGTTTGACATGACCTATCCCCTCATAAATCCATGTTGGCTCCTATTAATAATTACTTTTGAATAGACATATTCTTGTATGTTATCCCTTACTAAACCTTCTAAAAGCTTTCCCACTACAGACGTGAGGCTTGCAGGTCTATAATTCCCCAGATTTGCTATTGCTCTCTGTGACGAGATCAGTCTCGTCACTGCGAATTGGAGAAGTCTGGTTGCCCACATCCTTCCGTTTGACTACGGCCCATGTTGATTTTCCCCCTACAAAGACATGGAAGTCATGCTTCATTTGGTCAGAAAGGACTATGATCTAACTTTTGAACCACTGGACCAATTTATATCATTTGGACATATGTTTGTATTTGGAGTATGCTGATTCTGAAAATGTACGTTTTATGTGAATGTGATGCATACTTTTAAAGTTATGAAAAATGTGTAGAAATGTATTACAGATTCTGACCAACCCCATCTATGAGTCACTAAGGCGAGATGGTTAAGAGCAAAGGTTATCTACATGCACAACAGGGGAGATAGCTTAACAAAGGGAGTTCCAGACATGCCGGCTCCAAAACCCCTGGGGTTTCTCAGCTTTCTTAGCAGGGGCATAGGGGACAGCAAAAGCCATGTTGACCCTCTGGTGGTCAGAAGCCAAATGACTCTATTAGCCACACCTAGTGGGCAGACCTGGGAGGAGTCTCATATTTCCCACGCTGTGACACTATGTGATTGGCCAGAGGCCATTAGGGGCTGACCTCAGGTAGCCCCACCCTCTACTGTGTATGTGGAAATGGTTTTTAATATGTCTTTGTAATTAATAAAGAAGAGAGTTCACTGCTTGACCCTCAAACACAGAGCTTATGTCTCGTTCTTGGGGGGATTCATGGTATGCTGTTACAGACTGACTGCCAGGAGTGTAAGCATCTTGGGGTGCTTTTCCTGTTCAGCTGCTAGCAGCTATTCATGAGGTTCCAGTTCCAGGCTTGGAGTATATTCACCTTGGATCCAGTTTGGGGGATGGGTGTTCTGCAGTAGCTGTCCCTATATCACTGGACGGGCAGATCGGCTAAAACGGACTTGGCGCCCCCTTATATGTTTGGGGGTACCGTAACACTCCCTTCTTAAATTATAGGTATCACCTCTGCTTTTCTCCAGTCATCTGGTAGCGACCCAGTGCGGAGTGAATTTTGAAAAATTATATATATTGGTTTGACTAATACAGAGCCCAATTCCCTCAGTACCCTTGGATGTATTCCATCAGGACCTGGTGCTTTATTAACATTTATTTTTTTCCAACCTCTCTTGGATTTCTTCCTGCGTTAACCAATTATTTGGTGAAGGTAGTGTAGCCCCATTATGTTGCAGTGTCCCAACCACTGGTACCTCCCTTGTGTATACCGAAGAAGAGAAGCCAATTAGCTAATCTGCCTTTTCCTGGTCACTAATTGTCAGACGGCCTGTGTCGCATTGTAATACCCCTATAGCTTGTCTTTCAGAAGACCAGGTAAATAATCAGTGCAAATCGAGTGAGAGACATGTCATACAGCTGTTGGTTTCTTCTTCCAGATGGAGACTCCTCAAGAAGAACTGAAGGAACCTGAGCGTTCAGAAAACAAGGTAAATAGTTGAGTAATAGACATGTCATATTAAGAGGTGTCTTTACAGCTGTTGGTTTCTTCTACCAGATGGAAAATCCTCCAGAAGAGCCGAAGGAAACTGAGCTTTCAGAAGACAAGGTAAATAATCAATCAATGCAAATAACTGAGTAATAGACAGGTCTTATTAGGAGGTGTCTTTACACCTGTTGGTTTGAGTCATGTCTTGCTTAGCACAAATTTGTCTTATTAATCAGTCTATTTAAGCATGTGTCTTTTTCCATATGGAGAATACTGAAGAACACACAACCGAATCGGAGGCCTTGGATGACAAAGTGAGATTTCTAGCGAAAGACGTGTACCTAGAAGCAGATGGTCTTATTAGGAGGTGTCCTTACAGCTATTTTGTTTCTCCTTTCAGATGGAGAATGCTCAAGATGACCTGAAGCACCCTGATCTCTCGGAAGTCAAAGTGAACTCTCTGGTAATAGACAAATCCTAAATATAAGCAGGTAGTTTTATTGGGAGGTTCTCTTCAGCTATTGGTTTCTACTTCCAGATGGACAATGCTCAAGATAACTTGACGGAACCTGATATTCTATTAGTTGAGGTGAGCACTTTATTAAGAGACATGTACTATAAAAAGATGGTCTTTTTAAGAGATGCCCTTACGGCTGTTGGCTTCTCCTTACAGACAGGGAATGCTCAAGATGGCCTGAAGGACCCTGATCTCTCAGAAGTGAAGGTGAGCTTTCTAGTAAGTGTTGCATCCTATCTATAAGCAAATGGTCTTATAAAGTTTCCTTACAGCTTTGGTTTCTCCTTACAGATGGAGGATGCTCAAGAAGTTAAGGTATGCTCTTTAGTAATGGTACTTCATATGTATGTGGATGTGGTCTTATTAGGGGGTGCCTAAACAATTTTTGACTTCTCCTTTCAGACGGCAAAATCTCAAGAACACCTGAAGGAATCTGAGCCTTCAGAAGAAAAGGTGACTTTCTGGCAACTAATACTTATGAAATGTTTTTTGGAGGTTTCCTTACACTATCTGGTCTCTTCTTCCAGGTGGATTATGTACAAGAAGGCTTGAACGATTCTCCTCTCTTGGAAGATAAAATAAGTTTGTTGGTAAGAAGCATGCCTAACCTAGGACAGATTGTCTTATTAAGCATTTACATTAGGGACATGTATTTTTAAAGATCATGAATACTCCATTATATGAAGGAATCTGAGCCCTCAAAAGAAAAAAATGAGATTTCTAGTAAAATACATATACCTATAAGCAGATGGACTTTTTAGGAGGCGTCCTTATGGATATTTGTTTCTCCTTCCAGATGGAGAATGCTCAAGATGACCTGAAGGATTCTGATCTATCAGAAGTCAAGGTGAGCTCTCGTGGAGGAGACACATCCTACCAATAAGCAAATGGTCTTATTAGGAGATTTCTTTACTTAGCTTTAGCTTTTCCTTCCAGATAGAAAATATTCAAGAAGTTGAGTTCTTTAAACATGGTGCCTCATATGTATGTTGAGGTGGTCTTATTAGCAGATGTCTAAACACCTATTGTTTTCTCCTTCCAGATAGAGAAATCTCAAGAAGACCTGAAGGAATCTGAGCTTTCAGATGAAAAGGTGACATTTCTGGTAAGCAAAACTTATGAACCGGCTTTTGGAGGTTTCCTTACACTAGTTTGTTTCTCCTTCCAGATGGAGAATGTACAAGAAGAGTTGAAGGAATCTAATCTCTCGGAAGACAAAGTGAGTTTGTTGGTAAGAGGTGTGTCTTTCTTGGTCACATTTTATTGTTAACCAGTTCATTTATGCACCTCTTTTTTTCCAGATGGAGAATACTCAAGAAGATGTGAAGGAATCTGAGCTATTGCAAGACAACGTGAGCTTTCTAAGTAAAAGACATGTACCAATAAGCAGATGGACTTATTAGGAGGTGTCCTTACAGATTTTTGGTTCTCCTTCCAGATGGGGAATGCTCAAGATGACCTGAAGGGTCCTGATCTCTCAGAAGTCAAGGTGAGCTCTCTAGTAAGAGATACCTCCTACCGATAAGTAAATGGTTATTCTGAGGTGTCCTTGTAGCTATTGTTTCTCCTTCCAGATGGAACATTTTCAAGAATACAGGAAGGAATCTGAAGTTTCAGAAGAACATGTGAGTTTACTCTATTTAAATGACTGTTAGATTTTAGAGGTTTTCTTATATTGGTTGGTTTCTCCTTCCATATGGAGAATAAGCATGAGTTCCCAGAAGATAATGTTCCCCAGTGAGAATATGGTTTTATTAGGAGTTGTACTTACAGTTCTTAGTTTTCCTTTCAGCTGGAGAGTACTCAAGAACACATAAGCGGATCTAAGTTATCAGAAGTCAAGGTGAGTTCTCTGACAAAGAGGCACGTTATAGATATAAGAAGTCTTTTAGGAGACTTCTTTATACATGTTATTTCTCCATCCAGGAGGGGAATGCTCAAGAAGATTTGAAGGAACCTGAATTAATCGAAGTCAAGGTAAGTAATCGAGGGACTTAACATATCTAAGAAGCAACTTGTTAGGAGGGACCTAGCAACCTTTGATTTATTTATCTAGATAGAAAATCATCAAGATGACTTGAAGGAATCTGAGCTCTCAAAAGACAACTTGAGTTCTCTGGTAGAAGGCTTTTCACGCCATTAGTAAACAGTGTTATTAAGTGGTGCCTTATCAGCTGTTGGTTTCTCCTTCCAGAGATTCATGTCCTATGTATGAGTAGATAGTCATATAGGTTGGTGTTCATACAACTATTGTTTTATCCTTCCAGATGGAGAATGTACAAGAAGACTTGAAGGAATCTAAGGCCTCAGAAGATAACGTGAGTTATTATTTTATATGAGGCATTTAAGATGTAGGAACAGTTGGTCTCTTTAGGGCATATCATTACAGCTGTTGGTTTCTTCTTCCATAAGGAGAATGCTCAAGAATACTTAAAGGAACCTGAAGTTGCAGACCTCAAGTTAAGTAATTGTATAATAGATGTATCGGACCTACAAAGAGCGTCTTATTATGAAGATCCTAACACATGTTGGTTTCTCCTTATAGATGGAAGATCATCAAGAAAAACTGAAGGAATCTGAGCTCACAGAAGACAAGGTGAATTAGGAGGAAGGTGCCCCATGCTAGTTTGCAGAAGTTCTCATTAAGAGATGCCTCTAAAACTGTAGATCTCTCTTTCTAGATAGAGGATCCTCAAGAAAATTTGACAACAAACGGAGTCCTCCAATTTTCTAGAATATATAGTGAAAACAATGTTTTTAAATAATTTTATCTCTCACCTGCTTTCAAGTTGGCAAAAAAAAAGGCCATCCATCACTGGGTTACAAGTTTCTTATAGTTAAGTATTACCTAGCCGCCTATCTCTATAATCTGATCATTCTTATAAGAGAGTGTTTGTTTCTTTCCTAGATGGAAAGTCTTCGGTTGGATTTAAGTGACTCCGATGGCTTAGATGGAAAGGTAAGTTACATTACATTACCTAGCCCACATTTGTAATCCACTTGGCCAACAGAGTTAAGCTCAGCGACCCAGTCATGTGCAGATCTTATGATTTTCCTCCTCCTGAAAGACTTCTTGAATTAATAAAAGGCAGATCCACATTCCATAACTTACATAGATTATTTGTGGTGAAATGTTTAGTTTTTTTAGGAGACTAGTCTTTTTACTAATGGCTTTGGGTCCATACAGAAAAACCTCAAAGGATTCTAAACTCTTAGACAAAATATCTCATACCTTCTTCTCCATCTGCCTTGTTGTTTGGCTTTCATGTGCTCTCCAAGCTCTTAATGTACTCTCATATCGATTCTCAAGGTGCAAAATAATTGTTTCTTGGCTTCATCTATTTGTTTGGCTGTTGATAAACAAGCTTTACCCCCTATACAATTTCTTATATATATTGTATACTCCTACACTTGTTGTTGTTGTGTTTTTTTTTTTTTTTTCTGTACCTCAAACAAGAGAGCCAAAAGTGAATGTTTATGACGACCAAACAACCAAGAAGTTAGAAACCATGTATCCTAGCCAGGGAGAGAAAATAACTGGTAATCTACCTATAACTCTACCAGTGGTCATATGACCAGGTAGAATCTGCCAGTCTCATACAGATAACAATGGTTATTGTTGTTTCTGAAATCAGGTGAACAAGATAAATTGATTAACCAATAGAACTAAATTTCCCTTGCCCCTGCACCAAGATGAAGAAATATACCTAAAGTGAAAACATATATAATACCCAACCATTAACTGTAAACAGTTGATTCTCTGTGTGGGAGTCCAAGGCCCTTTGTGCCAACAACCACATTTAATTTTAATGGCTGACAACTAGGGTATGAAGGCTTCAAGTTTGACAGCTTCTCGAATGAATTTAAAGAAAAAAGAGACTTGAGAGATAACAGGAAGATCGGATCAGATATTTTTTAGTTATCTTGGCATCTATATCACTGTAAGGTGTCCTTACAGTTTCTGGTTCTCTTAGGTTCCTTATAGTCATTGACCAAGAAGATTCTTGAAGGAACCTGAGCCTTAAGAAGACCATGTAAGAGGGACATTGTCTTTGAACTTTTTGGTTTCTTCTTCCAGATTGTGAATGGCCAGGAAGATTTGAAGGAGCTTGAGCTTTCTGAAGACAAGGTAAGGTCTATAGTAAGAGGGATGTTGCACATATGGGCAAATTGGCTTAATAGGAGGTGTATTTAAGCCTGTTGGTTTCTTCTTCTAGATAGTGGATGGCCAGGAAGATTTGAAGGAGCCTGAGCTTTCTGAAGACAAGGTAAGGTCTATAGTAAGAGGGATGTTGCACATATGGGCAAATTGGCTTATTAGGAGGTGTATTTAAGCCTGTTGGTTTCTTCTTCTAGCTAGGGGATGGCCAGGAAGATTTGAAGCTCACAGAAAACCGGGCAAGTTCTTTAATTTCATAGAACACTTCTAATTCAATATCAGATACCTCTTTACAAAGTGAAATATTAGGGTCTTAAGGAAATATAGCTATAAAGCGAAATCTTCATTCTGTGGTTTCTCCTCTCAGGAGGAAGCGCCTCAAGAAGATTTGAAAGAAACTAAGATTCCGGAGGATCAAGTAAGGCCTTTTTCCATTTATTTTTCTGCCTCGCCTTTCCAAGAAGTCAGTCTATCTCCATCCTCTACCTGCTAGAAATACATTTTTTTTTTCAACCAAATATTTCATGCCATAATTTTGGAGAATATGATGGTATGTTCAAGCACTCGGCTTATGCTGATCTGCATCACGATACAAATAACTAATATTTTGTCTAACATTTTAAGACACTGAGGTTCTAGTCCCACTTCTTTGGCTCCTTTTTCACTATTTTTTTTTTTTTTTTAGCACAATTCAGCTGGTTTTAGCTGTCGTATAGTCGCAAATCGCTCAGAAACAGCGACTCCTGCTTGTTGGCATATTTGAAAGTACCTAACATCTTTCTTTTTCAGATGGAAAGTCTTAAAGTTGAATTGAGTGATTTGGACACTTCAGCTGATAAGGTGAGCAGTCTGTTCTTCTATTTCTGTATATTGTCTGCATGCAAAGTCCAACAGGACATTAGAAATGTCAGAATTATAAGAGACACATGGCGACGATTATCCATCAGTTGTTCCTCACTGTTGTTTTTAACCACACTCTTGAGACAACCAAAATGGACACATCAAGATTTTGAGATGTTCTTTTAAGGAGGTAACATTTGATGGCTTCTCCTCCTAGATAGAAAATCATCAAGAAGACTTGAAGGAGCCTGATCTCTCGGAAGACCAGGTGATGTTTCTTTTTAGCCAGCAATCTTTCAAACTCTTTGTGTTTCTTGCCCAGATCTCTCATTAAGAGATTGAGCTCTCTTAGATACCAGAGATAGTCTTTTGAACAAATTTACCTACCCTTTGTGCACTATAAATTCATGCTTTTGAGAACTTCTAGAGCAGATCAACAGTGGTCCGAGCACAAGTCAAGTGGTCTATGGAAATACTGATATTTCAAAGAAGTATAAAAAATTCATAAAATGCACAAATAAGAATTAGACATACCGGTAAATAAAATGCAAAATTATAAACAATATAGTATTATATGTAATATGTTGTCAAACCAACCATAAAAGAAAACAATTTTACAAGCAAGATCTCATTGTAATAAGGCTAGTGATTGCAGTATTCTTTGACTGTTCACCAGCGCTATCCTTGTGCAAAACTCTCCTTTATAGCGCTCTCTCTCTGCATTGTCTTTTGTGATTACCGGCTGTCTGTTGTCCTCCAGTTTCTCATCATGCAGTCTTTTTTTCCAGATGGAATGCCTAAAGATGGATTTGAGTGATTCTGATGTCTTGGAGAAGGTGAAGTCTCACAAATTATTAGCCAATTTCTTCTATTCTCCTCCTCCTTTTTTTTTTTTTTAAATAATATATCCATCTGCAATATGCTCATTAAAAAGTAATCTCTCGCCCTCTCTCTGAGCAGTGAGATGCTCTTATTTGGAGGTCTCTTTTCTAGATGTAAAAATCTGAAATGGATTTGAACGATTCTGAACCGATAGAAGATACTATGAGATATCATCATGCTTGCCAAACTGTCTTCGTGGTTACTATAAGTCATGTTTGCTTTAACCCATCTGTAATACGGACTGGTTTTAGAGAAGTCTCAAAAGACTGTGATTTATATTGGTCTTTCCAGGTAGAAGGTATCCAGGTTAATGTAAGTGCGGCTGAAGACTCTAATGACCAGGTAGGTTTTCTCTCAATTATAATCTTTCCCTTTTTTCTTTATCTCTTCTCTTACTCTGAAATCCATCTTTTGGAGTGGGCACTGAAGGTGGTGAGAGTTGGTCCCTGTATATTTTGGGATAGAGTTGTTATGCAATTTTTGAGAGCGACTATATCCAAGAAAGGGCTTTGGAACTTCATTGGGGTGAACAGCGGTGTATAGTAATAGAGAAGATCTGAGATTACTATATTATTTAGACGTTTCAAGAAGAAGGAATGTATACGAGAGAGTGGGGGTCCTTGAGAAGTTACAAGAAGGCCTATGAGTAAGATGTTTATTTAATCAAGGTAGAAAAGGATATGTAATGAGTAAGTGTACCATCTGTAGATGGTCCAAAAAAAGGACGTGTGTGCCTTTCGCTACCAAATTTAGAGCCCCCGGTTATGGATTTCAGTGCAGTACTTGGCAAATTTATGAGTCAAGCCAGATGGTGTCTCTTCAATTTTAAGGTGAACACCTTAAAACAATAGTTTTGTTTCTCCTTCCAGATGGAGATTCCTCCTGAGCTATCGGGAGACCTGTAAGATCTCACATAGTCCACACACATTATTTTTGTTTCTTTTTAATAATGCTCTGTAGGTCTAGGACAAATAAGCTGGAGATAGATATTCGAACCTGTGACCACCGCTTGACTGCCATTGTCTATTGCTTTTCATACTGCATAATTAATTATGTCTTGGGGGAATTTACCCCATGGGACTGCAATGTTATTGTTTCTAGACACCTAAACTTCAGATCCTTCTGTTTATCTGTAAGCCACCCCCTACAATGCTTTACCGGCCTGTATCTGATTTCTAAATACTCCCTTAACTGCCCTCTCATTTTTCCCATAACTTGCATATCTCTTCACCCAGGGTTAATTAATCCCACTCCCATCTACATGGCTTCTCCTGTGCTATGCCCACTGTTTTTCTTCCTCACTGCCAGACTCTCCTCTATTCCTTACAGCTTCAAACACTTTCTGAAAAAATCCTCTATTCAGACAAGCCTACGTCTAGGCTCCCTAATGTCATTACTAAACACATATCCTAAAGTAAATACTTCCTTTTTTTCCTAGATCGGAAATCTTGAAGAGGACATCAAGGAATCCAAACTCTTGGAAAATGAGGTAAGTTCTCATTCCTACTCACTTCCATATTGTATGTGAATTATTGTAGACAAACAGCAGAGGGCAGTGACTAGCAGTTACTATATGTATGATTTTAGTCCATGAAAACAGAGCTTATAAGCCCTTCTTAATAAAATAAATTAGTCCTTTTCTCCTTCCAGATGGAGATACCCCAAGAACCCATTACTGAACCTGAGCTCTCAGGAAGACAGGTAAGATCTCACATAATCCTTGCACATACTTTTTTATTTTGAAACCTCTTTTTCTTTCTCGGATGGAATCTGATAAGATAAGTTCTCACAGATTATGTTTGAATTTCTCTAAACTCTCTCTTTTTCAAAAATAAAAAAAAAGTGTTTAATGGAACCTTGAGATTCAGTTTTGTTTTAAGTTGGCGTTTCATTAAAAAATATACGCCAAACCTTTTTAGTTAAAAAGTAATTTTGATAGTTGATGGAAGGCAATCATTTGAATCTGTGCTTAAGAAAAAATCCTACGCGTTTTGCGTGGCATAAAACTACCAAGGGCAATCTGGACTAGTTCATTGCAGGAGAAGCTTTTTTTTTAATATGAATACACCCCTAAATATTTAAATAACATTTTATTTGGTTGGGAGAGCAAGAAGGAAGTTTAGAAAAATAATAAGGAACTGATCATTTTTAAATGAGCACAACACTTGCCATATGTAGTCTGCATCATCAGTTAGAGGGTTGAAAATCCAGTGCAAAAAATGTGTTTTACGTCTTTAAAATTGAAGAATTGACCCAGTCATTTAAGTTTAGCCCTTGAAGCCGTCCCACAAGACTCTGCATAAATAATAAGGCTGGAGTCTGTAACGGTTATACATTCTCATCTAGATTTACATTGTCTTCCAAAATCACTGTTTATAGGTTCACTTCCCTTCGCCTTTCACTCTTAAACAAAGACCAAGTGGAACCGCCATGAATATCCAGTAATCTAGTAATTTTATATAAAAATAAATAAATAAATAAATAAATAAATAAAAATAAAAAAATATATTTTATATATTATAATATATTATCCAAAGTGATATCCTTCCTGTTGGAGAAACACCTCACTAAGAGTGATAAAACTGTTCTGGTATAATAAATAAAAAAATCAACAGGCACCTCATATTAACATTTTGCTTTATTATGTAACCTAAAGGACATATTTCTGACTTTTGAACCGTAGATGAAAAAGTATTCATAGGGATTTGAACCCAGGACCTTCACATCACATTTTACAGCCTTACCTACTGTGCTCTCTATTCAGTGTGTATACTAACTGCTAGAATATAATATAGTAGTTTAAATAATCACTTTGCCACTGTTTACCTGAAAGCTGCGACACTTGTTTCTAATTAATATTCATGATGAGCTCATTCCTCACTTAGGCAGAGGCAGCACATTGAAATATACTGACTTCTATTGACCATAACACCATGAATTCTGCATGATTTTTCCACATGAAATTTCCCTATCTAATGGTGCAGAGCACATATGGTGACCTTTTTTGAAGTCCTTTTTCTTAATTTTAGTAAGATATATTTTAAATCTAATAATGCACTGTAGGTCCAAGACAGATGAGCAAGAGATACTTATTCAGACAAGTGTCCACCTCTTGACTGCTCTTGTCATACTTTCAGATCCTTCTAGTTCTATCTGTAGACCATCCCCTACAAAATTCTCCACAATGTTGCACCGGACTCCATCTTTTGTCTGATTTCTAAATACTCCCTTAACTGCCCTCTACAATTGCCCACAACTTTCATTTATCTTTACCCATGATTACCTAATTCCACTTCCATCTACAGGGCTTCTACTGTGGTATTCCCACTATAAAGCATTTTCTATCTCCACTCGCTCCTATCCTCCTCCTACTTTTTATGGCTTCAAACACTCTCTGAAAACTCTTTTATTCTGAGAATTGTACTGCTAGGTTTCCCTAATGGTTGACTAAAAATCGCTCTTTATTTAAAGTAAATACTACTTCCTTTTTTTTCCATGATGGAAAATCTTGGAGATGACTTCAAGGAATGCAAACTATTAGAAGATGATGTGAGATCTCATTCCTACCCACCTCCAACTCTGAATTATTATTATTATTATTATTATTGAGACATTGTTAATCTTGTTGTCATATGTGTCTCACTGGCTAGCTGATCCTTTGTGTTTAGTAATTCACATACCTGCTGTCTCTTTCGTATTACTGGGGTCTCTTTGTAAATGGTAATTATAAGGTTGCTTTTATTAGGCTCTTTCACCTCTAGAGGAAGGATCTCAAGGTTTATTTTAGTGAATCAGAAATCTCTGACAATAAGGTTTGGACCAATACGTATTTAGAACAATTTTAGATTATCAATATTTTTTTTTTTTTTTACAAAAACATGTCAAAGAGAACTAATGATATACACCAATGTCCAAAACCCATGGTGATGCATATCTGATAACTTCTTTCCTTGTGTCAGAGGGTCTTCACATCTCAAATGAGTCTTCCAAGGGAATGGGGTAATTTTTCTTATAATGTGACTCCTTGAGGTGAGATGGGGATTATTAGCAGCTCAGGGGTTGGGAGTAGGGATGTTCATGCAATACGACCCATCTTGTCATTTGCCCCTAAAGTTGGAATTCCTCGACAGTATGGATCTCTACCGATTTTTTTTTTTTTTTTTTTTTTTTTTTTTTTTTTTTTTTTTATGGCCTGCACCTAAATACATGGGTTGTTGATCTATACTTTCTATCACAGTGCTCCGGATCCTCTTTTGTACAACCACTACAGTTATACAAAGATTTGGCATTTTAATTACAAGAATGATACTGGTGGTTTCCCACTCTTGATCTTACTAATTTGCTTAACCTTTCCTCTAAAAAAAGAAATATAGAAAACTAAAATCCTCAGCTAGTCTGCTCAATATATTTAAACATTGATGTTATCATTTCTTGGAAAAGACTTGTTAATTACTTCAATGACCTCATCTAGCCATCTCCACCTTTGCCAATTTCTTCTTTGTGTGCCTTCATTCTCTCCCAGCATCAGAATCTTCTTTAGGGAGCAGAATAGACTTTGACCTTTTTTCCGCCAACAAAAACTTGCTTAAGAAGCTTTATATTTATAGTTCATGGTTTGAGTGACTGTATTAGAAAATATTAATATCAACACGTGACAAGAAAGAGAGGTTAGTCATGGCCAAGGTAAGGGAATGTGTTTATTACAAATGCTAGAAGATATCATATTCTGAAGTTCTTATATTAGGCTATTCCCACGTGGAAAGGTGAAGGTGAGGGCTATGTGAAGATATTTTTCTTAGATGGTTTCTCTTTCTAGATGGAAAATCCCCAAGAAGAGGAGTTCTCCGAAGACCAGGTAAGATCTCAAGTGTTGCCTTAATAGTTTTCAGAAGATTGATTCTTTAAGGTCTAATAGATCTACAAACCAGTTGTGTGTTGGATATTCATCTTGGCCAGTTTTTTTAACACTTGCTCTAGATTTTTACTCTGGGTTAAATCGTTCTGATAACCCTTTCTATTGAGTTGAAAATTTGATAAGAACCTGGACTTTTCTTACTAGATTTACCCTTTTGTAATTATTTGAAAGGCCAAAGGTCCAAAGCGGTAAGGAGATTTTCTTCTGTTCTGTTTCCTCTCTTAGGTGGAGAAACCTCAAGTAGACCTGAAGGAATCTGACCACTCAAATGACAAGGTGAGATCTCACTTGTTAACCTTATTTCTGTGGTGTTGGTTGCTGTCCAAAATTCCATTGCTAGCAGGTTGTCCAACACTAGTCTCCAGGGCCACAGCAGATTTCTTCGACCTCTTGTTATTAAGGAACTTTTTGTTTAGTGGATTAGGTGGCAGGTGGTTTTGGTCAAGATGCCTCAGATGGAATGACTCAGGGTTGATTTG
>CM050170.1:59234841-59247341 GCA_027410445.1 Discoglossus pictus
TATGTGCCTTTGGGGGTATGCGGATGATTGGTCCATAATGAGCCAATCAGGAGGGTTTGGCTTGCCTGCCTTGAGGGTGGATCTATGGGAGGAACTTACAGGAAGAAATAACGGGAAACAAACAAAGGAACCTAAATTCATACAATAAATAAAACTGCCACTAGATGTCAGTGCAGCATAAGAAATGGAACTGTCCCTAGCTCAACCGTGAATCTGGCTGCATCCTAGCACATCACATCTAGAGAGAAAGGGTTGGGTGTATCCTAGCAAAATCCCTTTTAGCTTAAAGGCGAGATGTCCTTTAGCACTGTAGCATTTCACTTTGCATTCAAGGGCATCCGAGCCCTGAAATTTTACGCAAAGTTCCTATAAATTTGGTGTTTTTAAATGTAAGCTTGATGCTATTTATCCTGTGTATATGGGACAAGCGAACACCAAAGAGGTTACATAGAACAGTTGGATACAAGGCAACACAGTCTAAAGACCTTTGGACTGACCACTGTAAACCATGTTATAAAGATTTGTCTAAGTAGCGAATTAAAATCACATCAAAGATGCTCAATTTGAGCACAAACTTGGATTGTCCCAATGGTAATTGTCTTATACAGAAAACAATCTTAGTTCATCTGTGCCACAGAAAGAAGGAAATGATCCTGTATATCAGATGTGTTTCACCCCTAAGTCTCAAAATACCAAAGGAGTGTCCTATAAATGGTACTAATGTCTAACACCCAACATCGGCTATGGCACTCCCATTCAACTTCAAATGGTACATCTAACACTCTAAATAGTGTATATTGGGGCTGTGAGGAGATATTCCTGTAAGATTGTGTCTTAATTCAATTTTTTATTTCACCTCCAGGTGGACACTTCTATAGAAAACTTTAAGGAACTTGAGTTTAAGGTGAGGACCACTTGATAATCTATCTTTCGCGCTATGTAAAAATACACTCTGCTAATTAAAGAAGTCAGCCTTGGATTTTCCCATCTCTCTCGCTCTTTGTAACATGTACTATAATAGTTGTTACTAATTTTACAGATTGAATCAATCAACATGGATTTAAACGATTCAGGAGTATCTGATGAAGAGGTGAGACCTCTCGGCTTTAAACAAACAATTTTTCTCAACTTGCCGTGTGTTTCTGTCCATTTGAAAAAACCTAGCTGTCTCTTGAACATTTGTGATTATGGACTGATGATTGGGACTCCATCTAAGCATCAGCACCATTTGTGGTTCCAAGGAGAGTACTCCCAACCAAAAATGTATTCGCATTTATATCATAAACTTCACTGCATGTTGTTCCTAAAAAAAAAAAAAAAAAAAAAAAACTTCAGAATTATATTCTTCAAAGCCTCTTCTGATTGGATATTACAATTATGGTTTTCAACATAGTTGATGTTTTTAACTCTCGGGTAGCTAGCAACATTTTTGAATAGTGATAAACTGCAGGTAGAGCTCCTATATGAACATGGCTGTCTCTCCTTTACTTCTCTCAGGTCTCTACAAATAGGAACCATCACAGTCGACTGGGCCCTGATGATCTTGACGACACGTTGGTCTATGATGACAGTACATGTGACCCTTCTATGATGCCACTTGAAGACACTTTGCCCCCTCCTATCTCAGGCTAACATGATACCTCACTATTTTGTCCTGTACTTGCAAAAAATTCAAATACATTTTAATTTTTTTGTACTAAAGATTTGTATGAGTTTTTTTTTTTTTTTTTTTTTTTAAACTGCCTGGTGGATCTTTATAAAATCAACTTAAGCATGAGTTCCTTGCCCTCCATTGTGGAATGGATCTCTCCACTAAATATTTACTCCTCCCTTCCTTACAGTGTGAGCTTCAATTGTAGTAGATGTCCAGGTCTATCATGCTTAAGATTCTTGAGGAACCATATCCAACTGACCCCCTGTGTCCTCTCTACGGGAGCCAACTTGGCCATTGTTCTTATGGGAAACCAGATGTTTATTCATTTGTCTTATTGTTTAATCAGAGTATTGCAGTATATAGTGATTCCTTTTTTTCTTTTTGTATTGCACAAACATTTTAGAGTGCCAACCTTTCGAGAGTTGCAATACTGATTAAGATTGAGCATTGGAAGCTCCTTTGGATTTGTGTTGTGGTGAAGGGGCTTGGGTAGGCCATTGATATTAGGAGTATGCATAGTTTGGATACCCAAGATGTAGTGGTCATTGCAGAGAGATCAGAATAAATACAATCCACTGGTGAATTGGCAACCTCCTCCACTTCATGGACAACTGCAACCAGACAGAAGATGAGCTCCTCCGCTCAGAAGGACAAGTAGCTCTGGAGTTTATGGATGGCCCAAGGCCAAAAGGAAGGTAAGCTCCAGAGGCCAACAGAAGGTCCAGTGTTATAAAAATGAGGCACCATATTAACCTGAAACATCCATATGACAATGGATATGATACCAGACACAATGCCTATGATTTTTGTACTTACATGCAGTCTACACATATGGGGGGAAGTTAAGATAAGGGATGAGACTTGCTGGCACCACGCCCACAGCTGGGAATTCCCCCTTCCGATAGAAGCATCCTTGACTTGGTGCCTTAATTATTGGACAACGGAAGACATTTGGGGGGATGGAAGTTTGGGTGTGTGGACGTATTGTTTGTTAAAAGCCTGATGGCCCTTTGCTCCTTCCTCTTTAAACCTGCTTACCCCTCCCCAATAAATTCAGTCTGGTCAACGTTTACAAACATGAGACCTGTACTTCGTTTGCTCAAGGAAACTACTTTTTATAAGACTGTTAAGCTATTCTCAGTATAGTCATACCCACCCATTTTTGAGGACCTAACTGGTGGGAGTTCCACAGGGTGCCAGTCCTGTATTTGGGCAAGATGAATTCTGAACCAAGGCAAACTCTATTGTAATGGGAAAGAGAAGCAATTGTTGAACGACAGATTTGGGGTGTGAAAGTACTCTAGGTCACAAAGAGTCGGACCCGACTGAACAACAAAATATTACAGTTTAAATACCCTTGGAAGATATAAGGTCAAATCATAAAGAGCCTATGCACTGTGCAAAGTTGGACATATAAAAAAACATCCATAAAAATGTTAAGTTAAACGCATAAGGAAACGTATTTAGGGAAATCCCTCTTCTACAATCTACTTTTGGAACAAAATCAGGACTTTCCTCTTATTCTATTTAGGGTGTATCCGAGCACTGCACCAGCTGAGTCGCGTAGTTTTATGGAAAACTCAGTTTGCCCTCTAGTGGCTGAAAGTGATACAGCAAAAAAAAAAAAAAAATTAGGAGGCGGTCCTGACTTTCTTTAAAGCAGTTTAAAGGATGAAAACATATTTTTATATATATATATATATATATATATATATATATATATATATATATATATATATATATATATATATATATATATATATATATATATATGACTAATGTACATACCCAACATATTTTCTTAAACCCTTTTATGCACATAGCTTAGACGTCTACTTTCCAAATATTTTAAAAGCTGACCAATTTAGAAAAAATAAAATACAAGACAAGGTGATAAATATTTATTAAGTAATATAAAAATGAATAGGTAAGTTTATTTGGGGAGCAATGCTCTGCAGTGAGAATAATGCGCTTCAAATATTGATGTTGCTCTCCGGCAAATGATTTCTTATTGCGATCGTCTGCAGCTCTGTGATAGAGCAATGATGTCCAAGTGCCGTGAAAAATAAATGCTCTGAGGATCCGCAGAGCAATGTTATGGCATGTGAGATGGAGGGCGAAATATTTGAGGGAGTGATGATCTGCAGTGATACTGCAAATTGTTCTATGTATCAGAATCTGCAGTTTGTGGCATGGTTTGCCTACTTTTAAATAATTCAATATAATAACTCCCATGTCCCAAGGTTACTATCATGTCCACTCTCTCCCTTCTAAGGCATTATATATATATATGTCAAGGTCCAATCAAACCAGAAATTAAATTAAGTCCACAACTCTCAGAAAATACAAAAAATATTATATACAGATTATATATTCTTACATAAGGGTAGTCCTCTGTATAATGTCACAAGCAATACTCTGCAGATTTCTAACCGTAAGACAGGGTTAAGCAGGGTCCTTTCCCTCTTCAGCTTCGCAAAATCTGACAGCTGCAATCCCGCCACCAACCGCCAGTTGTGCTGCCGATTTTCATATAAGCGCACCAACAGAAGAGGCCTTGAGCTATGAGAGGCACGCCCGAGACCCTGGGGAGGGGGGGGGGGGGGGGGGGGGCAAAATGCCCGCGCCTAACAGAGATGGCCTCGCTGTTAACTCAGCACCGTCGAGTTGCGCCATGTCAGAGGGGAGAATAGTTCTTTGTCTTACATCAAATATGATGGAGTCTGAAAATTGACAGCGCCCTCTGCCGGATGGCTCCTGTAACTGCAGCTGTCAGTGTTGCTGAAGACATGCGAAGGTGAAGAGGGGTAGATCCTAAAGCACTTTCTGTCTGAAGTGATGCTGGGCAGGGCTCTGTGGTAGTCCGGGAATGATGCTCTGCGGTAGTCAAGGAGCGATGCTTTGACGGTCTCTCTAGGAATGATGCTGTGCACGGCTCTTTCATAGCCCAAGAGTGATGCTCTGCAGGGCTATGTGGTAGTCCAGGAGTGATACTCTGTAGGGCTCTGCGGTCATCTAGGAGTGATGCTCTGCAGGGCTCTCTAGGAGTGATGATTGGCAGGGCTCTGTGGTAGTCCAGGAGTGATGCTCTGCAGGGCTCTGTGGTAGTCCAGGAGTGATACTCTGTAGGGGTCTGCGGTCATCTAGGAGTGATGATTGGCAGGGCTCTGTGGTAGTCCAGGAGTGATACTCTGTAGGGCTCTGCGGTCATCTAGGAGTGATGCTCTGCAGGGCTCTCTAGGAGTGATGATTGGCAGGGCTCTGTGGTAGTCCAGGAGAGATGCTCTGCCTTATATGAAGGTAGCTCTGTGTATGTGCTGTTTGTGCAGCTCTCTGTACAGCGCCTCGTTCTCTCTCTGTAACTTCCAGATCTGCTCATTCTGTGCAGAGAGTTCCTGTAGAGAGAGGCAGCACACTCTGCTATTCCAGTGCTATCACTCCACTGCCACCTCACTAGTCCTGTATTTGTTCTAGGTACAGATATGACTAATCCTCCATCCCTCTCTACAATTCCTGCTCACATCTCCCACAGCTCTGTCTCTACACCACCATCCTGCATTGCACCCTCTACTATCCATTTACTGACCCCACAAACAGATATATCACTGCACCTCCATCCTGCACCCTCTGCTATTCTTCTATGCGCCTCATACTCACCCTGGTGAGCAGTTGGTTTTGGTGTTTAAGTGTGGAGAGGTTTTCGGGGTGTCTTGTGGGGCAGGAGGCCTTTCTATGTCCAACCTAAAAGAAAATGGGGCAATAAAACCAGCCAATCAGATGTGTCTTTTCATAAAGGAGACAATATGCAATTCTATATATAATGCTCTATGACTGGCTTGGGTTGATGTCACTCATCTTGTGGCCACGCCTCTAAGTTACCTCACCCAGTCACAATTCTAACCAATCTCCAGGGCTCGTTCCACACTGCTGTGGATTCAACAGGTTGTATGTCAATTACAGAGTGTTCTGATTGTATATTGTTGCTGTCAATCATACACTGAGAATGGACCCTCCCCTATTAAGGTTATATTCCTCCCAAGATGGTGGGTGGAGCTTAGTACCTTCTCTGAAGAAGAAATGAGGTTGCCAAGGAATCTGTTAACTTCTTGAATTTGGATCAATAGGGTAGAGCCAAGAATAGGAGGAGGCGGAACAAGAGGAGGGTCCTGTGGAGAGAAGAGAGTGAGAGGTGTCCCATAGAGAGTCAGTGACAGAGCACAGGAGAGACTGACCAAGATCACAGATAGAGAGAGACAGAGCACAGGAGAGAGACTGACCAAGATCACAGATAGAGAGAGACAGAGCACAGGAGAGAGACTGACCAAGATCACAGATAGAGAGAGACAGAGCACAGGAGAGAGACTGACCAAGATCACAGATAGAGAGAGACAGAGCACAGGAGAGAGACTGACCAAGATCACAGATAGAGAGTGACAGAGCACAGGAGGGAGACTGACCAAGATCACAGATAGAGAGAGACAGAGCACAGGAGAGAGACTGACCAAGATCACAGATAGAGAGAGACTGACCAAGATCACAGATAGAGAGTGACAGAGCACAGGAGGGAGACTGACCAAGATCACAGATAGAGAGAGACAGAGCACAGGAGAGAGACTGACCAAGATCACAGATAGAGAGAGACAGAGCACAGGAGAGAGACTGACCAAGATCACAGATAGAGAGAGACTGACCAAGATCACAGATAGAGAGAGACAGAGCACAGGAGAGAGACTGACCAAGATCACAGATAGAGAGAGACAGAGCACAGGAGAGAGACTGACCAAGATCACAGATAGAGAGAGACTGACCAAGATCACAGATAGAGAGAGACAGAGCACAGGAGAGAGACTGACCAAGATCACAGATAGAGAGTGACAGAGCACAGGAGAGAGACTGACCAAGATCACAGATAGAGAGAGACAGAGCACAGGAGAGAGACTGACCAAGATCACAGATAGAGAGTGACAGAGCACAGGAGAGAGACTGACCAAGATCACAGATAGAGAGAGACAGAGCACAGGAGAGAGACTGACCAAGATCACAGATAGAGAGAGACAGAGCACAGGAGAGAGACTGACCAAGATCACAGATAGAGAGAGACAGAGCACAGGAGAGAGACTGACCAAGATCACAGATAGAGAGAGACAGAGCACATGAGAGAGACTGACCAAGATCACAGATAGAGAGAGACAGAGCACAGGAGAGAGACTGACCAAGATCACAGATAGAGAGAGACAGAGCACAGGAGAGAGACTGACCAAGATCACAGATAGAGAGAGACAGAGCACAGGAGAGAGACTGACCAAGATCACAGATAGAGAGAGACAGAGCACAGGAGAGAGAGACTGACCAAGATCACAGATAGAGAGAGACAGAGCACAGCAGAGAGACTGACCAAGATCACAGATAGAGAGAGACAGAGCACAGGAGAGAGACTGACCAAGATCATAGATAGAGAGTGACAGAGCACAGGAGAGAGACTGACCAAGATCACAGATAGAGAGAGACAGAGCACAGGAGAGAGAGACTGACCAAGATCACAGATAGAGAGAGACTGACCAAGATCACAGATAGAGAGAGACAGAGCACAGGAGAGAGACTGACCAAGATCACAGATAGAGAGAGACAGAGCACAGGAGAGAGAGACTGACCAAGATCACAGATAGAGAGAGACAGAGCACAGGAGAGAGACTGACCAAGATCACAGATAGAGAGAGACAGAGCACAGGAGAGAGACTGACCAAGATCACAGATAGAGTGAGACAGAGCACAGGAGAGAGACTGACCAAGATCACAGATAGAGAGTGACAGAGCACAGCAGAGAGACTGACCAAGATCACAGATAGAGAGAGACAGAGCACAGGAGAGAGACTGACCAAGATCACAGATAGAGAGAGACAGAGCACAGGAGAGAGACTGACCAAGATCACAGATAGAGAGTGACAGAGCACAGGAGAGAGACTGACCAAGATCATAGATAGAGAGTGACAGAGCACAGGAGAGAGAGACTGACCAAGATCACAGATAGAGAGAGACAGAGCACAGGAGAGAGACTGACCAAGATCACAGATAGAGAGAGACAGAGCACAGGAGAGAGAGACTGACCAAGTTCACAGATAGAGAGAGACAGAGCACAGGAGAGAGACTGACCAAGATCACAGATAGAGAGAGACTGACCAAGATCACAGATAGAGAGTGACAGAGCACAGGAGAGAGACTGACCAAGATCATAGATAGAGAGTGACAGAGCACAGGAGAGAGAGACTGACCAAGATCACAGATAGAGAGAGACAGAGCACAGGAGAGAGACTGACCAAGATCACAGATAGAGAGAGACAGAGCACAGGAGAGAGACTGACCAAGATCACAGATAGAGAGAGACTGACCAAGATCACAGATAGAGAGAGACAGAGCACAGGAGAGAGACTGACCAAGATCACAGATAGAGAGAGACAGAGCACAGGAGAGAGAGACTGACCAAGATCACAGATAGAGAGTGACAGAGCACAGCAGAGAGACTGACCAAGATCACAGATAGAGAGAGACAGAGCACAGCAGAGAGACTGACCAAGATCACAGATAGAGAGTGACAGAGCACAGGAGAGAGACTGACCAAGATCATAGATAGAGAGTGACAGAGCACAGGAGAGAGAGACTGACCAAGATCACAGATAGAGAGAGACAGAGCACAGGAGAGAGACTGACCAAGATCACAGATAGAGAGAGACAGAGCACAGGAGAGAGACTGACCAAGATCACAGATAGAGAGAGACAGAGCACAGGAGAGAGACTGACCAAGATCACAGATAGAGAGAGACTGACCAAGATCACAGATAGAGAGTGACAGAGCACAGGAGAGAGACTGACCAAGATCACAGATAGAGAGAGACAGAGCACAGGAGAGAGACTGACCAAGATCACAGATAGAGAGAGACAGAGCACAGGAGAGACTGACCAAGATCACAGATAGAGAGTGACAGAGCACAGGAGAGACTGACCAAGATCACAGATAGAGAGAGACAGAGCACATGAGAGAGACTGACCAAGATCACAGATAGAGAGAGACAGAGCACAGGAGAGAGACTGACCAAGATCACAGATAGAGAGAGACAGAGCACAGGAGAGAGACTGACCAAGATCACAGATAGAGAGAGACAGAGCACAGGAGAGAGAGACTGACCAAGATCACAGATAGAGAGAGACTGACCAAGATCACAGATAGAGAGAGACAGAGCACAGCAGAGAGACTGACCAAGATCACAGATAGAGAGAGACAGAGCACAGCAGAGAGACTGACCAAGATCACAGATAGAGAGAGACAGAGCACAGGAGAGAGACTGACCAAGATCACAGATAGAGAGTGACAGAGCACAGGAGAGAGACTGACCAAGATCACAGATAGAGAGAGACAGAGCACAGGAGAGAGACTGACCAAGATCACAGATAGAGAGAGACAGAGCACAGGAGAGAGACTGACCAAGATCACAGATAGAGAGAGACTGACCAAGATCACAGATAGAGAGAGACAGAGCACAGGAGAGAGAGACTGACCAAGATCACAGATAGAGAGAGACTGACCAAGATCACAGATAGAGAGAGACAGAGCACAGGAGAGAGACTGACCAAGATCACAGATAGAGAGAGACAGAGCACAGGAGAGAGAGACTGACCAAGATCACAGATAGAGAGAGACAGAGCACAGGAGAGAGAGACTGACCAAGATCACAGATAGAGAGAGACTGACCAAGATCACAGATAGAGAGAGACAGAGCACAGGAGAGAGACTGACCAAGATCACAGATAGAGAGTGACAGAGCACAGGAGAGAGACTGACCAAGATCATAGATAGAGAGTGACAGAGCACAGGAGAGAGAGACTGACCAAGATCACAGATAGAGAGAGACAGAGCACAGGAGAGAGACTGACCAAGATCACAGATAGAGAGAGACAGAGCACAGGAGAGAGAGACTGACCAAGTTCACAGATAGAGAGAGACAGAGCACAGGAGAGAGACTGACCAAGATCACAGATAGAGAGAGACAGAGCACAGGAGAGAGAGACTGACCAAGATCACAGATAGAGAGTGACAGAGCACAGGAGAGAGACTGACCAAGATCACAGATAGAGAGAGACAGAGCACAGGAGAGAGACTGACCAAGATCACAGATAGAGAGAGACTGACCAAGATCACAGATAGAGAGAGACAGAGCACAGGAGAGAGACTGACCAAGATCACAGATAGAGAGAGACAGAGCACAGGAGAGAGACTGACCAAGATCATAGATAGAGAGTGACAGAGCACAGGAGAGAGAGACTGACCAAGATCACAGATAGAGAGAGACAGAGCACAGGAGAGAGACTGACCAAGATCACAGATAGAGACAGAGCACAGGAGAGAGAGACTGACCAAGATCACAGATAGAGAGAGACAGAGCACAGGAGAGAGACTGACCAAGATCACAGATAGAGAGAGACTGACCAAGATCACAGATAGAGAGAGACAGAGCACAGGAGAGAGAGACTGACCAAGATCACAGATAGAGAGTGACAGAGCACAGGAGAGAGACTGACCAAGATCACAGATAGAGAGAGACAGAGCACAGGAGAGACTGACCAAGATCACAGATAGAGAGAGACAGAGCACAGCAGAGAGACTGACCAAGATCACAGATAGAGAGTGACAGAGCACAGGAGAGAGACTGACCAAGATCATAGATAGAGAGTGACAGAGCACAGGAGAGAGAGACTGACCAAGATCACAGATAGAGAGAGACAGAGCACAGGAGAGAGACTGACCAAGATCACAGATAGAGAGAGACAGAGCACAGGAGAGAGAGACTGACCAAGATCACAGATAGAGAGAGACAGAGCACAGGAGAGAGACTGACCAAGATCATAGATAGAGAGAGACAGAGCACAGGAGAGAGACTGACCAAGATCATAGATAGAGAGAGACTGACCAAGATCACAGATAGAGAGAGACAGAGCACAGGAGAGAGACTGACCAAGATCACAGATAGAGAGAGACAGAGCACAGGAGAGAGACTGACCAAGATCACAGATAGAGAGAGACTGACCAAGATCACAGATAGAGAGAGACAGAGCACAGGAGAGAGACTGACCAAGATCATAGATAGAGAGAGACAGAGCACAGGAGAGAGACTGACCAAGATCACAGATAGAGAGAGACAGAGCACAGGAGAGAGACTGACCAAGATCATAGATAGAGAGAGACTGACCAAGATCACAGATAGAGAGAGACAGAGCACAGGAGAGAGACTGACCAAGATCACAGATAGAGAGAGACTGACCAAGATCACAGATAGAGAGAGACAGAGCACAGGAGAGAGACTGACCAAGATCATAGATAGAGAGTGACAGAGCACAGGAGAGAGACTGACCAAGATCACAGATAGAGAGAGACAGAGCACAGGAGAGAGACTGACCAAGATCACAGATAGAGAGAGACTGACCAAGATCACAGATAGAGAGAGACAGAGCACAGGAGAGAGACTGACCAAGATCACAGATAGAGAGAGACAGAGCACAGGAGAGAGACTGACCAAGATCACAGATAGAGAGAGACAGAGCACAGGAGAGAGACTGACCAAGATCACAGATAGAGAGAGACAGAGCACAGGAGAGAGACTGACCAAGATCACAGATAGAGAGAGACAGAGCACAGGAGAGAGACTGACCAAGATCACAGATAGAGAGAGACAGAGCACAGGTGAGAGACTGACCAAGATCACAGATAGAGAGAGACAGAGCACAGGAGAGAGACTGACCAAGATCACAGATAGAGAGAGACAGAGCACAGGAGAGAGACTGACCAAGATCACAGATAGAGAGAGACAGAGCACAGGAGAGAGACTGACCAAGATCACAGATAGAGAGAGACAGAGCACAGGAGAGAGAGACTGACCAAGATCACAGATAGAGAGTGACAGAGCACAGGAGAGAGACTGACCAAGATCACAGATAGAGTGACAGAGCACAGGAGAGACTGACCAAGATCACAGATAGAGAGAGACAGAGCACATGAGAGAGACTGACCAAGATCACAGATAGAGAGAGACAGAGCACAGGAGAGAGACTGACCAAGATCACAGATAGAGAGAGACAGAGCACAGGAGAGAGAGACTGACCAAGATCACAGATAGAGAGAGACTGACCAAGATCACAGATAGAGAGAGACAGAGCACAGGAGAGAGACTGACCAAGATCACAGATAGAGAGACAGAGCACAGGAGAGAGACTGACCAAGATCACAGATAGAGAGAGACAGAGCACAGGAGAGAGACTGACCAAGATCACAGATAGAGAGAGACAGAGCACAGGAGAGAGGACTGACCAAGATCACAGATAGAGAGAGACAGAGCACAGGAGAGAGACTGACCAAGATCACAGATAGAGAGAGACAGAGCACAGGAGAGAGACTGACCAAGATCACAGATAGAGAGAGACAGAGCACAGGAGAGAGACTGACCAAGATCACAGATAGAGAGAGACAGAGCACAGGAGAGAGACTGACCAAGATCACAGATAGAGAGAGACAGAGCACAGGAGAGAGACTGACCAAGATCACAGATAGAGAGAGACAGAGCACAGGAGAGAGACTGACCAAGATCACAGATAGAGAGAGACAGAGCACAGGAGAGAGACTGACCAAGATCACAGATAGAGAGAGACAGAGCACAGGAGAGAGACTGACCAAGATCACAGATAGAGAGAGACAGAGCACAGGAGAGAGACTGACCAAGATCACAGATAGAGAGAGACAGAGCACAGGAGAGACTGACCAAGATCACAGATAGAGAGAGACAGAGCACAGGAGAGACTGACC